>BOPP01000175.1:980277-1069148 GCA_017312745.1 Gryllus bimaculatus | reverse complement strand
GCCCGCGATTAATCCGTTGCTAATGGGCTACACGTAAGTGGCAGCGTCTAATGATGTGTCTCCATACAGAAATATGAATCGCGGCCTGGCGCGCTGCCGGCGGCGCGCCGTTGCGGGGGGCCTCGCTCGGAGCGCTGCTGTCGCTCCCGCGCCGAAAGCGACGATGGACCGGAAGCGGGGCAGGGAGAAGGCAGGGGTGGCGGAATAAGGAGGGTGCAAAGAGAAAGTAAAATGTTTGGGGTTTTGTTATCTAAATTTTAAATGAGTAGGCATTTCCTGCATACTTTTCGACGTGTTATTCTGATTATTACTTTATAAAATACTGCTCTTACGATCCGATTTGTGAAAGTATTATTTGACCCGAATAGTTATAATCCTCAGAACTATCTTACAGTCATTTTTCGGCGGAAAGAGTTGAATTTGGTCCTGATTAAAATCAATCAACATCTTAATTATTGTTTTTATTTTGACTTACTTTTTTTATTCGGAGACTCCATCCGCATTTCATTTGTTGTTTCGTATTGTATATGAATGATAACAGGGAGGACAACAGTAAACAACAGGCGGTACATATTGTGCTGTTCTGGGTGAGAACTTGCTTCGCGATTATCTAGCCGATGGGCCGCGTCACGAATAGAAAACCTGACTTAAATCTCCACATTGCTCTCTGATCTTTCGTGGGGTTTGCTGCAAGGTACCTCAGTGGGTCCCCTTATGCAGTTGAGAATGTGAAAACTGTCGCATCACTTCGCACTCACATACGTGGGTGGCCGATTACAGGGGTGTAATGCACACCCTGTTTTATTTGTGAAAAGTTAGGGACATTTTCAATTGTTGCTATTAATTACATGAATTGTACTTTGCTTTGTGGATATTGTCTCCTAGTGAACTTAAAAAATGTATAGTTTTTGAAATTACAATTACTATTTATTTACTTATTTCATGCCATCCACGTTAAAACGTCTCGTTGAAAAATTTTAGAGTTCACATTTGCTTAGAACGTTATTCTAGTTACCTAAAAATTATAATTTATTATTGAACTTATTTAAGTTATATTATGCAATTTTAATTTAAAAATTTGTTTAAATTTCGTTGGAACATCAGATTTAATTTTATTCGCGATTTTAGGTAGAAATAAGGGTGTTTTTGAAAATCCTTGCAATTTTGTTATGAATACTATAAGTCACTATTTTGTTGATGTCAACTTAACAAAATTCTTAACATTGACCTATATGTAATAAAACACACGAAGTGCTGTTAAAACGTCCAAAACGTCTTCAAGGCTTGTGTTGAAAGTTTTAACAGCACTTTGTGTAAGACTTTATAAATATACATGCCAAATTCTATAGAAACTACCAAATACTGAATCTATTTACCGCCAGAAACAAAATATTTCCTTGGTCTGTCTTGTTTGCAATACAGTGATGTGAGACTGGCTAGAACTTTTCCATCTCAGAAAACCCAAAATCTAATTATTTCTAGAGAAGACAAACCGTAATTTCTTGATTAAACTTTGACCTTAAGAATTATAGAAATACCTCTTATTTTCTTGTAATACTTACTATTTAATATTTTTTCACTCCTTTTTTCAGTAGCTTCGTTATTTCTTTTAATTATTATTCCGAGATCGACTTGGAAAATGTCAAAGTAGGTTAATTAAATATCTCGAAGTCAAAATCCCACGACTTCTACTGCGTCGGGAATTCAAAAATTGTACGAAGCCAAGGCAGATAAAGAAGTTCCCGGCGCCGGCCGAGGAAGGAAAATGTTAATTAAAAGCAAAATGAAAGACGAAGAGGGGCATCATTACAGTGCCGTGCCAGCTGCACCTTCGGGCGAGGTCGCGAGGCAGCGCGGCGAGACGAATTCTCAAGCTAAAAAATTAAACCCGTCCCGCGGACTCCCCCGGAGGCCATGTGCGACAAGATGGGGTGGGGCGGGGCGGAGACGGCGCTGTGGAGAGACATGGAAGAAGCGATGGATGAGGAAGGGTGAAGCAGGTTGGGCCTGTAAATGTCTAGAAAGGGAGCCCGGCAAGAGGATGCAAGACTGCTGCGATGGAATGGAATTACATGCAGAAGATGGTGTGGCGAGCTGGTGCCTTGGGGAAGGTGCTGTGAAGATGACGTGGTGAGTTATAGCAAGAACAATGGATGAGCAGAACTGTTGTAGGTTGCAAGTGTGTATGTCGGGGAAGGGCGGTGTGGGTTGGGATGGAGAAAGAGGCGGAGAGATAGTGTGGTGTGCTGTGGCAGAAGCATTGAATAAGAACGTCAAGTAAGAAACGTGAGGGGGAGAAACTCGACTGGGAAGAACGTTTTGGGGAGGAACGAGTTGAAACGAACATGAAGGAAAGGTACGTAGTGGGGAGGAACGTGGCGGGAAGGAGTGCGGGGGGACGAACGTGCTGAGTGGAGCGTGCTGGGAGGAACGTGCTGGGAGGAACGTGATGGGAAGGAACGTGATGGGAAGGAACGTGATGGGAAGGAACGTGATGGGCAAGGAACGTGATAGCGAAGGTAACGTGATGGGAAGGAAGTGATAGGAAGGAACGTGGTGGAAGGAACGTGGATGGGAAAGGAACGTGCTGGGAAGGAAACGTGATGGGAAGGGAACGTGATGGGAAAGGAAACGTGATGGGAAGGAATCGTGATGGAAGGAACGTGATGGGAAGGAACGTGATGGGAGGAAGTGATGGGAAGGAACGTGGATGAGGAAGGAACGTGATGGGAAGGAACGTGATGGGAAGGAACGTGATGGGAAGGAACTGTGATGGGAAGGAACGTGATGGGAAGGAACGTGATGGGAAGGAACGTGATGGGAAGGAACGTGATGGGAAAGGAACGTGATGGGAAGGAAAGTGATGGAAGGAACGGTGAATGGAAGGAACGTGGATGGGAAAGAACGTGATGGGAAGGGAACGTGATGGGAAAGGAACGTGATGGGAAGGGAACGTGATCGGGGAAGGAACGTGGATGGAAGGAACGTGATGGGGAGTAATGTGGGTGGGTAGGAAGCTGAAAAGGAAGGAACGTGGTGGGTAGAAACATGGTGGGGAGGACCATTAGGAAAGGAACGTGGCGGAGAGGAAACGTGAGAGGGAGGAACGTGGCGGGGACACAGCATGAACCGGGGGGGTGAACAATAGAGGGAGAAGACATGATGGAAGAGGCTATAAGACGTGAGAGAACAACGTACGTGGAGAGAGACGGGGTATTTCAGACGTGCGTTGCTGTTTGGGGCAGCGTTGACATTTATACTAGGTAAATGTTATATAATTCATGCAAGGGCAGGACAAAGGTGGAGTGAAGTTAGATGTAGTGTTAGAATTCGCGACACAAAGTGTATATAAAGGTGGTGATAAGAAAACCGAAGGAGGGGGGAATTAGAATATAGTGAAATCGTCGTTTGCATTAATTTGATCCCTTTTTATTTGCATGTCTACTCTACGTTTAAAACGCGTCTTAGTTTTTTGTGCTGTGTTTGATTACAATTCACAATGAGATTTGCACGGTAAATCAATACTCTCACCGAACCTAATTAAATCACTCTGTATTTTAGTTCCGCATATAACAACTGTTTAAGAAACGGTTATTTTTGTAGGTTCGGTTTAAAGAAATTTTAAAATTAAGTAGAGATGGTTTAAAAATCAATATGTTAAGTTATCTTCAGGGAGTGACATTAAAAAGCAGGCGTATTGTAAACAGAAAAAACAGGAAACAACAGAAAGGGAAAGTCAGGGGCCAGTGGAGGCCGTGGGGGAGAACAAGAAAGGAATGGCCATTCCAGTGGCTGCGAAGAGGTTGGGTTGCTGCCGAGGGCGAGGGCAGAGCGAGCAAGAGGGCCCCCGCGCTCAAGTGGAAGTCGGTGGGAACAGGAAATGATTCGAGCGCGGAACGGGTTCGAGCGCGGGGCGCTATAGCGGCAGAGCGCAGTGCGATTTGAGCTGTGCTTAGACGGGGTCGGGCTGCTGTCGGATAGCTGCGAGCGCGAGGGCGAGCATGCTCGGCACGCCTCGAGAAGGAGCACTGGCGAGCGCAGGTGGGGAGAAGGCGCGGGTGGGACCGAGGCCGTGGGTGGTGCTGCGGCGGTGGGTGGTGCGCCGGGTGAGGTGTGCGCGGCGTGGTGGTCGCGCGCGTGGGTGGTGCGAAGGCGTGGGTGGTGCGAGGCGTGGGGTGGTGCGAGACGTGGGGTGGTGCGAGGCGTGGGTGGTGCGAGGTGTGGGTGATCGCGAGGCGTGGGTAGTGCGAGCGTGGGTGGGACGAGGCGGTGGGGTGGGACGAGGCCGTGGGTGGGACGAGCGTGGTGGGACGAGGCGTGGGTGGGTAGCGAGGCGGTGGGTGGGACGAGGCGTGGTGGGGAGCGAGGCGTGGGTGTGGTGCGAGGCGGTGGATGGTGCGAGGGTGGTGTGGTGCGAGGCGTGGGTAGGGGACGAGGCGTGGGTGGTGCGCGCGTGGGTGTGCGCGGCGTGGGTGGTTTGCGCGCGTGGGGTGTGCGGCGGCGTGAAGTGGTGCGCGGCGTGAGTGGTGCGCGGCGTGGGTGGTGCGCGGCGTGGGTTGGTTGCGCCGGCGTGGGTGGTGCGCGGCGTGGGTGGTGGCGAAGGCGTGGGGTGGATGCGAGGCGGGGTGGTGCGAGGGCGTGGGTGGTGTGAGGGCGGTGGGTGGTGCGAGGCCGTGGGCTGGACGGGCGCATCAGCTGGTTGGGCGTGGCAGGAGGACGCGGAACATATGCGCGCATGCCAAGCTAGCGTCCAAAAGGCGCAGCGGGGAGAAGCAGGGCGGAAGTGAGACAGAAGGAGGTGGGAGAGAGGTGAGGGTGGGGAAGGCATGAGGTGAATATGGTGGGCGCGGAAAAGCTTGTCGTGGAAGTGCGGCTGTGTGGGTGAGCGAGGGAATGCGAGGGGAAGGTGGAGGCAGGGGAGAGTGAGGTATAAGATGCCGTAGGCGGAGAGAGGTGTGTGTAAAGAGGGGGAGATGTGAGGGTTGGGAGAGGCGTGGCGGCGAGAACCGTAAGTGTGAATGGGCATGAGGAGGGGGGTGGTAGAACAGGAGTGGCTTGTGGGTTAAGAGGCGTGGGTGGGGCGTTGAGCGGGGGCGTGGAACGCCGTGGGAAAGCGAACACGGAGCGAGGCGAGCCGGGGACCGCGGAGCTGCGTTGGCGGGGCGGGCGACGCTCAAAGACAGCGCGGGAGCAGCTGAGGCTGCGGAGACAAGGGAAAGACAGGCGGAGCGCGGCGAGGGCAATTCCGTCCGGGAAATTGCTTGGGTGGCAGCCAGGCCGGCGGGCGAAGATAACGCAATGAAGAAGTAGTCTAAGGAGCGATGTCTTGTAAAAGATGTTAGTTCTGCTGCAACGCGTCTCGCAGTTAGCCTGCGGTTTTTATCTGTGTTTTTTTAGAGCGACTAGAAGACGCAAGAGATGTTTGGGCCTGGAACGTGGATGTTTTTCTACAATCCACCGGGTTAAAAAGATTTGGTAAGTAACATTGTTACACAACGAAGAACGTTTTCGTTCAGTAATTTGAAAACTAGTCTTAATCTTGCAGCGTCCGCTAACTAATAACAAGAACTCTTCAAGAATTTGTGGCATCATTTATTTTTTAAATGTGTATACTTTTGGACACACTGTACGCATTATTATGAAAGAAGAATTAATAGTTAATAAAACATATGAAAGTTAGAAACTCCCAAGAGAAAAAGGATCTAAGCACGCAGATATGGATGAGACGAGTTGTAGGGAAGATAACATAAGCATACTGCTGGGGTCTTTTCTGTTGTCACTCCTTGAGTGCGTGATATGACACTGACATACTTTCTGTCATTTGCGTCCCGTATTTTTTTTTTGACCCGAGGTTTTTCGAAAACGTCACAAAGATTTTAATTAGGACGAGACATAAAATGAGCATACTGTGAAAAAACGTCTCTGTTCCTTAAATCCGGGATTCTGTCTTACGACAATTTATTAGTAATAAATCACATGAATGTCTCCATGTCGCTCCCGCACTCCGCACGCCGCACAACGCTCCCTCTATGTCATTCTCTCTCGGCTTCGATCTACTTTTGCAGGTGCATGTTCGTAAGAATAATTCCCGTCGAGTATCTACAGCATATCAAATCGGAAGCACGAAAGACGAGGATAGGAGCTCTGTGTGATAGAATTACGTTCGGGCGAAGGCAAAGGCAGCCAGTAAGTCTCTATGTATACTAGTATTTTTTTTCTCTCCTCTCTCCTACTCCTCAATCACGATTGTTCGTGATCTGTCGCTCTACGCATTACCGGGTTTTCATATCTGTGGAGTACTCTAGAATTTACATAGATTCGTAGCATGGACCAGTCGTGGTGATTATGATATTTAACTTCATTATCTGGGGTCGTCTGAGCTCACAGTGATTAGGTTATTGGGTTGAGAGGACGAGAAACTCCAGTGCTGGTCAGCACCGTATAATCATTGAAAGGAATAAGCACTGCCAATTCGCCGGATCTTAATATCACTGGTGCAAGGCACACTTTACCGTAACTTGACATAGAGTATTATTTTGAGCCTATCACGGCGAAATCCATGAAAGCGACTAGCACGTGCATTAATGATAGACATATATTCGCTACATAACAGTTACTGAACGAAAACGGGTTCTTTCGTTGTGTGGAACCACACATGTTACTATGTACCATAAGCGCTGAGTAGTATCATCTAAATATGATAGAGCTAGGGGCGATACGTGCATGATAGGCACGACTTCTCATCGAAAATTTCTTTCAGCGCACCATCTGCTATGTGGTGTTCTCTTTCGCAGGTATGTTCCCGTCAACAAATGAAGATATAGAGCGAGAGGGACACCGTCAGACGCTATCTCAGATTGTGCACGCGCCGTGCTACGGGTCAGACCGCGTCGCATGTGTAAGTATAACATTTTCTTGGCGTGGGAGAGCCTTAAGGTACATTGGGCTGCACTAAAGACACTAATCTATGGTCGTTATGCTCGCCGGCGCGCTCTGGCCTGCCCACGTACGTCAATAGGCAGTTCCCTTCGGCGCCGGACCTAATGGTGCACGGAGACGAGATGCCTCGCGCACATCAGTTCAACTCAGGCTTGTCGGGCTCAACGGCTGTCCCTGTTCCTTGTGCTTCCGACAGCGCTCCATGACTGCACTAGCAGGATAAGGTAACCCGTAAATTAAGCGAAGCCGCACGTGTTCGCCTGCCTTGACCGCGTCAGCGCCCTGTTAGCGAGAAATCAAGGGGTCGGCGCCAAATTGCCGTCACGCCGCCGGGCCGGGCCGGCCGGGCCGCCGCCGTCGCCGCCGGCTCATCCGTCACGCGAATATGCAGGCCCTCCTCGCCCGCGGGCCGCGGTATTGACGCGCCGATAAAACAGCCAATGTGCGCGACGGGAGGTCGGAATCGCTAAGCGATGAGGGCACTGACCACCGTAGCGGGTCAGAGGGGATTGCGAAATATAGCGGAAAGAGGGAAGTGGCGCGGCAAGGATGGAGAGGGTGGGGCGAGAGAGGTGGGCAGGGTGCTGATGGAAGGGAAGTGTGCGACCAGCAGGATGGGGAAGGGAGGAGCGGCGATGGGTGAGAGAAATTGGACGGGGACGCGATCGCGCCGCGCAAGGGGATGGGGGAGGTGGGAGAGAGATCGGCCTGCGCGCGTTGGCCGAGATAGATCGGGAGAATGGTGGAGAGGGAGAGGGAGATGCAAGGGAAATGGAGGGGGGAATGGGAGAGAAAAAGGAGAGGGGGACGGTGGGATAGAAGGAGAGAGACATAAAACTAGTCAGTTATAAGGACGGAAAGACTCACAGAAACAGTCACATAAGTATCCATCTAACGCTAACAGCTTCCAGAAGCCAAACTCATTGAAATCATATTCAAAATTTAAGGCTCATGAGTATTTCAAAAAATTTGGAAAATACCACTTCCAATTATCACAAGTCAAAGTCAACCAAAATTAAATGCGAATTAAAGTCTCCAAGAAAAATAACTTTCCAGCCCTCATTTCTAAGAAATCAAGGCTGCAAAAAAGTGAAACAGGTAACATACGTTCGTCTGTGCAAATATACACGTAATCTGAGAAAAATGAGAAAAAATGAAAGGGATTCCAGGATGCAAAGTGTACTTGGACGCACATTCGTTCCCAATGATGTGAATACTTACTTCCTCATTTCAGGCCTTCGTGCTCTGCATCGTTTAGTTTTCTGTCGCGGACTGGCCCCTGGACAACTTCTCAGAACTGTCGACGAGGGAACTGCGCTTTAGGGCGCTTTCGCTACGAGATGCAGGTTTCGCGTGCAGGATGTCAGTCCTTCAGAGAATATCGACGAATTGTGGCGTTTCTCGGATGCGCAACGTCTGACCTCGCGTTGTGGCAGAGTGGGACGCCCGAATGCTAGGGCATGTTCTTAGAGATGGTGGCTTCTTCTGTGGGCGGCAACAATTTGCCTCAAAAGAATAAGTGATCTTACCTTCATTAAAAACAGAATCAAAAGAAACTAAATTTTATGTGGTTGTAGATGAATTAACACATCTTGAAAATATTAGAAGTCCGAATCAGAAGAATCAGAATCAAAAGAGGGAATCAAAAAATAATTAAAGGAGTGAAAATAAAATTATTGAACCCTATAGAATCAAATAAAAAAGCATTAAGAATGTCATAAGAAAAAATAACCAGAATAGCTTTAAATTAAACGTCAAAAAGGAGAAGAAAAGTGGGAAAATCATTAACATAATTCTAGCAGATGATGATGGTGATTATGATGACCCCCCTTATGATATGTATGACTCTCTGTGATTATATAGTTGATTATATATTTCGTTTTCCACCGTCTTAAAATTCTGAAACTGTTTGTCAACATGCATTGATTCTTCCTGTACATTTCTCTTTACTGTATATGATTGTTCCTTCTGACTGCCGAAACAAATAGAAGAACACGAGTATTAAGGGAATGCAACCCATTTTGCACAATCTTCTCATACATTTCGCCAAGAATAATTTTGCCAATTCCCCTCTCCTGAAAAAAGGTCTCATTGGGAACCGCGCAGCACTTTATCAAGAAGGTTTTTCTTCCTCTGCCCCTGCGAGTCACATGCGAACCCGTACCCCACGAGTCCTGTCGAGTTATTTCCACTGAAAAGAAAATTCTCGTGTGCGTGGTCACGACAGAATTTTACAGCCGGCATCATTATTCGCATTACCATCAATTTTCTAGTAATAGTCGTAGGCAGCGAGTTTTCAGCTACGCTTCTTCCGAGTTGGCTTGGAGGCCCCTGCCGTGACGTTGCGCGCTAAGGGTACGAAATGACGCTAATTTAGCTGATTTCACGAAAGCGAGGAGTGGATTCGCGTCCTAATCAAGCTTTATTGTAGCAAATTAACCTCCGCACCCAACCTTCGTGACCTCCGGCCGAGCTAAGCGCGGATTATGCGACTGGATCCCCGCTTCCCCCTCCCCCTCCCCCCTCTCCCTGCCTCGTGGCCGTCGCGCGCGCGCTGCGTGGGGCGCGTGCACGCTTCAACTGGCGCACGTGCCCGATGGCTTGCGGCTCGCCCTGGTAGGGCTTGACTGTAATGTGGATTGATTGTTGGCATGAATTTTCCGCTGCATCAAATGTTATGGCCCTTCTTCTCTTTCTTTTTCTTGTTCTTCTTCTTCTTTTTCTTTTCTTCTTCTTCTTCTTCTTCTTCTTCTTTTTCTTCTCTTGTTCCTCTTCTTCTTTTTCTTTTTCTTCTTCTTGTTCCTCTTCTTCTTTTTCTTCCTCTTCTTCAGATAAAGAAGCACTGCCTGTTATGCCTCCGTTCCCATCTGATCACCCTATCTCTTCTTCGGGCGGCCAGGATTTCTTCGTCCTTGTGGGCAGTATAGTAGAATTTTTTCAGCAAGCCGTTGCATCCTTTAAATGCCTGCGTCCAGGAATTTCGCTAATAATTATTTTTCTCTTGAAGATTACATACCCCCAAGTTCTTTACGAATTTCTAAATTCCTTTTCTTGTCCATCAGCTAATAGCCAACCACTGATCTTAGAAATCTCATTTCAGAACATTGTAGTGATAGCTATCTTATTTGGTCATTGTCCAATTTTCACTTCCATATAAGTATGTTGGAATACTTAATACCTTACTGAATTTAATAATAGTTTCCTTTCTGACTTTCATTTTCTGAGTTCTCAGGACTTTTTTTTTTTGTATAGGATATGCAGAGATTGTACACTTCAGTTGCCATTTGTAATTCAGTGATTTATGAGGGCTGTATACAACATTATCTATTATAAGTTGGTCATCCGCGATTAATATGATGATTACGTTTCTTTCTTGTGACATGTCTATAAGATTTTCGTCTGGATATCTACTTATTTAATGCTTCATCTAAATATAAATAAAAGAGATTTGGGTATAAACTACAAGTATATCTCCAAATCCAGACTTATGGTCGTTAGTCTGGTAAATGTGATATGTGCCCGGAACGGGAGTGTCCTAGTTCCGGTGAAGTGAATACGCTCACCGTCCATATGACGCTCTTAACCCCACGTGTGGGAATTTAACTAAGCCCAGTCAGGGGGAGGGCAATGTTAACTTCTCCGGCAAAGTCGGACTGTCGACCCAACAAGGACACAGATACTAATATATACCGATCAGTAGTTCATGGTCAGCTCTGGTCCAGCAAATGCGAATCAGGAGTATATGTCATTATGGGAATTTAGCACACACTGTTGTTAAAGTTCGGAACTGCTGCCTTTTCGGCTTAGATGTTTCGTTCAAAACCTCTTTCTCTACTTGACCCACTACTGATATCGATATGGCTGTCGATTGCTATGCGGCTTCGCCGTGCAAAAACTCCTATTAAACCGACACCACCGCTCCAGGAAAGCGTTCCCCCTCCCGCCACGCTCCGTCGCCCCCCCCCCCACGGGTCGCCTCCGCTCTCCCTTTCCCGCCGGCGGCCCCTGGCTTCTCCAGTTTACGGACCGCGCTCGCTCGCTCGCTCGCTCGCTCGCTCGCCGCAATTTGTTTCTGACAGTTTTTGTTCTTACAAATATTTGACTTCGCGTTGGGGCGGTGTGGCGTTTCGTAAATAAGGGTTGTCGGTCCCACGGTCGGTTTAGAAGGTTGACTTGTGGGTGAAGGCTTTGATTGTAGTGTTCACGACATTGCGGTCACGTAGGTTATCTACACATTACCCTCTTAAGATTTAGTAAACTCCGCAATTTCTTTTCCATTTACTTTCCTTATAATATTGACATTATATGAAATCGTTGGTAGCTTTTTTCGTTCATTACAAATGGAATATTAGTTTGACTTTTCCCTCTGAGGGCAAATAGGAAAACTCATTTCAGTTCTGATTGTTCTCAGTTCGTTGTAAAAACAAAAGTTTCTGTAACTTCCTCGTAGCAAGAATGTTTTTACTCTCCTTTCTTAACTCGATCGATTTAATTTGAAAATTCACTGAATAGTGATTATTTCCTCTTAATAAATAACGACAGAGTTGAAAATATATTTCTTATTTAAAAACGTTTGAAATGTGGAAGGAATAAGCACCAGAAAATAAATATTACTCTCTTTAAAAATATCCATGAATGCAGTGTTTTGATGACTAAAATATAGCCTGTGCAAATTTACTTTGTTGGTCATAGTTTGTTTGAAACAGTACTCATTAATTGTTTGAGAGCATACAAATAAAATACATGGTATCGAGGTCCATGATTAAGTACTTGTAGATGCGTGAATGAAGATATTAATTGATTTTTGAAAGACAAGATGGCAAACAATATTATATTTTTGGCTATCAAAAAATGTTTGCAGTGTATTGAATGAAATCATACTGAAGAATTCGTATAATCTTACACAAGTGAATGTATTACTATCATGCTTTGAATTCTTTGCGTCTAACTCCAGACGAAAGCAACCAAAACGCATTGTCTTTAGTCATCACTATTTCTGTGGAGAAAATGTGCTTATGTCAAATACTATGATGTTTCGCCTGTCAATGTTTTTAATTTAAATCTCTTATTGTTAAAAATAACTTTCTTTAAACAAGATTTAAAATTGGTTTCAAAATTTGCTCTTTAGCTATGGTAGTATGATAGGAGGAGGGCTGCGATCTCGGGCATATACGAGTGAAACTCATATTCGATCCTTTAAAAAAATATTTATTTTCTATTAACTATTCAATCGTACAATTTTTCAGATCTCCGCTGATGCACTTCCTGTGAAACTCTCATTGCTTATCGTGGTTGTTCCATTCTCCTGGGGTTTCCCATCTTTTTTGTTCTCTCCTAGAATACGAGAACTTAACCGGTAGATATTTTTCTTACCTCTTGAATTGAACTCTTTTCCTTTTCTCAGAAATTTAAATTTATTTTTTATTATTTCTAGTACTTGTTTAATTTCTATGATACGTATGAATGAAAGAAATATAGCCAAACGCATTTCTTGAACTTTCAGCTTTAGATAGAGGTTGAAACGAGGCGCAAGTTCCAATTATGATGCCTTCCTGCATATTCACCAAGCGTGTCTCATTACGTCGTGCGCATTTCTATGACATATTAGAAACTTCCTTCAGAGTACCCTATTTCAAGTTCACACTACGCCCAAGATCTGCGGACGCATTCTCTACATACTTCGTCTAAATCAAACGACCCCAAAGTACGCAATTGCCGCGACTCTCCTCGCGGCAAGAACCTCAGTCGCGGGTGAGCGCACCACAACCACCTCGTTCCACGAACCACAACCACAACCACAACCACGGCCACGTTGCGAGCGTCCCGCGGGCGGCAAATGAAATTCCTCTTGGGGCCTCTCCTGGCTGCTACCTCTTACCGCCGCGCCGCTTTTCGCCGTCGTAAACCAAGATTTGCACGCCCCAGTTCCCCGCGCGGGGCGCTGCGGTCGCTGCAGCAGCGTGAGGGGCGCGTATGAATAAATTCTTAAGCCGCGCCGCGCCGCGGACCCGCTCTGCCACGTGCAGGTCTGCAGGCCGGTCGGCCGGGGTGAGCTCAGAGCCAGCGTGTCCGCTGACTCCGCTGCGACGCCGGTGGGAGGTTCTAGGGGTGGAGTCCAGACGGTGCTGGATATATTGAGGTAAATAAGATTAATTTATAAACTGCGAATGGTTGTAGCTCGTTGGCAGCGAATTACGTAAATATAGATAATATTGCATACACATATACGTATATAACTAACATGCAAATTATATAATAATAATAATCGGCTGAAGGTGTAGTAACAAATAATTTTAGGAAAATCAGAAAAAATGGGATTACCTCAACAAATTCTGGATTGCGGACAGAAAGCAGTGGTCCTGCAAACATGTCATGTAGTTCGCAACAAATGAGGCTTCCATATCGGTCTTGGGGGTCAGAGAGAAATCGCTCTCCCCAGTGACCGAGCTCTTTCCTTAACGGGCAGGAATGGGCAAAATGAACCCAGCGCAAGCTGCTGAGAAAAAATGATGATGATAACAATAATAATTTGAATAATAATATAAAAGAACAGAACTAGGTTGAATTCTGCCGCTGTCTGGAGGGGAATTCTAGCGGCCGGCTGCTCCGATCGGCAGTTTCCCGATCAATACTAGGCGAATGCCGGACCAATACCCAACCAAATTGGCCAGGGATCGCGCACTATCTTTTCTTCCTCTTCCTTGTCGTACCTCTTCTCTTTACACAATATTCTTATACTTACATGCACTATAATAACACTCAAGGCGGGAGACTAACCAGGAACTTAGAACTTGGGTGCCACGCTGGAGCTACGAAGAATTCCCTAGAGGAGAAATTCTTCCACAATCCGACATGAATGTCAGTGCATGTATGTCATCTCACCATCCAGTGGTGGATATCCCCCTTTTCTCGTGATAAAACTTATACTACAATTACAGGACTAATGACCACAGCAGTTGGAGTGCTCGAAACATCGGTTAATGAATTCTCGGACAGAGGAATAGGGCATTTAATATGCAGCCTGCGACGTTGTCAGTGTTTCACGTCAAGTGGTGGCGATCGTGTTAGCTTCCTGCGACCTGGCTCCGAGACCCAAGTCCCGGTTGATCTATCTGGAATTTTGCGTTTTTTAATGCATGCTGACTGTAGATTGTTTTATGGAAAGTTATTTTATCTGCCTCTCATTCCACTATTTCTCCATTATTCATGTCCTATCAACATCACCATTATCTAGCCGTTACAATCATTTATTCAACCCACGTATGGCCAGGAGCTCAAGTACTCCTATCGAAATAAAGTTCTGAATGAGCGTTGGCGTGGCGTATTTTTCATTTATCCAGGAAGAGAAATATTCTCATAATAAATAATGTAGATGATAGTGAGAAAGATGTTTGTGATGATGGTAATAATGATTGTAGTCAGCGCTGGAGGTAATCAATGTGGACCATGTAGATGAATACTGTAGCGATGTACTATAGATGTCGATGCTACGGAGATGGGTATGTGGAAATGTAGTAGATGATGATGATAATGATGATGACAATGTTGTCACAGGGATGATGGAGATGTGAGGATGCGATGATAGTGATGGTGCTGGTAGTGGTAGTGGTAGTCGTGGTGATGCTGGTGGTTCTGCTGCCCTTTGTAATGCTGGTGGTTGTTTGGAGATACGGCGATAACGATAAGTGGTAATCATGATAATGGCGATTTCGTTCTCGCTTCGCGGCTGTATGGTTAGCCTCCGCCGCTTCCACGCCGCGCGAGAGCGCGTATTAATACTTAAGCCTCGCCGGGGACCTGCTCTGCAGGGGTCCCGCGCGCTGAAGGATAGCGCATTTAATGAGCGTTTTACGAGCGGTTGCGCGGCCCGAAAGCTCTCGAAAGGAGAGGGAATGCGCCTACAAGGTTAATTCGTTTAGTCTAAAGGTTGAGATGTTGATAGTGAAGGTGATGGTTTTGATAGTGGTGTTGGTGGTTTCGTTGGTGATGATGTTAATGTTGATAATAAAAGTTAAGATATATTATTATTATTATTATTATTATTATTGAATAGCAGTAAGATTCGATGGACGTAAGAGTTTTTGGAAGCAATTAGAAACATTCATAAAGCCTAATAATAAAAATAATGAAATAGATAAATAAAATGCCATGAAGATTTTAATAATCACAAGGAATTTGAAAAATGTGCAGAAACAGTCCCAAATATGAATAATGCAATATGAAACTGAACGACGTATGAGCTGATTATTTCACAGAATCCAATTCTTCGAAATAACACTTCGTTTTCAAAATCTAAGTGTTTATGACGTCAATTGCTACAAGTGCTGTATTTTCGCAACTTCATCTGCGAGGATTATTTAGCTTGAGTCATATGCTGGTAGTCATCACAGTTATACGGGCACCTCTGCTGGTTTTAGTGGTAGAAATTTTGATAATAGTTATAACTACTTCCATTATTTTGGACCTCCGTTAATCACAATTGTTATTGTAGGTTACAAATTTACTCTACTTAATAATCGAGAGCAACAATACGAAACATTTGTTTCGAATAAATGTACTTTGCTTTTCACATCTTGGGAAATGAGAATCTTTGATGCAAATGACTTCAGTTATTCTGGACACCAAAAAGTAACAACCATCCATGCCAACATTTTTTAGCGAAAGAAATTAAAATTTGTTTGTCAAATAATTGACGGCGTTCATAAACCAATCCTCTGAAAATAAAATATCCAAAAACACGTGCTTTAAAACTTAATCACATAATTTTCGGCAGCCATCCAAGACGAAATCGAACAACTCACCAGAGAGAAAGAGAGAGAGAGAAAGAAAAAGTGAGAGGCGAATCGAAAAGCATGGGTTAAAAAAAAGCGGATGTTTCTGCGTATTTTCCTCTTCTTCCCCCTCGCTCGCACGCCCGCTGCCACACGTTCCACGCTCCGGCCCGCGTGCTGGGAATCGCAAGAAACACTGGCGTTGGCTGCGCGCCGACATAAGATGTCGTGAAGATACAACCAAAGGCGTGGCGGGTGGGTTGGACTCCGCCGAGACGGCACCCGCCGCCCGCGCTTTCTGTGTTCGCACGCCGTGTGAGGCTGTGGATAATAATCGCGGCGACTAGCGCGGGGGTGGGGGATGCGGCGGGTGGGAGGGGGGGCGGGGGCGGAAACGGCCGCGAGGCTCCCGTGGGGTGCACGGGACTTTTCCGCGGACGCGGCGGGGGCGGTCGCAGGCGGCTGTAGTCGTGGGCCGCGAGAAGGGCTGCGATTGTGCACACTCTCCGGCCGCCTTCCCATGGAGCGAGGGCTGCAGGATTGGTGGCGGTGGTCGGTGGCCTGTGACAGGCGGAGCGACTCCACAAGCCATGGTGAGGTAGTGAGTGATGGTGTGTATTTGGGGGAAGGATTATTGACGTTGGCGTCAGTGATGCGATGCAGTCCAGGGAGCAAACTAGGCGTTTTGTGGCGTTCAGGTGTTTGGTGTGGGAGAGGTGATAACGTACTCAGTAAGGCATGGTGATGTGATGGTGATGGTGGTGGTGATACTGACGTTGGCGACAGTGGTAATAGTGTTCGGGATAGACCAGGGAGCAAGACTAGAGTGGTAGTGGTATTGTTTTGGGAGGAGAGGAAGAGAATCAGCAAGGTATGGCGTTGGTGATACAGACTCTGGCGATAGTGATAGTAGAATGCGAGACAGTTTCCAGGGAGCGCGAATATTGAAGTTGTGGCGGCGGATTTGGGTTGGGGAGAGATAAAGAGCTTCAGTAAGGCATGGTGATGTAGTGGTGATGGTGGTGTAATGGATATTGACGTTGGCGACAGTGATAATAGTGTGCGTTGCAGTCCCAAGTGAACATGACTGTAGGAGTCGTGGCGGCAGGGTTGATGTGGGGTGAGGCTCAGCAAGGCATGGTGGTGTGATGGTGGTGGTGATGATGGTGGGAGGGGTATTGACATTGGAGACAGTGATAATAGTGTGTGAGAGAGGCCGAAGAGCGCGGTGAAGTAATCACGATGGTGATGCGAATGGTAATGCTGCCTATTGCTGCAGTAATTATAGTGCACACAGGTGTCCCTGGGGAGCGAGACTGTGAGTTGGTGGCATAGCAGGAAATTATGATGGTGATGCTGAAGTTGACAGGGATGACGATAGGATAAGGAAGAGTTAGGAAAGATCGTGCGCGTTCCGTAGTCCGTTTGTTAGGGTACTGTTCCGGCATTCGCCTGGTGTTGATCGGAGAAACCACGGAAAACTACCTACCAGAACATCCAGACGCTTGAAATATCCTCTAGACAGCGGTTGAATTTGAGCTAGCTATGTAGCTAGTGTCGAAAATCCACCTTGGAGACTCGAACTGTAGCACCTCCATGCAAGGCCCTGCAGTGACCAGTTGATGCCTTGAATCAGCTCAGACAGTGTTGATCGACGAGAGGGCGCAAGAGTCGATTGCTCGCGACTGATGCGCTTTCGCATTTGGACGAGTGTGAAGCGATCGGAAGAGATTTCGTAGTTTTTTTTTTTGTAAACCAGTAAATTGTTTGTGATGTTTAGGCCGGTTCTCGAATGAATTAACCTCTCATTTTGACGCAAATAGTGGTCTCTTTTTATTGCTGGTTATGATATATTGTAGATATTTCAATTAAAATTGAAATATTATTTGTGTCAAATTTTAGATTGTACATATTTGAATTTTATAGTGGTTACTGCTGTGTCTTTAGACTGTTTATGTGGGCTTCATTTCGACACAAACTATCTGGTAACTAATGTTTTTAGCCAGGAAAGATTAGTACACAAAAACGTAGCGATACAAACAATTATATAATTTGTTTCATTCTTTTCACAATAAGCGTTACCCCAAGAATTTAAAAAAAACTTTGGGTTATTGCTAAGGCAATAAAAATATGTTCGTATTGAGATGAACCATGCCATTTCAATGACAAAAAGTAAGACATTAAATGCATTTTAAGTAATTATAAGAGAATTATAATGGATAATTGTTAATTAAATATATTTTTCTACAAAAATATTGTAAGAATAGGAGAAAGAAGGGCTGTTGCGAATGGGAAAGCGTATTATAAGTTAGACAGAAGAACAAGGTGTATACGAGTTAGTAAAGTGAAACGATTTACAGCTCTAACTTTACCTAACAGTATACTTTCGGATGGATAGGATTATTGCAAGAGGCAAGAGGAGAGATGCCATGTAACTCTAAAAAGTTTCGTTTAAAAAGTTTTCTATTTAATAACGAAGTTATCGAGTATAACGAGTAAGTTATCGAATAAAATGACATTTTCGAAATAATGGTAAAAAATAGATAGTGTTTTACAAAATTTGTAACTAGAAATTAGATAGAAAAAAATTAGAAATAGCCATTTAGTAGCTTTAATTCAGGTGAAGATTGCAGAGATCTGCGCACGAAAGATATGAACGTTGTTGTAAGAATTAAGTGCAAATGTAATTATTTTGTATACTATTATTATTATTATTATTATTATTAATATTATTATAACGACTATAACGAAGAGATATTTGTCAAGAAGATAAATGGCGTGACGCACTGTTGCGCTTCAGAAATTATTATGAATGCTGATAGTCAATATTTTCAGTAATATTTTAGAGTAGTTTGCCATGAATGTTAAATTCCCTCAAATATATTTTCTATCAGCCGCGACCTCGTAATGAGCGATGGATTTTCAGGCCCACTCCTTTAAAGACATTATAAGTAAAGCCTTGAGATATATGTTTATGATTATCTTTTTAGAAGTATTCTTATTTGATCGAAAATAAAATACATGAGCTAGCCGTAATATTGATATTGATAAAAAAGTGATATAGAAAGTAATAATGGTTTTAGTATGAAATTTAAACTCTATTTATTCCAGACTCGCTTTTTGATTTTCCGATTTACCATTATTTGGAGTTAGTGTAGCAGACAAGGAATGTTGGTTGGAATAAGGGAGGAACATTTTTCTTCTGTAGATATGTACAACGTTGTGCGTGTTGGGAACTTGTAATATCTATTTTTTTCTTAGACAAGTGTTTGGACTATCACCGCTCTTTAACGAGCGAATATATGAGGCCAGAAAAGTTTCTGTAAAATCATATAGGATATTCTGCTGTACATCACATAATGCGAGAGGAATATACTGGTCCAGAATTCATGTAATTTTTTTAATTTTATCCGTTCTACTGCAAGTTACATTTTTATTCACGCTGTTGGTATTTAACGTTGGATTCAAAATTCGTGTAATTAAAAAAGTATTTTCTAATCAATGCTGCAATCTCATTTTGTAGCATTGAGTTACAACACTAAACCGTTTTGCAAACAATCAGCTATTATTAAAAACTGTGCGCTCGGGTTTGTGAATGTTCATACAGAACATTGAGGTAAAATGTAGTTAATGTATCAATTGAAGCATGGTTAACTATATGATACATCCGATAGACAAAACAACATTGTATGACACTTGTCAAAAAATAAGGTTATCTCATGAACACACATCTGGGGCACTCGCAGCACATGTAAAACAACCTCCAAAACAATTTTCTTTTGGTCTTTCATGTTACACCAAGTGAATTTTACTTCAAAATATGCGAAGAACGACAAACAACATGATAATTTTATTAAATGTTCATGTCGCGGAACATTTGTTTTAGATCGAAACGCCCAGAGAGAAAATAAAGCAATTACTGTGTGGGGGCGATGCATGCGGGAATTAACAAGTCCGCCCGTCCGGGTGGCCGGGGGAGGGGCGAGGCCTTGCTCTGATTTCGGGGTTGTCGTGACGTCGCTGTTAGGGAGGGCGGCGGCCTTTGAAGCGCCGCGCCGTTGCTCGGGGCGGCCGACAGAGCGTGCTGTGAGCGGGGGGAATCCCCATGGAGCGCCGGTGGGCCAACGTACGAGGCCTTGTGTCTCTTTCAGCCCCTTCACCTGTCTGTTTTTCTTCTTTCGATTGAAACGTGGGTTTTAACGTTCATACTGGCAGAAAAAGAAAGATTACATGCGGTGTTAAGTTGAAGTGGCTTTATCACAATGTTCCTCATCATTGCAGGGCCTAGGGTAAGACATCCGAAGGGGGCAACTGTGTATACATAGCTGGGTCGACATTATACGCTGGGGGTAAAGACTGCTCACATTTACCTTACGCAAATATTATCGTGTGAGAACTATATTTCAGCATGGAAATACATGTATCGTGAGAGAGTGTTTCACTAAACTCTGAATTTTCGTTAAGTCAGTTACGAAATGTTATTCATGACGTTAATACCTTAGTATAAATTAATGAACAAGTGTTGTCTAAGTATCTTGGATTTTATTAACTTTAAAACTTTTCAGCCGCTTAGCGATCATTTTCAAAGCAGAACTCTTATACACAAAAACTACTTATTTTGGTTTTGATTTAATTTAGAATATTTTAGTTTACGTTTTTAAATAAAGTTTTATCAATTAAACAGAAATTCATTTAAAAGTATGAAGAAATATAATAACACAATTTTAAAAATTAATTGAAAGTTGAATGAAATGAAAGTCTCTATTGCTGACCAAATTGTTCATATGGTGTGCAGACCCTTCACAAAATCCTTAGTTTTAAATATCACTCGTATCCTAAGCCAGATTCTTTTTTTAGTTTTCAGAAATTTATTCATTGAGGTTGTGACATTATCACTTTACAATTATTTCTACCTGCACCCGTGATTGAAACAACGTACAAAGCCATCTGCCGATATGAAACAAGAACTTTGGGGTTAGCGAGTAACTTCGGATTTGATTATCGGATAAGTAATAAAAAATTAAGCACAACATATTTCCAGCGTTAGTACTTCTCCTCGTGTAACTACTGCACAGGGCTAGCGATCACGTTGAAACTGCTATTCGATTGTGCAATTTGTTACACGCTCACACTGCATCGGCCGCAAATGCATTTCTGATCGGTTGGAAAGCCACCTGCCCCGAAAAAGCAATTTGAGTGACGCCGCGTTTAACATTATGCAAATGTATCCGATCGCACAATTCATCAGCAGGACGCCAATCAACGAAATTAATATGACGGTGCTGCCAACTTTCGATCTTTTGTCAGAGCGCCAATGGGCGACTTATCTTTGTATCGTGTTGTTGCTGCATGTGATTGGAGGTTTAAAATCTATGCGCTTTGCAACTAGTGTGTATTTCTTGAATCCATCTGCGCTGTTCTATTTTATTTTTGTGCTTGGGCATTGGTATTCTAGTTTCAGATTCTTCACAATCGTGGTTCAAACGAATCTGAGGGTTATTTAGAAGAAGAATTTACTCAAATTCCGTAATAGATATGATCTTCTGAATCGTGGATGAAATTGGAACTATTGCTTTCTCTAATAATTACCTATCTTGCAAATACTTGAGTCTAGGAGCAAAATCGGTTAACGTTTACGTTTCGCGTAGCAATTTATATTGATATTTCTATCATTTTCGTTTCAAGTTTCGTTAATGTTCGATATATTATGAACAAACATCTAGTGGTATAGTACAACAGCACATACTTTCTCAGAATAATCGTAACGGCTTCGCAATACTATACGTGCAAAAGTGTTCTACTGTACGTACTATATGTAGAAGAACGTGCAAAAGTGTTTTCAACCCGAAAAACGTTTCCCGCGCTGAGACTCGAACTCATGTCAGTCGAGTTTACTTGCCGGGCACTTTACCGCTACACAATGCTCAGACGTACTCATTTGGGCCGACGCTTGAAAATCTAATTGACTCTCCCATTATATCCAACAAGCAATTTTCGAAATTTCAGAGAGTTTAACGAGAATAAGACCTGCTTCGACCTTATAAGAGTACCTTGTTTTATCCGTGAAAAAAAATTAAAGAAAACATTTAGGGCGGTTTTTGAAAAAATGTTTTTTTCTAAATTGCATCAATTTCCAGCACAAATTACGACAAAAATTTTTTTTCAAAACATTGTGTATGATATTTTTTAAAAAGCTGGTTTTTAACGCATATTGTTTCAGGCTAAAATCTCTAGCATCAATTTTGTAGTTTTGATATATTAACTTTTGCAATTTTCGAATATAGAGAGAATTCGCTGGTAATGAGACTATAGCATCATCTTTTTTTTACCATCCTTTCAAACTTACGAGGAGAAAATTTAGAATAGGAGTTTTGCCATTTTCCGGTGCACGATTACAGTTCTTTCTCTTCTAAGTAAGGGTGAAAAAATAAAATTTTAAGAATCTATGTGCCTCTAAAATGCAAGCCTGAATTAGTCGTCGTTCGAATTCTACGCGAAACTTTCAGAAAAGGTTTTTGTGTTTAAAATTACTACGTGTTAGAAATTCTTCCTTATATCTGTCAAATTGTTCTGAATGTTATAGTGTAATCAGTCTTAATGCATACCTGCAAATATCATTCTGTAGTTGTTAATTACTCACCGGGAATCTAGTGTTGCTTGTATCATGTAATCATGAGTAGATATTCACAAACATTTCGTAACTACTCACTTATTGTTTGGAAATTGATAATGTTTTGTTGAAGTAATGGAAGTGTTGAACAATTGTAAACCAGGAATTTAATATTAAGTATTAGTAGGAAATATTATGATTTAAAAGTAACTACACATGACATAACCAAATAATTGAGAAAAGGCGAGGCTTGTAATATTTCTAAATAAATCGAATTCATTCCGCCTCGAACACATCGTATGAACTAGTACCAACACTAGTGAGGACTAGAACATTGAATAATACGTAAGCGAGAAACGAATTTGCAGAGTGAATGGGAGGTTCTTATTATCTTCAACACGTTCCCAAATCTGGATGAGCGAGTTTCAAGCGGACTGGAGAACGTGTCGTCCGAAGCAAAGCGGAGGTGGTGTCAGAGGCGGGAGCGAGGTCTGCTGGCGACGTCGAGGCGAAGGCAAGTCGCGAAGGAGCGAATGCTAGAGGGCGGGGTCGAGGGAGGACCGGCGATGAAAGTAGCAGGGAGGGCGGGAGCACGGAAGGGAATGGAGCGGGATGGGAACAGGAGCAGAAGGGGGAGGAGGTGTTAATATCACGTTTCTAGCCAGGGATGGGTGCCAGGAAGTAGGGGCGGGAGCGGAGGGTGGTGGTTTCGGGGCAGGGGCAGTGTCAGGCTGTGAGAGTGCGGAGGGGGGCTTGAGCGGATGCGAGGAGCAGGGGGGACAAGACCTGAGGGGGAGCGGGGCGGAAGCGGGAGCGGAGGCGGGAGCGGGAGCGGGGCGGAGGTGGGGCGGGAGCAGGGTCGGGAGCCGGGGCGGCGAGAGGAAGCGGAGCGGGGTAGGAGCGGGGGTGGGAGAGGGAGGTGGGGGCTTGGTGGGAGCAGGAACGCCGGCCGGGAGCGGGAGTTGGATGCGGGAACCCGAGCGGGGGCGCGGAAGCCGGCGGCCCGAGCCGCGGGTGGATCTGGACAGCGGCGGGGGCGCAGGGCCGGAGGCGGGGGCCCAAGCGTCGTAATTAGAAGCCATTGTGGCCGCCAGCGCCCCCCCCCCCCCGAGGGCGCTTGGCCCGCCGCTGCTTCCGCCGAAATTGTCTGCAGATCCCGGGCGGGCGCAACTCATCGTCGCCGCTCATGACGATGGTAATGGCGCGGCGTCACGGCCGGACCGTCCGAGTTGCGGCGGCGACGGGCGCTAGCGCAGATGGAGGGCGCGCGCGGGTTGACGGTGTTGGCGTGAAGGAGTAGTCGACCGAGCTGACAACTCGAGCGAAGGTATAAGGCTGGGGGAAGTACTCTTCCTCACCACTGCTTCGTGTGCATCAGCCAAACATTTTTCTTCTAGGGATTGATAAATTAATTATTAAATGAATGATGCTATGAAATGAGTAAATGATGAGGGATAACGAAAAGTAGTACTAGGAGAGTAGTTCAATTAATTTATCGGATGAAGTAATGGGAAAAAAGAAATTACTGAAATAAATGAAAAAAATTAATGTGAATTTATGAATGAAGAAGTAGGAAAGATTAAAGGGGTAAATGGGAGAATGGAATGAAAATGAATGAACAAGAAATGAATAATGGTTATTGAACTGAATTTTGGTATCATTGTGCAGAAAAGTAAGAATAGTGTGGAAAAGAAATAGATGGTTGTGGCCATTTGTTAGAGGCAGCATACTTATTATTGAAAGTGCACATCCACTGGAGATTTGGGGGGACAGGCTTAATTCAGTGTCACTCGATATAGGTCGTTTAGTAATATTGTATATTTTGGGGCTAGAGATGCGTTGAATGCGTTTGTAATCGTAAGCCTTCTCGGCGCGACTTGGAGAGTTGGGCAATCGGTGGGTTGGGGCGGTCACCCATCCACCGGATTGCTAGCGGTGTTGGAAATACATAGAAACAACTTTACATCCGTGGATGTGCAATTTTTTGATGTGGACGAATGTGTACGAGACTTTTAAAAAACAAAATAGATTAGGTTGAAACTTATCTTACTACGCACCTTACTTTGGCTCCGGCTATCTCCTTACAAACTGTAAGATGCTAACAATTGTACGGTGTATCTTATTTCTGCCTCCTGATTTTGCTCCACGAAGGAGTCATCTCAGGTCCTGCTAATGTCTGACCCGGGCAACAGCAGGAAGAGGACGAGCAAGAAATGAGAGCTGTGGTGAGAGACCAGCTCCGGGTTGTGGGCGACCGGGGCCAGGCGGCGGGCGAGGGCGGGGCGGGGCGCGGGCGGGGGCGGGGCGGGGCGGGGCGGCCGGGCGGGCGGGCGGGGCGTGGGCGGGGCGGCGGGAGGGTGAGTAGCGGGGCAGGGCGGCAGAGCGGGGCGAGGCGACTACAGTGGCAGGCTGTGAAACATCCAACCTGGAGCAAATTTGTTTAATTATGTAAATGTGGCGTGGAGGGCACCTCTGCGGCCACCGACGCCTCGCGCCCTGCCCTTGCGCATGCGCTCACGCGACCTCAGCTGCAGAGAACTGGCCGTAGGTTGGACGTAGAGCTTCTAAATGCGCAGCGCCTCTCAAATCCTTTGCGCCGCTATTCCGCCATTTTGTGTCCATTTTTTGGGATCTCTTGAGTTTCGAATCTCTAATATACAACAAAATCAGTATTATAAACTCCAAATTCTATTTACTATAGTACAGGAAGGAAGAGTATTGAAAGCTTCTCAGAAATACAAACTCGTATTTCCGCTCGTAAAATCATATTTAAGTTTTCTTCAGCAATAACTTCGCACAGCACGTCAAGATACAGCCTGTTCCAAAGATGATTAAGATCGTACTGCTGGCGAGGGCATACACGCCATTTTGTTCCGATAAATTAGGATGTCTGCCTGATGACGTACCTGTAGTTGGAAGTATCTGTCACGGCGTAACTCTATTAGATTATAACCTTTTGAATAAAGTTTTTTTTTTACATCAGACTTTGTCTATTGATTTTTTATTTCATTACACACCTCTATTATTGTAGACAACAATGTTCATTATTATTTACAATCAACTTCACAACTTTTCGGAGCTCGTTGTCCCCATCATCAGGAACACCTTCGTAATAAAAATGACATGTAACGGACGTAAACGACAATTTACTTATAAAGTGTGTTTATCGTTATTATTATTATCACTCAATATCCAATTGTATACTTTGCAATTTATGTATATATTTATGTATTACAATAGTTTACCTGACGATGGAGGACCACAATGAGCTCCGAAACGTAATGAAGTGATGTAAATGTTCATAAAAATTTGATGTCTAAAATTAGTAGAGGTGTTTAAGTGAAAAAAATATTTTGAATTGAAACCTGGTGAATACGAAGTAAGATATAACAGCGCCGCTTCCGGGGATAATTAAGAATATTATTAATTCTGGGGAGTACTTATGCATTCTGCCTTTGATATTTCATTTTTTTTAAATATACTGCAATTTTTTCCTTTTTTTCACTGGAATGCAAAATATGCATTATTAAAAACAGTAATTCTCTATTTCCATTAAATTTACGAACTGTTGAAAATATGTACAATACATTACTAAAACCATTATTTCCTCAAAACCCAAACATTTTTGTATAAATATTATCTTCTCCACAAACCAATCAAAGGCTTTATCCTGATCCGCTATTAGGTTTTAGTGTGCATTGTGTTTCTAAACAACTTCGTAAAACAGTAGCGACCGCGCATTGAATTGGCATATAATAAAGTATCTATGTCTCTACTGCACACTTGTTTGGTGCAGAAATGGAATTTTTAATGTTCTGAAGAATTTGTCATAGATAATAAATACATATCACATTTCCCACTTTTATTCAAAGTACACATTGTCATACTAAACGATCTTTATGACTATACGAACCTTGTAATATTGTTAATATGACAATGGTCTTATTATTTTTTAAAACCTGGTTTGATAAACCGTGATTTAAATGAATCTGACTAGCCAGCTCATAGCGAACGTTGAAAACTACTTTTATATTTTTTTGATATTGTGTAACAAACACACACTATGTGGGACGTAGTGAAATAAGAATTAAATTTCAATAACAAAATAAAAATAATATATTCAAAGATTATGTACAATACAATGAATTGCTAATATTTAAAACACTCCGGCAACCTTTTTCCTTTCGGAACACTGCTTTACCGCAGAAAATACAAGCCACGCGCGGATGCGCGCGCCGTCGACCTCTGTCCGTGACAATTTACCGGTCACATGGCCTGACGCCAAAAAGTTAACCCGGTCGTGGCGACCGTGTGCCTACAGCACGTGTGAGATTGCTCTGGCCTTACTCTCCGGACATCCGCCCTCACTCCCTATGTACATACACGTACAAGCTACCCGACTGCAAACTAATCGAGAAACCGGGCAGCGCAGATGCGCCGCCGTTTAAATAGTTGAGGCTGACACCCTCTCAACTGTTCTGACATATAATAGACTGCCGGCCAGCTGGTCAGGCCATGCCTTGGTTTACGGCCCACACACAGACTTCTCAGCGTTGCCTGGCGTAGCTCCCACGTAAATCAGAGCGAAGGCTCGCCGGCAGCAATCCTCGGAGCTTTACAGCCTCCGGTAATTTTTGCTTCTGCGGCACTACCTGAGTCAATCGGCCGAAAAGCGCAAACTTCCCGGTATGTTTCAGGCTTAACACCTCCTCCCCCGCAGCGTACTTTCACCAACCTAACGGTTCTGGCCCTCGTGTTAACGACGCCACATATGGATTAAATTTGATTTTGTTGCAGGTAATTCAACGTAGCGGCCAAGCAGAAGCAGTGTGCAACTCTAAACTGTGAGTGCAACATGTTTTCATGCAATCTATTAATAGAAATAACGAGAATAAAAATATTTCATAATGTCCTCTTCATTATGAGTCCTCTTCATCATCTCATAATTCACACTTCAAGGTGTACCAATCTTGTCGTACTGAGGGATACAGCTGAAAAGCTGATCCTGAAAAAAAATCATACGTTAATCGTCTAGTGTGGTCAGTAATGGCGTAGGCGCTAATAATAATAATATTATTATTATTATTAATAATAATAATAATAATAATAGGAAGGCAAATCTACATATTTCCCTCCCACTGAAAATAAGGATTATTTTACGTGATGAATTGAGTACCCTGGTTTCATTTGAACTGCAAGAGGTTGTCAATATTGCTTTAAATATTTCGTAGTGTAAAGCGAGCGAACTTATCTTTCGACACACTCATTTTTGAGCCTCTAATAATTTCAAAGGAAAAACAACATAAATATTTTGTTCCAAAATTATTGTG
Source organism: Gryllus bimaculatus (assembly GCA_017312745.1). Classification (NCBI taxonomy): domain Eukaryota; kingdom Metazoa; phylum Arthropoda; class Insecta; order Orthoptera; family Gryllidae; genus Gryllus; species Gryllus bimaculatus. Next base: position 1,041,498 of record BOPP01000175.1, on the reverse strand, counting down.
GATTTATTTATTTGGGGTCAGTTAAAACAAAATTATTTTGATATGAAAGCAAGTGAATCAGACTAATTATGCAATCCTTTCAAATTTCCACGGTCTGTAGAACAAAGCCGGTTAAGGAAAACAATGTTTAATTGATTTTTAAAAAAATAATCTATTCAATACATTAATTTCTTCATTATATTTTGTAATCAATTTGAAAATAAAACGTTTAATTTATATTTAAAAAATATTTTACCATGTATACTTTGTCTATTACAAAATTCTAAATCTTTAAAAATCGGAAACAATTTTTTGATATTATTACATTTAAATACTACATTAATTGTTTATGTTATGTTCCTTAATACATTCATTAGAATATCTCATTTTTCTGCCTGTATGCATTTTTTAAGGGCGGTGGCTCCCACGGGCCCTTGAGGGACCGCTTTTGCTCAGCAGGAGGTCTTGGCCCCCCTTCCTCATCCACCCTTACCTTATGCCTTCCCCTTCTCGTTGCACGTGGCGTTATCGTGTTCCTGCATTGACGGGTTGACGGGCCTTCTTTCGTCTGCGCGCCTTTCATTCCCGTGGGCGACGCGCATGCACGTCGTTGGCTGAAAAATAGCCCCCTCCTCCTCCCCCCACGCCCGCGACTTTGTTGCTCGATGTCCTTTCGCAGCCCCGCCCGCTGGTGGCGGTAGAGGCGAATTTATGCATTCTGACGTGCTCTTTCTCCGGGATCAATTTAGCGAGTGATTGAGGACCGCCGTAAGAATTTGAGGACCGCCTCGGAACGCCACGGGCGCCTGGATAAAGAAACATTTTCTTTTTTCGAAACCTGTAGTGTATTGTAAGCACGTCGAGCTTGAGAAATAAAGGCGGAACCTTGAAAGTCTATGGGATTATCGATTCTCGTCGTCGATAGGCGAACGTGTCGATCTTAATGTGTAGCACCGCCACTGTCGCTTCGGGATATGGCACGACGAGAGAGATCTGTCGTGGGGAGCGCAATAGGCTGTCAGATCGTGTTTGCATTACGTTTAGAGAAAGGAGCTACCAACTTCATATACATACCAACACACGAGGAAGGAAGACGTGGGATTGTTTCCGATAATGTTTTGGTAAAATTGCAATATACTTTGCTCAAAAAAGAAATGTTACTTCATTTAATCAGTTCATGCATACTCCATTCACACGAATCATTATTTAGCTTCGGTCTAATGAATTGAAATGAATCTAATAACGTGTTTCCAAAGATGGCTGTTGTATTAAAAAAGTACAGGTTTCTTATTGTTATTAAAAGTCTTTAATTGGTACTGTTACCGAACGTTAATTTTTTGTTAATATTTACTTATTTAACCCTTTGGTAATATTTTGAAGGTTTACCGTACAATGCAATTGCATAAATCGACTGAATATGTGTTCAGAACACCTGAAGTATTGTCACCTAATCATTTTAGAAATATAATAATAAATGCAATATTTATTTAGTAAAAGAAACAGCAAATCGATCTTCACACAAATATAAAAACTTGAAAATATCTACTTCTTAAAATTACGTCGTTTTTCAGTATTCGTATTTTATGAAAAGTATTGTGTTGGTAAAACTTGGTAAGCGTATCATGAGGGTACACGTTACTTTATTTTCTTTAATTCTCTTTTTTTATCTTATTCATTCAGAAAGAAGAAATGGAAAAGCAGTCTTTATCGCTACTATCAGTTACAATATCATGTTCAATTCAACCTTGTCTTAGGTATTATGGTCCATTCAGAAGGATAAGAAAGTATATTAAACATACTACAATTGGGATAAAACACTGTGATGAATAACATTATTAGAATCATGCTGTTATGGAATATTCACACGAATATGACAATCACTTTATCGTATTATTATGTTAAATAACAAAGGTGAATTTAAAAGAATGTGTATTTAACTGATTGTCTGGAATTTATTTCTTGAAAAAAACTATTTGCACATAGAAAATACAAATATTTTTTTAATGAATCCCTTCAGGTCATATTGAAATTATAAGCGTTCTCTCCAATCGTCGACATTCATTGTTTTAATGTACAACATGGATAATTAATGTTTTATTGACAGTCATGCATTTGAAACCTTTTTATATATGCATTCATTTACAATCAACGAATTTTGTGTTTGAGATGCACAAATTTTTATCTGAAATTGTAGTCTTATTTACATGAATCGAATAACTTGTCATTTCTAGAATATAATAAAATAAATAAATAAATGTCTTTATTGATGGTGAGGCTCTAGTAATTTAGCCTGCTCTTCCGTCTGACCATTTTCAAACAATTTTAATCCAATAACCTTATAACCTTCTAACATTTAACTAGTAGTTTCAGTTTTCTAAATTCAGTTTTCTAAACGCGATTCTACAGTTATGAAGTATATTCGTTTGGGGCTGATATAAATTATTAATCATCTTTCATTCAGGACGTGGAAAAAATTATAAGTATATAACAACTTCGTTTTACGCAATCTGGATTTCTTTTTCAATATATCTTGCCGGCAAAATGATTTTTTTGAGGTAATCCTCGGCAAAAAAAGAAAATTGCACGAGTAAAAACGAAATGACAATTAACCCAACTCCCGAAAAAGAAGGAAAAATTCGAAATAAGCACGTCATTCAATGTGCTCCCTGGTCTCTCGCCTGCGTCCCTGGTGCCTGCCCCGCCACAATCCCCGCCTCCACCCCTAGCGCCGCCCCGCTTCCGCCCCCGCCCTGCTCCCGTTTCCGCCCCCGCCAACATCTCTGAATTGGCCCCGCTGCGGCCCTCACCTCCGCACCCGCATCTGCTCTCCATCTCCGCCCTCGCAACCACCATTTTCCGTCCCGCCACCGCCTCCGACTCGTCCCCGCTACCATCCCTGTCTCCGCACCTCCACAACCTCCGCCCCCCGCCGCACCCTTGTCTCTGCCCCCGCCACCGCCCATTTTCCGCCTCCCCGCAAGTGCCCCGCCTCTGCTCCCGCCAGCGTCCCCGTCTCCGCCCCCCACCACTGCCCCCGCCTCTGCCCCGCCACCGTCCCGTCTCTGCCCGCCGGCGCCGCCCGTAGCGCGTAGCTCCGAGGGTTGGGGCCTAAACCGAAGGATATGGTTTCGCCGAAAATGGAAGCGAGAACGAAGCGCTCGAGACATTAAACGAATGCTGACCTCGTTTCTTTTTTTTTTTTTTCGGCGTAGCCGCTCCGGCTTTATTTTTAAATCTGACAGCGGAATTACTCGTCCTCGCCGCCCCCGCCCCCTGCCCTCGCGCCCTTTGCCCACTCGTGTGTGCCACACGGCGGTCGCGCGTCGTCGCGCGCCCGCGCCGCAGTGCTGCCAACTGACGACCTTTCGACGCGTGCGGTGCTCTTGGCATAAATGTTACAATTCAGCAAAAGTAGAGATGTTACAGTTCCTTACACTTGGGTGATCATCCGCGTGGGTCTTCCTCTATTTGAACAGGGGTTGAATACGTAAAGTCATTATAAGTCATTGCAATGTGATCGTTAAGCGAACCTCTGCGCTGCACGGGCGTCGAGCGCGAATGCGCGGAACCGAATTTTGCGGTGCATGACGGGGAATGTGGGTTTTTACCTAGTAATTAGGGCGTGGTTTCCTTCTGAGTACATCGCGTACGATTGAGAATTATTATATCATCAATCTATCATTCATCTCTCATTATTCATCAATTATTATTATCTTACTATCTCCGTACAGTGCAAAGGAATATACATCTCCTAACATCCTCATTGTACCATAAAAGGGGAGGAATTAACAGTAAGTCTCTTGAAAAATTGAAACCAGCCTGTCTTTTATATTTTTAAAAGCAATCTTAAAGATGAGGAGTCGAAAATATTTTTTCTGGCAGACAATTAGTTGTATAACTTTCTTTTTTCGCCTTTGAATACGATTTGTAACATGTTTCGGGGGTAGGTGAAGATCGGGGATAGATCTACTAAGTTTGCTTGATGATGGGGACAATCTATCCCCGAAACGTGTTGCATAACATGTTGAAACCCGAAGAAAGTTATGCGACAATCTGTCAGTAAAATTATTTGGGACTCCGCACCTTTAAGACTGTTTTTAAAGAATAAGCCCACTACATCGCCTACTCTAAAGTTCCTATAGCAATCATTTACACTCGGTCTCTCTGCATGTCTATCTACTTGTCTGTCAAATGTACATTCATTCGCAAAAACAATCATTCACGAACACACAATCATGCATGCACATACAATCATTCATACACATACAAACTAATAAACTTTTATACTTACACCAACATATTTACACACAAACCAATCACATTCACGTACATACACACACACACAATCGCTTACTTACACACAAACAATCACTCGCAAAATTTTATGTCCTTCGATCTCAGGCATATAATCTCACTTGAAAATTTCTGAGTCTTGTTGTTGCCAAAAGAGTTCAAAATTATTCTGCTCCAAAGCTCTTTTAGAAGTACTGATTTATTTCTGGAGATAAAAAAGTTTCCTAGATATTTGTATATTTCTTATGCTAATATCGTAAGAGCAGAATGCATTTGTGTATTTGGTTGTACGTTAACACAATAAACTAATTAAAATTGAATATTTATTTTGCAGTTTCCATTTGGTTTGATGTCTATTGTCGCAATGCGTAGATATTATTTACTTCATTAGAAAATTTGACACTAAATTAGATATCAAGAAAATGTGATTTGTTTCATTTCATGGCTTCTATATATAGCGCCTATAACCTGACATAATTTGAATAAATTTTATAATGATGCATTTTCGTCCGGGTAACACCGCGTCGAAGGCTGTGTTGTCGACGTTTCGACCATCCTGTCGTGGTCTTCCTCAGGGCCGGTATGCGCCGTGAATGTTTTGGTCGATTTGTAAAATTCCTCCCCGTAGAGGCGTGTTAAATAAAGTCGTAGGCTTCCGCGCCCAGGCCAGCCCTGAAGAAGACCACGATAAAACGGTCGAAACGTCGGCAACACAGCCTTCGACGCGTCGTCACCCTGAGAGCCAAAATCATTCACATGACACCGGCCGCGGAAGCTTACGACTTCAAGTAAGCGTTGTGTTGGAAGAAAATACACCAATCTTCATAGCACCAACTACATGACATTTTTTGACTTCAATTAAAACCCCCGGCACACCAACGTTGACACCGTAACCCGTGTACTGTCATTCTTGTTTCGAACAAGCCATCATTTGGCGGAAGCCAAAACTGGAAAGTTGGCAACCGTCGGGCGAGCGCTCTCCGCCCCCGCCCCGCCCTTTCGACGGCGCGAAACCCTCCGCCCGGCGCGGCGGCGAAGGGAGCATTAAATTTTCACGCAATCGCGAGCAAATTGTCGCGGTGCAGCGGGGGCGTTCGCGCGACCGGGAATCCTCCTCCGAGGGGGGTGTGTGGAGAGGGTAGGGACGGGAGAGATTGGGTGCGACGGGATGCAGAAGAGGACGGCACGATTCGAGGGAATGCTGAGAGGGAGGGGACGCGATAGAAGGGGAGAGGTGGTAGAAGCTGATAGAAAGAAGAGATGTGACAGAAAGGGAGTGGATGTGGAGTTAATGGCATAGGCGTTGAATGAGAATGGACCATGTATGGAGTGAGGAGGAAGAAAAAGGACTGTGTTGAAGAACAAGTGCAAAGTTATGAACGCTGAGTGGGGAGGAACGATAGAATGGGAGAGCTTGTATAAGCGGATAGAAAGAATACAGGTGATAGAAAGGAAAAACACGTAGGATGGAAAGTAGGCATAGACGTTGAATGCTGAAGGGCCATATATGGGTTGAGGAGGCAGACGAAGATGTTTCATGGATAAGGGCAAGGTGCCCGGAGGAAGAAGCAACGGAACGGGAGGCGAAATTAGGGTGATGAGAAAGAGATATGGCTTAAGAGGTTACGCCAATAGAACATGCGAGGAGGAGAGATGGAAGCGCTATAAAGCAGCAGTGAGTGAAGAAAAAGAGGGATGCAGAAAAAGTCTGTCAGCAAAAGAGGAGGCGATAGGGAAACGCTATCGGGGACCGCTATACAAAGCGTGCGACCACCGAGGAGGAGGGGGTTAAGAGTAGAGAGGGGAGATGGTCTGAGCGGAAGAGATGGTGGAAAACTGTGAACGGGAGTGGAAGTACAAGTGCCACGGAGAAGAAGGGGAATCCGTGAAGAAGGAGAAGAATCGACAGGGTGGGGCGCGATGAAAGCGGAAGAACCGGGTTAAGAGAATCGGATGGAAAGGGCGGGGACCTTCGACGCGGGGAGAATGGGGCCGAGCGGGGACGTGGATTTTCGGATCCGGTGCTGAACATTACTTCGCGCGCGATCTGGTCCACAACTTCTCCCTCGCGCCCGCCCTCTCGCCTTCCCGGGAGAATATTTAAGTTGCGAGCGCGAGCCCGCGTCGTCGCGCAATATTAATGCCGACGCCGTAAAATACCCACGCGGAGGAGGGGAAGACTGCGCTCGTGTCGCGGAGGAGGGGGTGGTGAGAGGGAGGGAAGAGACGATTGGCGGAGTGCAAGTGATGGTTGGGGGAGGGGGAAAAAGTGCGGGGTCTGTGGTTGGAGCGAAAGTTGTTCTTAGGGCGTACAAGAGGAGAGCGGGTAGGAGCGGAAAGGAAGAACAGAGATGTAATAGAAAGGGAGGGAATGAAGATGATGGAATGAGAGGTATGAGATATATTCAGAGCTTATTTGGTGTAGATCGGTGAGTCCCAGTCGATTTAACATGTTTTAAGTTTCAGATATCAGTAATTGTTTCTTCGATTATATTGATATTACAATTAATAGAATGTAGGTACTATTTCATTTGATCGGCTTGCAGCATCCTTCTATAGTATTAATTTAATTACTACACATTTCTCACAGAGCACTCACAACACAGAACCTGGTTTCCTTAACGTATTTCACTTATAACTCAAATATAACTCATTTTTTATTAAATATATATTCTATCGTTATTGAACGGAAAGACCTTAGATAAAACTGCAACATTCGTAAAGGAATATACTGGGTACACAACTATATTACACGCACGCCTCCAATATTACAGGAGTAACCAATGCTAATTGTTCCTTGCAAAATTTGGAAAGCGTTTGCTACAGTTATAAAAAGTTGAAACCATGAATCTGGTAAGTTCACTTTTTTTAATAAAAGAGTTAGAGATTCGTTTGTTAAAACATAGTCTCGTAATTCAAAGTGGGTCACGAGTATGATACAATGACAAATTTTCGAATTCTGTTTTCGTTCGTGAGTATACGAAAAATGAATGTATCGATATCCAACATGAAAGAACATAATCCATGTGATTATGATGCAATGAAGTATAACAAATCAAATTCGATATTCCCATGCATGTGTCATATTTGCGAATGCGTATTTTGCAAAACGAACTGCATCACGTTTCTTGTAATTTATTTTCTTCAAACTAGTTCCTCGCTTTATACTCTCGTTCTACTTCAATTTAATAAACAGAAATAGTTGATGGCAAAGTAACTTTAAGTAAATACATTTTGTGTTTAGTGTACGAACAAGAAAGATGAATTATTGCAACCTCTTCTCCAAACAGACATAAACTCTGTTCTCATTTATCACAAACCTAGAACTTGCAAATTATTGGTGGAAAATATGCAATGCAAAGAATAAAAATTTTTTTAAAGGCAATGGATACCGAAGTGTTTAACAGTGACTGCTTTGGAATACAAACGAAAGAGTCGTTTTGAAAATGAGTGTTTCTGATTATTCGTTGGAGTTTCATAGTAATTATTTCGAATCGCATATTACTTGGTGATTATAGCAGAAGTTATAACCCTTCAGAAGGCTCTAGAAGTTATTTCCTCCACCCGAAATATGCAATTACACTCGTTATCTTCCAGAACCGGCAACTGAAAAGGATAGTTACTCGAACAACACGACATCAGGCGTAACGGTACTGGCATACAAGAATGTTACAGTAGATGAAGGCGTTCAAGTGTATTGGGTGATAAAGAGTTCGTCAGGAAATTTGCTTGAAATGCGAAACATAAAGAGGATTCTGGTGTTTGTGGAGGTCCAGTTCATTCAACTGGCTAATAGATCTTTGGCTTATAGAGATTTAAGAGTGATTGACATTAGTTACTATGAAATTATTATTTTTTCGTAGAAGTCATCTTATTATTTCTTGCGTTGTAATATGAAGAATCATCTTCTCTTATTTAATTTATAATATTCATATAAACACTCCGATATTCCGATCTCTTTCCATAAATAGTGTGTTCTCAAATTAGTTTGGTCACAAACCTAAATAAAACTTCGGAAAAATTTATAAAGAGTTAAATGTACTAATATGAAAGTTATTTTAAGGAAATCTTGTTTAAAATCTTTACCACTATTTTATTTTGTTCATCGATCTACTCATATTACCGGTTTATAGCACAATTATTTACGGAGTTCAATTAAATTTATAAACTTTCAGAGTTAATATTATCAGAAATATTTGTATAAAAATAAATCATTGCGTGATGATCGTTAAATACGATATCATATTCAGAATAGAGTCTACAGAATATGACGATTTCATTATCTAACTTTACGTGAAATCGACATTGTAAACATTTCCATTTGTTTTCGTCGCATGCCGGAGTCTAAACATTACGTGTTTCTCTAGCAAGGCCTTTTGCAAATATTTACTTTCCGAAAGGTTACGCCACCTCATGTTTATATAAGGAAACTACGTAACATGAGTAGGATTCCCCTGGTAGTCTCTCTTTCTGGCTTCCCTTCCGCGCCCTCCTCTATGGACAAGTCAGACTAATTGTACACACACGAAGTCGCTGCCGCGAAGCAAACATTGAATATTAATGGCAGTACTCGTAATGCAGGCATAGCAATGGAGATCTGCAGGCACGCGCTCTGCGCAGCGGTTGGACTGAGAGCTGCGACCATTGCTGTTGGTCTAATCAAGACCACGTTGGGCTATCCATAGATCGTCATTGGACAAATAAACCCCTCGTTACACAAATTGTAGCAAAAAAATTGAAGTAAAACTTTGGAATTGTAAATTTAAAGAGATACATTAAAGTACTTTAAGTGACTTTAATCTACCATGAAGGTTTGTACGACACTCAAAACTTAAATGAAATTCCTTTCTAGCTAGCACAATAATTAAAACATAAAAAAGTATGAAAGTAACTATCTTAAAGAGGTAGGATTCATCCTGAATTTAAAAAAAAAATCCAATTTCTAAAGAGTGGATTTCTATAAAATTGGGTTGTTTGTCATTTTCATAAACTATTATATTAACAAGAGACCTCAACAATATGCACACATACGTCTTCTGAGGAAATATACTAAAACGAAATGATTTAAAAACAGTCAAATTGTGAAACAGGTGTGGCTGCGGTTACGTTTTTTAATATTCTGAAATATCTAAATAAATGACACATGCGCTCCGAAGTAAAAAAGGAAGTTCTAGTTCAAAACATGTTGTTGCTTAATGTGAATTACATGTATAGAAAGAAAGTACAGAGTATAAAAGTGAGGGGGAAAATACAAGTTTGGAACTATTTAAATTTGAAGAAAATAAAGAATTCATTTGGATTTAAAATATGAAAAAACTGCGAGAAATCCAATTTTCAGTCTCGAATCTTTCGCAAGATTAGAGAATTTGAAACTACCAATATCGTATGCTTCTCGTAAATTTAAGTATTATTACAAAACATTTATTTAATAAAATATTAAAAACTTAAAAATATTAACGTTTCTAATTTTTCTATTCTGGTTTTGTATATTTTGACTCAAAGTTGTTGAAAATCCATTCACTAAACTTTAGCATTCATCCTGACCTTCAAATTATATATTTTAACATGTTTTTTCTTAACCTCAACATCGTGAATTTAGTTTATCACGAATTACAAAGTGACACGCCTCACCTTGAAGTAACGTATACAATTCTGAAGATTACTTTAAGAAATACTATTTGTGTAAATAAGATTCAAGGTGTGAGACGCGTATAGAACCATCAGATAAACAGACAGCCTAGCGTTTTTTTTTCTTTACCAAGAAACTGGTCGTCTGTTGTAATGAATCACCCTGCAACCACCCCGTTGCACCCTGCGAATATCATTGCTTCTCTCCGCCTTTCTACTTGCCATGTAACATGACAGCGCGGCATGGCGGTAGTTGAATTTCAGGCAAGTGTTATAGATTCCCGCGGTGCCCGCCTCGTGTTTTCCTGTTTCGCTTTGCCCCAAGCACGCCGGGTATTTTTCAAACCTCAATTTTTCCCTCCTGTCACGCGGAGGGAAATAATATAAATATTTTAGTGAACGGCGGCTTCCGGCGAAAAGGGGGGAAAGCATAGAGGGTGAAGGAAACAACAACCTCTTCCCCAGCCTCGCGGTAATATATAGGCGGGGCTCCTCCCTCGCTTATAGCATGCCCTCGGACATCGGTATTGTTTCCTGCAACGATATGCTCGCTCCAGCCGCGAGGAACAGGGCGGGCGTTTTTTAAGGCAGAGCCTGGCTGTCCCGGATTGGGCCCACGCCTTGCGGTGAGGTCCACAGTCGCATTTCGACACTGCCTTTCGGATTTCCGTAACGACTCGCGTCCTTTGTCGCGGCGAGGGCGATGGGATTGGCTTGAGATTGGACCCGTGTTGCTTTCTAACAAAGTGACGGACCTGAAGCTCATGGGACGGCGTTTCCGTGTGTTGTAGAAGACCAGCAAATTCGGAGGACACGATTCTTTTCATTTTCGTGGAAAGTTCGCCGGAAAAGTCATGATGTTTTTGTTAAGGGAACAAAATTGAAATCTGCTTACTGTTATTGTTTCTTTATTGCTATCACGATTAAGAAGACAAGATTTTTAGCCGTACAAGAAGTATCTCGTTGCAAGAAAGAATACTCGAATGGATGTTACATTTCCCGTTTAGAATCGATTTCAACATAACTTCTCAGGGATGAAAAATGATTAAACCGTTTGTCACATTACACCATCTCTCCAGTAGTTAACGTATCTAAAAACGCCAACCATAACCACACCATATATCATCTAGAGAAGTAGTGTTCGATACTTTTCTCGTTGGGAACCCCTTTTACAAACTGAAATAAATTAGATAACCTCTTATATTCCGGCAGTGTCATTAGTAACAAATAAAATAATTCTGTAATAAGATTAGGTTATAAAAAAATCTGGTTTTTAATATCGCATAGTATTTTTCAGGAAAAGTTAGAAACATAATCCTAAAATATCTGCAGAGAAAAAAATAATTTAGATAACGTGCTCACTGTCAAAATCATACATTATAGTACACTGAAAATAAAATCTAATTGCCAATATCACCTGGTGATTAGCTAAACTAAAATCTTAAATCATGAAAAACCCTCGTTGGGATATTTATGCCTATTGGGTGAAAAAAAGAAAATTGATATTTAGATGGACGTCTGCAGGTGTTTGTGTTTGTGCATTTAACCTGTTTCCGTTTTTGCCACAATTCGTTTCAGATATGGGCTCTAAAGCTAAAAGGACGCCATTTTATTTTCCTTTTGTCTTATACACTCAATGTCTCCGAGTATCCCCAGGGCTGCATAGGAACAATTTTGGAAGAAATTGCTCTAAAACGAGGAGACTTTTTTTTAAACCGCGGTTTACAGTTTTATTGATTTTACTAGAGTTCGATACTCAAATGACCAGTTTTCCTTCAAGGTCGACAATTTATTATTGGTTTTAACAATAATTATTTGGATTAATAGGTTCACATTTCCCTTTACAGTTTTGCTGTAAACCAAGTTGGGTTTGTGTAATTGGCATTTCAAAAACTAGTGATTACCTAGTTTGAAGTAACTTCAATATTGTTAAATTTAATCTAATACTCGTAGAATAATAGTTTGCTGTTCTTGAGAAAATGAAAAGTGAACACATCAAAGATACTTTTTTGACTCTATTTTATTTGTTCAAAATACAATTTTTTCAAAAGTTACATAGGATAAACAATGTTACTATTGCCATGTCTTAATGTGTACAAAAACAGTGCAATTGCATGTTAGAAGGCCACCACGTTGATTAATTGCTGATTGAAACTGCCATATTTTGAAAATCCCTGGGTTTTAATAGTAACATCCGTTTTATTCCAAAATGTAAAATGTTTCTTGGAAGGTTTTTAGAAACCTGGGGTATTACTTGCCAGGCGAGTCCTTGTATCAATAAATCACATTCGCAAGAAATTGAAAATTGTTGTTTTTGAAACAAGCTCTCTCAAATGTGCATTTTCCATTGAGCTTGCAACTGTAAACTTCGCGGCCATTTTGGAATTTCTTCGCTAGTGGTTATCCCACCTAAGAAATTAACAAAAAACTAACTAGTACGGAAAGTCTGTGCAATTCTGTAGCCCCACTAGTTTGTATTTGTACTTAATTTATTGCAACCTATAGTTGCTCGTACGTATTGATATCATTACATTTACAGGAGTATTATAACTATTTATTTTTACTTTTTTGCCACACTACTTACATAATAATAAGAAAGTAATGTAATGCTGCGAGAAAAAGGCAGCGATACCGAAAAATCAATTGAAGGCAAAGTGATAATAAATAGTATTCCAGTGTCTCATTTAAAAATACGAAACTGCCTATTAGTATATAACAATATGTTTTGCGCTTACTGCGACAACTATGGTTGTAGGTACTAAGGTAATTGACGTCTTAACTCTTCTGACATAATGTCTAATGCTGTCTCCGGGGAAACACACGTGGCTAAGTAGGCAACATGTAATCATGTCTGTGCATGTCCTGCGACTTTTCGTCGCAGGACAAAAAAGAATATGCGACATGCACGGAGAGGATTTTGTTATCGAGAAGGTATGATGAGTGATGTTTCCCTTGAGGAATTCTGTAATGGACTTAATTGATCAACTGACAATGAACATTAAAAATAATGAACAACTTCTCTGTCACCGACTTTCACTCTCGTGAAAATATTCAAAATAGAGATAAGGTCGAGTAAATTATTGCAAATTCATATTGTTATTCATTCAAAAGAGGAATATAAATTTCATAACTTCCTGGATATGCAATCCCTCATGGCCACTGATTCAATATAAGATGTAAATTCAAATTTATTTGAAAGTCACGTAAAAGAAAATACTTCCCCTCAAGAGACTTTGAGACATTTTAATTGACCCAACACAAGCTTATTTTTCGGAATTTCTTTACCAGTGTACCTTTTAAAGACATTTCAAGCATTATCACTCTTGTCTATTTAGAATAAACATCGAACATATTACTTTTATTCAAACTTCATTTTGGTTTTTTGAATATTTTACGCAACTAACATGAAATTTTGCTGTAAATTTTTATTCTAGCTTGGATAGTACTCAATTACAAAAATATATTATAAACATCTAAAAAATATCTCCCTTTATAATTGACAGGTTCCAGATGTCCAGTCGGGGAATCACGCAAGACTATTTTCTGGGTACATCCTACGCAGAGTGAAAAAGTATCTGGCAGACCTTCCAAGTCTTCGTCCTCAATTACCACCTCACGTGCAGACAAAACAGTGTCTTTTTCTGCGAACATATCTGAATCAGATATCTGTCATATTTGCAAAAATCCATGCAAAACATGCCTTGTGCCCAAAGACACTGGTGTGGTATCTAAAGCTTCTGCTGAAAATACTGGAGGCAATAAGATCAATCAGACCGCGTATGTTAGAGGTAGTGATTCAGATGCATCGTGCTCCAAACAATGCCCTAAGGGAATATTGCTAAAGAAGTCTGAGTCATTTATCTGTAATATTTGCAAAAATGCATGTAAAGCATGCCTAATATCCAAAGATTCTGGTGAAATATCAAAAGCTCTTGCTAGAAATACTGGAAGCAATAAGGTCACTTCCACTACAAAAGTTAGTTATTCAAACATATCTTGTCCCAAACAATGTCCTAACATACCTTTCTCTCCCAAGGAAAGATCGAAAAGTGCTGCTGATATTCGAAAAGCTGGTAGTAATCTCAGTTTTTCCAGTGATCGTAGAGAGGCATCTAAACCACAATCAAAAAGTATTCAAATCGAAAAAAACCTACCTTTACGAAGTAAAGAGAGTAATTCCAACAGAAGTGTCATTAAAAGTGATTATGGATACTTCAGTGAATTTCATAAGAATTGTTTTCCACCGGACGTAAGTGCAACTTCTTTGCAGAAAAGTAAGTCTGCGAAGAAACCCGGAGATGTTAGTCATGTGAGTGATCGGAGTAGACCTCTCTCTGAAAGAGGACAAGCAGGTGGTTATAGTAACACGAGAGATCGAAACAGACCAACTTCTGGAAGAGGACAAGTAAGTGGTTATAGTAACACGAGGGATCGAATCAGTCCAACCCCTGGAAGAGGACAAGTAAGTGGTTATAGTGACAACAGAGATCGGAACAGACCAACTTCTGGAAGAGGAAAAGCAAAACATTTAGGTAATGCAAGTGATCGAAAGATACCAGTTTCTGGAAGTGCAAGAAGCAAAATATATTCTGGGAGAAATGGTATTCGAACCAAAATCAATGACATAAGTGACAGCGACTTTGACCACTTTAGTGACTATCACAAGAAATGTTTACCATCCGACTTTTCAAATACTAACGTACGGAAGTTTGATCAAACGTCTGACTCGAGAAAAAACCCAATATCTTCGGAAAAAGGAGGATTTCGTAAAGGTAAAAGTAAAACATATAACATTGCAAGCTCTTGGAAAAATCATGGTTTTAAGTCTCAAGTAAGTAAGGGGAAAGTAGATTTTCTATCCAAAGAAAAGAAAAAGGAACAAGAGGAACGAAAATGGATTCTGCAAAAAAATGAAAGGAAACCGATTGAATCAAAAAAATATAAAAAAGAATTGGATATAAAAAGCGACCAGATAAAGAAAGGGGCAACTATTGAGCGTGATGGCAATGACATTATAGTAAGCATTCGAATAAGCATGAAATCTGATAGACATAATGCTGCTGGCAGCAGCACCGACGTCTGTATACCTATTGGATCTTCTGCTAGAAGCAAAGGGAGCAATCCATTAGTGTATCCTGTGAGATCGACAAGCATTAAAAAGTCAAAAACCAATAATGAAAATGCTTCTAATGATAAGGGAAAGACCACGGAACCCTTTAGCAAGAATTTATCTAGAAAAAGTTTGAAGAAAAAGGCAGGTACACAAAACTTAGCTGAACCGGTAGAGAAAGATAAGCTTGCATCTCTCAGTTCCTTGGGAAAAAGACCCCTAAAAGGACAAAAGCGTGCCTTAAAGGATAATTCGCAAACAAGTTCCTTAGGCGAAGGAGGGCGTAGCTCCAGGAAACCTTCGACGACAAAATCAAAAGACGAAGGAAAGCACATCTCAGAGAAGTCTGGACCAAAATTATCTGTAACGGAGAAGAAGCGTGGGCCAAGATCACAAGACGAAGAAAACAGGTCTGCAATTAGTTCACAGGGCAAAAAATCCTTGAGCGACAGTCACTCGAGTGCCTTGAGAATAGATTCTGTGGCCAAAGAAAAACGTGAACATAAGATCACTCCTGAAAAATCTCAGTCTGCAGAAAACGCATATTCCATTAATTCATCGGGTGAAAAATTCTTCAGAAAAGGATCGACGGACACGTTGGAACATAGATCTTTGGTCAGTGGAAAAACTGATTCTGACAGCACTGTTGGAAAACAACAGGGCGAAGAAACCCGGACGTTTGATAGTTTACAGAGAGGAAAATCTACTAGAGAAGACAAACCTGACGTCCGAATTTCTGACGATACAGATTCAGTTGATAAGAAAACGCAGAAAAGCAAGGATTCTCGTGAAATAAAACCATTAAATAAAAATGCATCAAGCCCGCATGACAGTGAGGAAAGCATATTCACCTTGGAAGAACCTCAGAAAGAAGAGAAGAAACACGACAAGAAAATCGAAAAAGAGAGTAGAGCAAGGTTAATTAATGCGCGTGACTTGGAAGATCCGAAAAACAAAAATACCAAGGAAGAAGAAGGAGAGCAAGAGGAGGGCAGTAAAGCTGCTAAAAGAGGATTTTTCGACTTCATGTTGAAATGCTTTCGAAAAGAAAAGGTTCGAAAGATGAAAACAAATAAAGTCACTATAAGAATGTGCAAATGCAATGCATCTTGCATTGTGTTTGTTCAAGAGATATATATTTCTTTTGAACAAAAATACTTTTCGATCAATGTACACAAAAGTATCCTATATAAAATATTTTCTCTTCTTAAGAAAAAATACTTTCCGTAAAATGTTCTTACATATGGAGATTTTCAATTTGTTAGAAGATTTGAAGAAAATAGACTAGTTTTGCCATTTTTAATACATTTGCGTTTCGAGTATATGTCAGATCATAATCATGCTCTTTTATATCTTTGAATTTCAATAAAAATAAATATAATATTCAAACTGATTTATTCTTTGAAATCTCTTAACCTACTTACTTTTGCAAATTAAAAGTAAAACGATAGGTCTAACGTTTTCAAATATTAGAAAATATTTTTATTATTATATACTTTATCTGTGCATGTTTGCAGAGTAAAAATGACCGCCCGAAGAAATCAATAAAGGAAAAAGGTGCGTTAAAAAGAAACGATTCCGAGTTGCGACATGATTCGAAGAAGGAACGTGGTTCCAAAATGGAAAGTGATTTCCAAGAGGGACGTTTTTCCAAGCAGGGGCACCTTTCTGAAAAGGGAGGTGATTCCGAGGTGCGACGTGGATCCAAGCAGGTGCGTGATTCCGAGGAGGAAAGTGATTCCAAGGAAGAACGTGATTTCAAGAAGGAGCGTGATTCCAAACAGGGACGTGATCCCAAGGAGGGGCGTGCTTATAAGGAAGGACGTGACTCCAAGGAGATTCGTGATTCCAAGGAGGGAGGTAATTCCAAGGAGGGACGTAATTCCAAGGAGGGACGTGATTCCAAGGAGGGACGTGATTCCAAGGAGAAGCGTGATCCCAAGGAAGGGGGTGATTCCAAGAGGGTACGTGATTCCAAGGGGGTACGTGATTCCAAGGGGGTATGCTATTCTAAGGAGGGACGCGATTCCAAGGAGGGACGCGATTCCAAGGAGGGACGTGATTCCAAGGAGACGCGTGATTCCAAGCAGGGACACGATTCCAAGGAGGGACGCGATTCTAAGGATACGCGTGATTCCAAGAAGGAGCGTGATTCCAAGGAGCAACGTGATTCTAAGAAGGAAGGTGATTTCAAGGGAAGACTGGATTCCAAAGATAGGCATGATTCCAAGACAGGAAGACTTTCCAAGAAAGATTCCAAAAAGGGTAGACCCAGCGAAAGTGACGATACTGGAAGCGGCACCGACGAAGACAATCCTATATCGAGTGAAAGTTCTCGTTCCATTTTCAGTAACAGACAATCCACGAGAAAATCGAAAACAATTGAGGCGAGATCTAGTCGTGAAACTAGTAGCAGTGTCACTTCGAAAGAAGAGAAAACGAAAAAAGTAAAAAAGGGACCTGAAGCCTCAAAGAGCGAAGAAAAACATAAAAATAAAAATACGAAAAAGAAAAGAAAGAAAAACGGTGACAAGAAAGCTCACAAGATGGCTCTCTTAGAAATTGCCAGGACCTGGGGATCCGTGCAATGTCACAACAGACGCCTCTTGTGCAGACTCGGGCAATGTAATCCTACTCCCTGCTGTGGTACGTTCTCCATTCATGGTTAAAATCAATATGTTTATTGTATCTTGAGTACTGTGTACACACAATTTGTTGTATTTTTACGTTTTTGAAGTAATATATTGTTTTTTAAAAATATTCGCTATGTTATTCAACTGAAAATGTTCAAAATATTAAACCCTTGCCACAGTTCAAAAACTGAGAATATTGTAACACAACCTTGCAAAAAATAATAATTTATTATTATATAATGTTACTTTAATACTGAATGTATTATTTTTTACTGATAAATTAACTTGTTATTGCCTTTGGTATGGAGCTCGATATACACTGCATAACTTGCCTGGCTCAAAAGGATCGTGATTATGAAGGAAATATGAAAACAGATGAATGGCACTAAATGTTCTCTTTGGAGGAAAGCATGAAAGACAATTAAAGGAGGGAAAATGAAAAGACAAACAGACATGTTAATCAAGCCGAGCTATTAGTAACTAAGTAAATCTGAATCAATAAAATTAGATAAGAAATAAAAATTATGTATGTACACCGGGCGTTAACTGGTTCTAATGATCTCGGGCGACGAAAAGCTCTCGGGCATTTTGTTGCCCGAGTTGATCGATCATTAGAATCCTTATAACGTCCTTGGTGAGTAAATTACT
Organism: Gryllus bimaculatus; assembly: GCA_017312745.1. Lineage (NCBI taxonomy): Eukaryota > Metazoa > Arthropoda > Insecta > Orthoptera > Gryllidae > Gryllus > Gryllus bimaculatus. Next base: position 1,023,207 of record BOPP01000175.1, on the reverse strand, counting down.
AGTTTTACTTCATATTGCTACTTCCTCTGGAGCCTGTCGTTGACACACCCCTGGGTACCGGAGCGGGATTGGTAAACGGTGAATGTTTTAATTTTGGAGGACTTCATACGAAGCTCCTGTTATATCTTCAACATTTTAGCTGGCCAGTTTTCTTTCTCGAATACACACGTATATACGAAGTAATACATTTATTTTAGACAAAGGTAATTCTGCGGAAAATTGATTTCGAGATTTCAAAGGAAATACACGTTTTGAGGTTCCCTGAGAAAGACAAAGTGGATTTTTTCATTACGTCCATCCGTCTGATAGTTCGTCCGTCTGTTCGTTAGGGATCAACACTAGCGCCCACGCAATTTGTAAGATACTTTACAAAATGAATATTTCCCGGTAAATCTGACCCCAACCCGAAGTTCTGCGCTGTAAAAAAATGCCTTTATTTATTGAGAGTACTTTATATTAAGCTCCGGCAACATGATTTAAATTTTCTTTACAATGATTCCAACTTTTTGCTTTAATTTTATTGTAAAGAGAATGAAAACACTTATGAGGATGTCATTGGTCCGATTTCCACGCAGGATCTGATATTTCGGAAACTACATACATTTGATTTTTTCGGCGTCATCCGACAACTACAAAATTGAAGATGGAGATTTCTTGTTCAAATAAAATTTGTTCTCCAGAATTAGTTACTTTATTAACTTCGTGCAGTACATTTTTCTGCAAATTATAGTAGTTTTCGCGCAATTTTCAGTGAAATAAATGCAGTATTTTCAGTAAAAAAAACACGCGAATGTCAAAAATGACTCAATTTAAAAAAATGGTTTTAGAGATAGTGGTAATTGATCTGTAAAAGATGACATAAACGCCATTTTTCTGTATTTTTCTTATTTTTAGCAAAAATATACACTAAGGAATTTTTTCACATCTCTCACGTGCTTAGTATTTACTTTACCGGCGATTCGCTTACATTATGGCATTTGTGAGAATTAGTGCAACAAATATAATAATATATAACAATAAATAATTATTATTACTATACTACTTTTAGTTCACTTAACGTATCCAATCTGTACCACAATACGGTATAACTGGTTGGGGTGGTATTGCTCTAATATATCTAAACCATAGCAATTGCAATAAATCCGCATTATCAAACTTTGCTTACGTAAACAAATAGATAACTCCACCACAATTAGAGTGTAAAATGTATATAAATTTCATGAATAATATAATTTACGAATTATGTGTTCCATTCATAAGAATGTAACCAATTTTGAAAGAGTAAGTCATGAACACTGTAAAAGTCGAAATAGCTGCATCATTTTACATAAATGAAATGCAACACCACTTTCTATTGTAAACATTTCATGAGTTGTGGCCCTAGTCTATATAACTCCGTAGTTGCACGTATATCTGAAGTTAATATATTAAACAACAAGGAATTCAAGTAGAATATTAAAAGATACACAATCAGGCATGCAAACAATTATATTTCTTCATTCTTTCTTTATATCTTTATTTAAATTTGTAAAATCATAACATAGCTTGCGCTAGTTTTCTTTTGTGTGTAAATACACGTTTTGTATACTTTTCTGTATGTACTATGATTAAGATTCTGTTTTGTAAAAGTGCTACTAGTTCATAAATTATATGAACTATGTCGTTTTTGTTTTCGTTGTACGATCACTTAAACTGCACCCAAGCACAAGTATTTGCTCATTCGGTTCATCAGGTGTAGGTCATTAATTATATGGTAGTGAATAAAAATTATTGTTATTATTATTATTATTATTATTATTATTAAAGTCATGTCTTACAAAGTTGTGAAAAGGTTTGTGTGAAAATGAGCTGGAAATTCCGCACTCTCAGAAACGCTTCAACGCCATTATCTCAGAAACACTGAACTGACTGGATACTACGACATAAATGCACTTTGATGTCACATTATATTTTCTTTTTGTTCAAAAATTAAAAAAATTAATGAAATGTCTGTCATGCCTATAATTACGTTTCAGCCATAAATTACACATTATCGCATTTGTGAGTATAAATGAAAGTTATTTGTAAAGTCAAAAACTATCAGTGGTCATTTTTAATTACATTAAAAACTCGCTCGTAAGTAGATCTAAGTTTAAACTTACCAACGATATCGGATACCACGAAACATGAATAGATGACGAGTGCGTAACGGTTAATAACTCCAAAGTGACTTTGATTAATCGTCCATCAACCATCCGAAATCTGTCGACCGTTATCTGTGCCTTCATCCACCGGTTGAATTGTCAGCCTCAACCACAGAAAGTTGTGCACAGAATGTTCATGTCGAAGTGACAATCAGAACTGTAACGTAAAAATCTTTAGTGTCCACTTATTCAATCAATATATGTATATATTACTTTGCAATAAACATCCAATAATTACCGGAGACTTTTGATCAACAATTCAGTGTAAATCCATTGCCATTATTAACAATTTTCCTCACGACAAATTCAGCAAGTTTCTTAACATCAACTATCATGTATCGTTGAGGGAAGTAACATTAGTTCTAAAAGAATCAGACCCCTTGATTCTCGCTAATAAGTTCTGAGGAGGAAATCGTTGGAGCATTGACACCTAGTTAGCCACAGTTAACATTGCTCAGAAGGGAAAATGGTGTACCAGCGGATAATCCACTTTTAACTTTCTCGCACTTCCGAAGAAGAGAAGATTTATGCAATTGTGTCCCGGAAAACGGCGAGTTTTCGAATTGCCGGGCCCTGCTATAGAAAAAGGTGATAAATCCTGTTACTATATGTAGTAAATTATTTCCTCTAACAAGTGGTGTATCCAAAAATTAATGTTTTGCGGGTCCTTCATGCCGAAAAATTGATTCACTGGAAACGTCTGTCTGTCCGTCCGTCTGTTGTGGACTTCAGCGGGTAAACCGTTAAGCCGATTTTCTCCAAAATTAACTTTACCCAATCGATCTCAACGAACCCGAGGCTTTGGGAGTTTCAACAGGATATTTTGATTTTTCAGGGTACTTTTCATGAAGCCTAAAAACATTTTCAAAATTTTCTCGCAAATTGCTTCAAATGTTTTGATTATATTTTGTCATTGGATAGCCTAAATGACGCTTAAATATATGCTACAGGTCTCATGTTTGTTAAAATTCCAGATTTTTCGAAAATTGCGTAAGTGCAATTTTTGGGCGACTTCCTACAAATATGATACTGAAGATATTTTCTTCCGAATGAAACCCGTCCTGTAAAGATATTGAAATAAGGTCACGGACAATTTTTAGAAAATGTAAGTGAATTTCGTGTTATTTAGTGCAAAATATAGGAAATTTTAAAATTGTTTAAAACTTTTTTCAAAAACTCTCATATTTTTTCATTAAATTTTCTCGTTTGAATCAAGAGATGGTATGGTGCTGGTTCCATTTTGAGCAAATTTGGCATTTTTGAAAATTGCAAAAAGTTGAAATTTCAAAACAACAAAAGTGAAGATAGATATTTTGCACAAAATAACACGAAATTCATTTACATTTGCGAAAAATAGTCCGTATTTCAACGAGTTGTGTAATTTGTGTTTGCAATTTACGCCAGTTCTCAAACGTTTTTTTGAAAACTCTCCAAATTCGAACTTGAAATTACAAGAATTGCAAAAAGTAACATTTCAAAACTACAAGCTCGAGTTTGGATTTCAACCCGTTTCGATAGCTTAGATGCAAGTCTCAAGGCAATTGAACTAGGAAAATTTGTGTTTCGGCGGGTTTGAAGGGTGTGGAAGAAGTTTTTGCTGATTGAATACCTTTTGTTGGCTTATGTAATAGTGTAATATAGCTGATCAGTTACAAATAATGCAAAAAAGTACGTGCTGTTGTAGCATCACTAGTTGATCTAAACATCGATCACTCACTGGAGGTGAAGGTTTAATGAACCATGAGAAACAATGCACCTGGTATAAAAACTCAGATCTTCAGTATTTCGTTTTCGATTCTTGTAACAGCGGTCAGACCTTGTTGAGTAATTCCCGGGGAAACGATGTCGGCTGAGGCAAATGCAAAATGTAAGAATTTTTTTCTAGCGGGAAGAGGCCATTACATCTTATTACAGGACAATGGAGGTGATCGAGCAGATGTCGGAAGGGGTTTACGATGCGTGGTTGAAAGATAAATACTCCAAGAAGATGTATAATTACTTATTTTATCCCATTTCAAGTAAGTTAAATGCGGCATGGCCTTCATATTTTTTACCATTAAAGTTAATTAAATATAACGAACCAAAATGAACTATTTAAGGTATTATTTATACTCAAATTTACTAAAAAAACTTAACACAATTGCTTACAGTTAATTCAAGCTGGAACCATTCTCATCTATTTTTGTGTAATTTTGAATCTGACTATAATTTGTGATTATTTGAAGTACCCTGCGTGGCCAGGGTTGCTTTTATAATCCCAATATTTTTTTAGACAGACAAAAATGAATTGTATGGATGCTCTAACATCTCTCTGACCTGTCCTGCTCCCATCTCACACTGCTCCGCCCCATTCGCCTACCTCCAACCCACCGCTCGCTCTGCTTTTCGTGGCCTCTCTCACGTGTTTCATCATCGTTGCTAAGGGAAGCAGTAAACCTACACATTGTTGCATACTCACGGAAAAAAATCCAGTAACAAATTAGGCCCTCATTTACTCAATGTCTAATCGCGCTAGTAGATTGTATTAGAACGACTTAAATTGAAAATTTTATGATCTTTCAGAAATGTTTGATAATTTTGTTCCGATTTCCTCACAATTTTGGAGATATTAACGAAATATCAATGTGCACACTTAAATTCACTTTTAGGGGCAGGGAAGTGAGAAGCAGTAGTTCTACGAAATAATATAATTAGTAATTACTTTCCCGCATACATACGCATTATACGGAGTAATATAGATATCGGGAAAGTTATGTAATGCTGCGCAGATTTTCGACAGAAAAAAAACATAGGTAAATCCAGTTGCTAAATTAAGAAAAAAATCCTCTAACACGTGGTGTAGCCTTGTTTTCTGGGTTCTTGATTCCGAAAAATCAATTGGTGTCAAAACGTCTGTCCGTCCGTGAACACCTCTAGCGCCTAAACCATACGAAGGATTTTTACCAAATTGAAGCAAACACGGTCGATTTGGATTGAGTGAAGCTTTGAGGTTTTGAAAAAGTCTTTAAAATTTGGGGTAATTTACATGAATCCTCTCGGACATTTTCAAACTTTTCTCAAAATCGACTCCAAATTTTTCTTTAAATTTATTGTAAGAATAGAGTAAAATACATTTATGAAGATGGCATGGGTCAGATTTTCACGTTTAACTCTAAATTTTCGAAATTTCAAATGTTTCAATTTTTTCCACGTTTTCCTACCACTACAAAATTGAAGACAGATTTTTCCTTCAAATAAAATTTGTTCTCCGTAGTGAGTTCTTTTATTAAGTTAATGTACAATTTTTTTAAATGTTAGTAGATTTCGGGCATTGTTGCGTGAAACATTTGCAATTTAAAAAAATAAAAAATATTTTCGCTGTTAACTGTTTCAAAATTCGGCATTTACAGAAGTGCTCAAACATCATTCTCTCTTAAATGGCTTCAAATTTGTTCTTTAAACTTTTGGAACGGATAGTGCTTATTGCACTCTTTAATATGACGTACATTTCATTTTGGGGTATTTATTTGTTTTCCAAAAATTACACAAATCTATTTTTTTAAAAGATCTCTCACACCATTACTACACACATTTCCGTCAATTTGTGACTTACTGTAATTGCGAGTTAATGTGCTTCAAATGAAGTTTTTCAAAAACTCAATAATTTTCTGTGAAAAAGATCTTTAAATTTTGAATTTACAGTAACGCATAAACGCCATTTTCTTAATATCGGCTTCAAATTTTTCAAAGGAAATTACCATTTAGGACAAGGTTTTACTGTTCTTTAATGTCCTTAAAATAATATTTCCGTTCTACTAATAGGAAACCGAAAAATTAAGAAAAGTTTCAAAAATGTACTTTGGCATGCGGAGCCTAAAGAGGAGGGGTCCCATTTTCCATTAAAATTGAAAAAAAATTCATATGACATATTTTATTAAAAAAAGAAAACATTCTAAGAAATATGATGAAATTATAACTTTAACTATACCATTAACAAATATGACTGATTTTATGCCGAACTATTTACAGGTGACCAGTTAGCTGGGAAAGTATCTTCCCCAAATACTAAATAACAAATTCCCAAATTATCAGATTAAAAAGGAAAAAAGCATGGGTTGAATATATTTACGGATATATTATTTTTTTAATACAGCGCCCGTTTCTAATTTCTCGAAGGACCAAGATCTCTCTACACTCCCCCCGGTGTGCGCGCGCCTATGTTACTGCACTATGACTCTTAAGTACATTTTCAGTGAAAAACATATGGAAGTGGGTTGCAATAGAGTCCGAAATACTGTGTAACACACGAATATTAAACGCAATAAAGTAAACAACAATTTAAATTACAATATATTTTCTTCAGAGAAGACACTCGATAGAAAGACTGCAAAATGTGAATAATGCACACTTTCACAGGATATTATTTATTTCTTAATTAAATTTCTCTGAAGTACATGCAATTTTGTTTTCAGGTATAAACCCCTATCCTCGTGTAATACAATTACTCCAAAACATTTACAAACATGTATCTACTGCGACTATTGCAATATAAGACATCAGATGAAAAATCGGCGTAGTGCCCATATCTGCTGAAGAAAGACTATAATGTCTTATTTCACTTTCATATTGTATCTTGTAGACATACACATCTTGCTCGTTCACCGAAATTTTGTGACATGAGTAATCTTGATAATATTTACATTGTGCAAGATGTTCTATAAATTGATCAAATTTTGGTGTAAATAGACATTGGAGTGTTTTTTTAAATAAACAAACCTATTAAGATTTATAATGAAATATCTCTTCAACATGGAAGAGATACCAAAAATTTGGATAATAGATATCGAGACAAGAAAGTGTTATTAATGTAAAAATATGTGTAATGGAAAAATCAATCAGGAGTAATGGCAGGCATTTTTTGCCACCTAACACGACCGTCGCATAGCGGAGGAGATGTCCACTGACGAAGAGATGTTTGGCTACAACCACCTCTGAAACGCAGAGGCACAAACCTTCAGTCAAAATGGTAGAAGCTGAATTTCGCCAAATAAAAGATATAAAACAAAAGAGAAGAGAAGAAAATCAAAGGGTCAATGGTTGTGAGGCGAAGTTGTTGCTGTTGCTGTAGAAATCGAAAGGTTAGGATAAACTATGTTTTTATGGAAATTATCATATACTTTGTGACTATATATAGTTCCTGATCAAATTATCAGACGCACAATAATTCTTCAAACAAATTCTTTCCCGAGGTAAAAAAAAAGTTTCACAAAGTTTCTCTAATTCCTTAAAAGCTTGTGACTTTTTGATAATTATCATTTGAATAAATGTTTTAGATGAGTTTGGTAATAATTGTATCATTTGTTATAATTTTATCAACCATAATATCGCACAGATCTAATTCTCTATCATAACATCTTTGGCGGTGATGTGTGATTCCATTTCTTTTGGAACAATACTATCTTAACCTTCGAGAGAATATCACGCCCTCTCGGATGGGCAAACCAGTGAGAGACAATGCATTATGAATGGTAATGAACTCCGACCGCTTTTGTTACCTATCTAAAGCGGCTTTAAAGTGATAAAATCGGTGTCTGAAAGACTCTCACTTCATGCTTATCCTTGCCGACTGACGAACAACAACTGCTTGATAGTTGGTTTCATGCGGCGTTTTTCAATTGATTCAATTTAAACCTTCGCGAGCTTGTTGAACATTCATTTAGTAATGAAACTAGACTGTGTTGCTAGGTAACGCATCTTGAAACGATTGGAGTAAGCTATTTATCAAATATATTATCTCTTACATTTGTGGGTCATTACATTAGACTAGTATTCTCTTTTTTTCGAAACTGTTTTGGGGTAATTTATTCTGTGCACGTTTTCTTTACATTTGCCTATATTTACTGTTGAGTTCTCGGTTGATTTTGATAGCAAAAACTTGATATGATCGTGAACATTACATTAGCGAATTGTATTAGAGCCGTATAAATAATATTATCTTGAGAGACCACAGATATTAATACAAAATTGGTAGTAAACTGAATAATGTAATCAGAAACTGAATTTTTGTGAATTACGTTTTCAAATCGTCTCAAGAATTTATTCAAATGAAATACATGCACTATAGCTTCTTCGTCAGATTAACGTTGGCTCTCAATTGTTGTAAACATTTATCAATTATACAACGTATTACTCTTAGAGAAAGTTAAAAGCGATGAAATTTTATTACAAAGAAGCGTCCATTTACAATAAATAATTTGGTAAATAGAATCAGATACTCTACATAAACTTACAACAACATAGAACTAATAATATAACAAAATTATAGTAGAAACATTGTTCCATCAACATTGGGTAGTGATGTTCCATGAACATAGGTGTTCAAATATAGGGAAGAAAACGTCGAATATTCGAAAATAAGCTCTTAAGCCAATTTTAACCACATTTTATCCAATAAGCTACTTGGATATTCTGAATGGAAAAAGTAACCCAGAAATAAACTTTATAAAACTGTCGAATTGTGTAAATTGGTTATTTTTTGTCTGGGTTAATTTTTCTTTATTAAAAAATATAGTCATTTATTTTGTAAATAATAAAAAATTACACGCTTCTGGGATGTTTTATTCTTCTGCAATGCAAATTTCTGCCTAGAAAGCATGTTTTCAAACCAACTTTTGAGTCTTTATTGCGGCTCAGCCATTTGGAATATCCAAGTGCATTATCAGATAAAGTATGCTTAAAATTGTCTTAAGAGCTTATTTTCAAAGTTTAAACGTTTTCTCCTCGGGCGCCTTGGAGCAAGTCATTTCCGGAGTTAAAAACCGTATTTTCATCGGATAGATGAACAAATGTTTTCTATAATATTTCGCTCTGATACGCTTCCTTCCTGTAGAGCACGATCTTGACGATTTTTCTCAACCGTAATGCTTAAAGGGTTATTCTCAGAGTCAAAGCTCTGAGAATACTTCGAAGAATTGCCGAAGACAAATGATACTTTCGTAGGATACCAAAAAAATAAAAAAAACGAAAATTTCTGAACTGACAGAATCGAAGTGCAAATTACACAGATCTGTATCACGCGTGGCCCTGCGATTTGTTCCAAAGTTGAGCTATCATAACCTAAGTGAGTTCGTGAAACTCTGGAGTCCAACCCCTATGAAGTGCCCTAAACCTTACCCCTTTCCTAAAATCCTTCCCAATTTTGGCCGCTGGGTAGTGACGCAGGAGCGCGTGGTAGGAGGCGCGTACGCGGAGATGCTACCTGGCGGTCTTCTTGACAACTGCGACGAGACGAGACTGTACGCAAATATATCTCAATATTACCGCGGATTACTCCATAATGGGCTCAATACTCTTCTAAAGGCTTAGAGACGCGTTGCGTAAATGTTGACTCAAATTAAAAAAAAATAGACCGCAAGTCGGCCGTCGGAATTCTAGTGCACTCCATGTTCTGATGTCTTATGCCCTCCAGAGAATAAAGTAGCGATTTGTTTTTTATCGCGCCGAGTTTTGAAAATGCACGTAAATTTGTGGTAAAATACAGGCTGCGATAAAATAGAAAAATCACGAAAAACACTTCCTAGAAAAATCTTTATTTCTGAGGCCAAAAATATACAGGATTTATTTACTGATAATATTGTGAGGATGGTGTGAGTTTTACCTGAAATGACTCATCCTGTACATTATTTTTTATATTTGATTATCTTTTATTTTTTGAAATTATATAATTTTTTGTTATTAATTGATACGGCATTTTTTTAGAGGAAACGAGAAAGAGAAAAAAAGTATTGGAATGATAGGTACGACAGACGTCACAAAAGTCGCGGAAGAGAATGTGACGGTTGCGAGGATTCCACTGACAGTTCATTCTCTGATGATGCACGCGACCGCAAAAGAACCGCCAGAGTGCATGACGGTCGCCGTGGGGATGGAAGGCAAGTGGATCAAATTAGGAAAAGCTACCAGCGCTCCCGTTCTCACTCTTGGCGGAAGGAAAAATACAGGAATGGGGACTACAGTGATACCGAGAGTTGTTACTCTTGCAAAAGCGATTACACCTGTGAGGAAGACACAAGACGAGACAAGACGAGACAAGGCGAATGCGATGATGAATGCTACGGCCCCCCGCGCAGATCATTTCGCTCTCAGCCTGCTGACAGAGCGAGAGTGCCAGAGCAGTATGAAAGAAGACCACGCAAACCAGACATCGATGATAGTCGGTCACCTCGTGGCTCGATGCACTCAGGAAGCTCAGCAGAACAAGAAGGAATACCACGTAGTTCAAAGAGAAAGAAACCTGATTCAGATCAGAGCCAATCTCGTCGCTTGTCCCCAACTGGCAAATTCTCGGAGAGAGAGAAGCAAGACATTGACGAAAGATCACGTAAGTCAAAATCTGAAGATCGCGATCCGCGTCAGCCGTCACCGAAAGACTATTCCAGTTCTGGCGATCATGAAGGACAACCACGTGACGCAGACGAACGTGATAAATCTCAGAGACAATCACAATTATCGTCTCCAACTGGAATTGCTTCTGAGGATGGGAAATCTCATTCTGACAGAAAATCACAGAGCTCAAAAGTGGATGAACATGACAAATTATCGCACTCAAGTGGCTCAACCCAATCAAGAACTTCTGCTGACCGCGTACGAAAATCACGTAAGTCAAAAGAAGATGAAAGTGATAAACCTCAGAGACAATCAAAACTCCCGCCTACAACTGAAATTGCTGCTAAAAATGGTAAAACTGATCCTGAAAGAAAATCACAAAGCTCAAAAGTGGATGAACGTGACAAATTACCGCACTCAAGTGGCTCATCCCAATCAGGCACTTCTGCTGATCGCGAACGAAAATCACGGAAGCCAAAAGCAGATGAAAGTAATAAACCTGAGAGACAATCACAATTCCCGCCTAAAACTGAAATCAGCTCTGATAATGGACACCCTGATTCGAGGAGAAAAGAACGGAGCTCAAAGATCAATGACTATGATAAAAACCAACGTTCGCCAAGTGACTTGTTCAAACCAGACAGTTCTTCTGAGCGCGGAAGAAACGCTCGTAGCCCAGAAGAGGATGAACGTGATAAAAATCAACGACAATCGCGTCGCTCGTCCAAATCTAAAAGCATTCCAGAAGATGAGAAAACTGATCCTGACAGAAAACCACGAAGCTCAGAAATCGATGGCCGTGATAAAACTCATAGACAACCACGTCGCTCGTCCAAATCTGAAAGCATTCCTAAGAATGGGAAACCTGGTCGTGACAGAAAATCACAAAGCTCTGAAATCCATGCCCGTGACAAAACTCAACGACAATCACGTCGCTCGTCCAAATCCGAAAGCATTTCTGAGAATGGGAAACCTGATCGCGACGGAAAATCGCGAATCTCAAAAATAGATGACCGTGATAAAACTCAGCGACAACCGCGTCATTCGTCCAAATCTGAAAGTATTCCCGAGAATGGGAAACCTGATCGCGACAGGAAATTACGGAGCACAAAAAAGGATCACCGTGATGAAACCCAGCACTCGCCAGCTGGCTCGTCCCAATCAGATAGTTCTGTTAATCGAGACAGAAAATCAAAACAAAAAAGTGGTTTAAAAACAGGTGAAAAACAAAATGAGGAAGCTGCTCGTGACAGAAAATCGCGGAGCCCAAAAATGGATGATCGGGATGAATACCATCGTTCGCCCGTTGACGTATCACAACCAGAACAACCTACTAAGCGCGAAGGAAAATTTCAAAGCTCAGAAATCGATGGCCGTGATAAAACTCAGCAACAACCGCGTCGCTCGTCTAAATCTGGAAGCGTTCCTGAGACTGAGAAAGCTCATCGTGACAAAACTTCAAGTACCTCAAAAACACATGAACGTGATAAATCCCAGCATTCACCGAGTGGCTCGTCTCAATCAGACAGTTCTCCTGATCGCGAAAGAAAATCAAAAGCAGGTGATAGTGATAAGCCTCAAAGGCAATCACAACGCGTGCCTCCATCTGGAACCACTCCGGAGAATGAGAAATCTGATCGGGACAGAAAGACACGCTCCAAGAAGGATGCACGTGATGAAATACAACACTCGCCAAGTGGCTCGTCCCTAACAGGCAGCGACGCTGATCGAGACCGAAAAGCACGTAGATCAAAACCCAATGCAATACATGAAACTCAGCCCCAATCACGTCGCTCACCCAAATCTGAAAGTACGTCTAAGAATGGAAAACCAGACACTGACAAAAAATCACGTCGTTCGAAAAGAGATGAACGTGATAAATCCCAACGCTCACCAAGTGACTCTGACAGTTCCTCCGCGCGTGCCGGAAAAGCACGTACCTCAAAAGAGGATGTAAGTCATAAAACTCAACGAGAATCGCGTCGCGTGACCAAATCTGAGAGTCCTTCTAAAATTCGAAAAGCGGACGCAGAAAGAAAATCACGTATTTCAAAAATGGATGAACGTGACAAAGTTACGCACTCCCCAACAGGCTCGCCCCATTCCGGGAGTTCCGAAGAACGTAAAGAAAAACCACGCAGGGCTAAAACTGAGCCAGATAAATCCCAGCCTCCAGCAAGACGCTCGTCCCAATCTGACAGTTTTATTGAGAGAGAAAAACGTGACCATAAGGACAGCTCTCGTAGCTCAGAAACTGACAAACAGATTAAAGACGAGCGCAAATCACGATTCTCATTTTTATTTCGCCGCAAATCTAAAAAAAGTAGCGAGCCTCGTGAGTCCAGTCGCACTTCCAAAGCCAGCAGTTCTCCTGAAAAGGGGAAATCTGATACAGGAAGACGATCACACAGATCCAAGAAAGAAAAAGACGAAGATCTGCGCAGCCAATCCGAATCCGACGGCTCACCCGAAAGTAAGAGACGTGATGCTGAAAGGCGGTCACGTGACTCGAAAACGGAAAAACGGCGTGACTCCCAGCGCAAATCACGAAAAACATTGCGTTTTGGTCGCAAATCTGAGAAAGATAGTGAGTCCCGAGAGCGTGGAAGTAAATCGCGCGCCTCGAAAACAGAAGCCCGCAAAAAGGACCAACGTGCTTCGAGTGCTTCGCCTCAATCAGGCAGCTCTTCTGAGCGTGGAAAACCAAGTAGCGCGGAAACAAAGGATCGTGAGAAAAGCAAGCGACGTTCCCCTCAATCAGCCGCATCTAAAGAGCGCGGAGGAAGGTCGCGTTCTTCAAAAACAGATAAACGTCGGGAGTCGCAACGGAAACCTCGTCACCATGTGGAATCAGAGACCTCTAAAGACAGCATGTATGATGTAAAGTATGTACGAAAATCCAGATATTTTCGAAGCATTGGTGAGCGAGATAGTCTGGCGCATTGGCGTCCTTCACGTTGGGGTGGTACTGGATTTGCATGCGCTCCGACAGAATTCCGTCGCCCTCGTGAGGTAGCCGGTAGCATTCCGCGTTGCAACCTTCCTTCTCGTTCTGCGACGGTCAGTGTTCCTCCGTACTCTCCTCGCGTCTGCGCACCCCCTCCTCCTCCTCCTCCACCTCCTCGTCCTCCTCCCCCTCTTCCTTGTCGCCCTCCCGTCCTTGTCGTGCCGTGCACTCGTCCACTCGTCCATCCTCATGCTCCTCCTTTTCCGCCTTACCATCCATTCGTCCAAGCGCAAAGGCGCTACGATGCCAGATGTGTTACCGTGGAGGTGCCGCGTAAAGCCGACCCGTCTGCGATGACTTGTGAGGTTCCGTTTTCTGAAGAGGCACGTCAGCAAGGTTCTGTCCCTGGGCGACCTCCATCTTCTACATCCTCTTACATCCAACGTGAGCGACCATGCGGAATCACATCCACCGCCATCCCGATGTGTACTCCTGACCCCTCAGTCGTGGAGCGCGTTCGTCCACCGTTCGGAGGACCCAGTCAGCAACCTTTACCTTCCCTATCCTCTCGGAATGTTCGACAGTTCCTGCAACCAAGGCCGTAGTTCAGCGTAGCTTTCTCCAGTGCATGAATCAAGGAAATGTTGGTCCAATTCATATCTGCGTTCAAAGTTTACGAGAAACCGTTCGTTTTCTATACGGTTTCATCGATCCTCTAATGAAAGCACAGCGCCCAAGGAATATTTTGCTCAAGGAAGAATTTGTAGAGTACGCGCAAGCCCTCAAAATCCTGTTTGAATTTGGATTAAAAAACAGGAGCAATCCCAAATAACATCTCCTCTAGCGAAATATGCACCACAGGAAATGCCTCTATGTCCTGATACTTGCTCATCTAATTCTATCAAGACCGACGAGATGTCCATTTTGAAGTAAAAAAAGGTTTCCGGCCAGTCCCTAAACGATCCATGTCATGTCATGCCATGCCTCTTCCGAATATTCGCCTCTTTTCGCAGTTTACCACCGAAGATCGCCAACGCATTGGACTGGACATTATTTTAACCACAATAATTCTTACACTGTTACACGAACATACTGTGACAAGTACGCAGAGGGGCCAAAGCGGTAACAATTATGAAAATGATTGAGACTTCTTTGAAAAAAATGTAAAATTTGTAACAATGAAATCAATAAATTTTCTCTGGAATCGCAGTTTTATTTGAACTCTTGTTTTATTGATCTACATCAAGATATTCCCCTTGAATCGCTAAGGGAGGTAACCATTAATATTAAATAGAAGAATAAAAACAAGTATTTCTAACTCCGCTACAAAGCACTCACGTAATGTATGAAAAACCTTTGTAGCTTGCTTGACACAATGTAAGCGATAAAGAGTTTTTTGTTGTTGTTTTTATCTTCTAAACTTTGACTACGCAAGCAATACTGTGAAGATGCCCACGTAAGCTTCCGCGGCTAGATTCCATAAATTCTTGGCTATCCGGGAGACGCCGCGTCGTTGGCAGAGATGCCTGACATGTTGCAGGCTTCCTCACTGCCCTGAGTCACAAGAACAGCCAGCACATATCTTGTTCATTAACAATCTTATTACCAGGGCTCGGATTCTAATGACCTAAAAAAATCTTTAAAAATGACCTATAAAATGGCTTAAATATTAGGTAAAACTATCCTAATTTTTAAAAAATATACTCAAAAATGTTTATATGTTTATTTATTCAATGAATTTTACAATTTTAAATTAAATTTCTTAACCTTCAATCGTGTTTTTAGAATCAGGTTTTGGTATCCCTGTTTTGTTATTGATACTGAAAAACAGATTGTTGGAAAAACATGTCCGTCCGTAGTCACTGCAAGCGTGTAAACAGTTAGGCCGATTTTCTTAAAAATTGATACTCCGTGATCCATTTGAACACTTGTGAGACTTTGGGAGTTTGAAACGAATATTTTGATTTCTGAGCGTACTTTACAGGAATGATCAATAAGATTTTATAAATTTTCTCAAAAGTGGCACCGGGCTTTGTCCTAAGATAGCGTCCTAAAGACCCTAAAGAGAATGATGTACGTGTCATTTCGTTGTTTGAAAATTGTTTGAATATTACAAAAGTGCCAATTTTTTTGGGATGTGGGGTGCGACTTCCTGCAGCCATAATAGTAAAGATAATTAAATGCCCTAATTAAATCTGTTTCGTAAAGACAGATCTTCAAATAAGTTCATGATAAAGTTTTTGAAATATAAGTAGTTTTCGTGTAATTGTAGACTAAATAATAGGCAAGTTTATTTTATTTTCTAAAAACCGCTCCAATTTAAAAAAATCTCATTAATAATATGGGACGGTAAAAAATATGGTGCTAGTTCCATTTTCGGCTCTTTTTCCTTGTTTTTGAAAATTGTAAAACGTCTGTCTGTGTCTGTCCATCCGTCTGCGGTCAATGCTAGCGCCGATTCTTCAAGCAAAGTTCTTGACTGCATTCTTTGCAGTCCGAGGAAGTAAGCACAGATGCATTGTCATGACGAAGCTAACTTCCACGAAATTCCACGCACCGAATCCCACTCAATATCTCTCTGGAAAAACTGAGTGTGATGTCGGCTGCAAAATGTTAGCATTACAATGACTATCTCCTGCTCAGAAGGTTGTTGCCATTGATGAGCGTTATCTTTGTCAGGCTGTATACTTATGGAACCGCCGCATTTTGCTGGCTAAATGTCCGCAAAAATTGCAACCATCAGGAATTCCCTCTTTATACTTCCCTTCACTTTGCCTGGAACACCTCACGTTTTGGATGAATATTTCTGGGACAGTGATTGTGGCAGTGAATATGGGAGTTAAAATTTTCCGGCAACACTAGTAGTATCTGTCTGTTATATTATTATGTTATGACGCTTTATTTCTTTCTTATCCTAAAGCTTACTAAATAAAGAAATATTCATAAACGTACCCTATTTTTTTGTTTCATAACAATAAAATTCTCTTTAATTTTATTTTTTCTTTTAAATTATTATTTGACACAAGGCATTGATGGTAAAAATAGTATATGAAGATATTCTTCGTTGTACTGAACGTTTTGTCCCTTTCCTTGTTTTCGTCATATTTGGGTTAGCTAAGGATCATTTGTAGTGATTCCCCGAGTCAGTCAACGCGTTCTTCTGTTTCTGTGAGTATCTAAGTGTCAAAACTTTTAACAATACAAATACTACATTCGTCATACTCATTTCAAGTGCGATGTAGTGAAACTAGCTTTTCTCTTCTTTTGGTTAGAGAGCTAAAAAGTCACTGTTTTTCAGTGGGAATAAAAATTTGGATGACCTAAAACAATTTTGAAAAATTAAAGTTAGTAATTGTCTTTTGTGGATAATTTTGTCTACTTTTAGTTTGATTATAAAGTTATTTCGATAATATTTGTCGAGACATAAGAGAAAAACTAAAAAGAGCAAACATTTGCAATGTTCCCTTGAAAGCGGACATTTCTTTAGATGTCAGTTTTCAAATTAGAATTCAGCACCTCAACATATAAAACTGGTGAGAAAAAAATCCTGTGATATTTTCTTGAATTGGGTCTTTTTGAGCAAGAGGTGACTGGACCATTATTGTTCATTTAAGAATTAACGTACAATAGGCAGACTCAACTCTCATTGTTTCTGTGTTTAACTTAGCACATATGTTGAAATCAAATAATCCATAGAAACCACCCTTTTCATTTTAAAAATCTCATACTTGTGTCTAACGTATATATTCATGGTAAGGTGCTGTGAAATTAATGCAATTTTTGCTCTAATTTCAACAAAGTTTGTGTCTTGAGATAAATTCGGAAAATCAGTTGATGCTCTCTGAAATTAACATTTTTTTACTCATTCTGTATGTCGCATTAAAATCTTGAAACTGAGTATTTCTTCCATTTATACAACCAAGAAGGTATCTTTTCATAAACTCAGTGAAAGGACCTGTTTATATTTGCAGTATTTTATATGTAGCTGACTAATTTTACTCCCTAAACGATATAATCATATGACCTGCATCATTAATTTATTTCATGCTTATTGTTCCGCATTTTTCTCATGCGTGCACCGATCACTGAACGAATAATTACGGAAAAACGGCATTCTGTATGTTTTAAAAGACATTTTAAAAGTGAAATATTTTTTTTATTTATAACAAAAAATATACAATCTATTTTTTTACAAAATAATAAGTAAATATGATGTTGTAGAATTGTTATGACAATAATTTCCAGTGAAGGTATCCCATCGGTACTCTTCATCTACTTCTTCGTACTATAACAAAAAGCAAGTATTATTTACGGTTAGCTGCAAGTGGGTTAGTTTATTAGCTGAGGGTAATATTTCAGTTATTTGTTGAGAATCTATATGGGAGTTGTAGGGGTGAGGTTCTGGTTAGTCGATTGACATCTGCACTATTGTTTAGGATGTTGAGGGCTAGGTGGTTTTGATGGTTTTCAAGGCGCTGGAGATAGTTTGAGCTGAAAAAGTGAAATATAAAGTAAACATGTATTCAAAAATTGTCCACAAAACCGAAATATACATCCGTGGAAACCACATCTCATTTTTGTTCAATAATCATTTCGTCACATTCTTAAAAAAGTTGAACGTATTTTATCTACGATAAACATGTTGTATCAGCCTAACGTGATGATTTAATTATTTTTTGAACCTTATTATTCACTTAGTACCAAAAACATACTTCTTCAAGGGATAAGAAAATTATGAATCATATTAAATCCAATAAGTTGGATTATAAAACTAATCTGGCTTGAATAGTATCCGAGGAAACGCAGACATCATGGGTTGAAGCAAAATACAAATTTTAAGCAGTGAAGCATATTCTGCAGGTGTACATAGCAGCACAACAAATCGGTGGGTTTTATCGACTGTTAAAAGAAAGCCTCCTATTTAATCTTTCCAGAATACATAATGTTTTGCACAATAAATGATCGATTTCACTTAAAAAAAATTCAGTAATCAATTTGACGAATAATTCTTCATAATTCTTTTTTTAGTTTTGATTCATTATTTAATATACTTCCAGTAGGTGTGAAATTGAGCAAATGTATTTATAGATTCATTTCTTTCATAAAGTCGGGTCTTGTTTTTTCAAACTCACCTTTATGAAAAAGAAATTTACCAATTTAAAAATTAAACTGGTAAGTAATTTTGCATGCAGTAAATAATTAAATGAATAAAAGTACAGCAACATCAAACATTGTTTGTAGATGTCATTTATCATTCTGTAGGTTCTAACAACGAATCGCAGCACATTTTATGAGACTTTTAAGAGAATCTGCGGTTCATAAACAACTTCTAAATTGAAACTAGAGCGCAATAATGGACGCGAAATCTTAGATTTGGGAAAATTCTCTAAATATACTGTAGAATGGCGTTATTGTGTGTAAAAGAAAAATATCTGTTCGACAATACATCATGAAGGGAATTCACTATACCGAATATGTGAAATGTATCAACGCATATGATTCAGGTATATATACTAATTCCATATTCAAAAGAGTGAATGGTACTGCTCGTAGTATGTGTAGAGAAGGATTACCCCTCTTTTTAGGTATCAACGAGAGAAAAACGCATATAGAAGTCTCCAAGTAATGAAAGAAATGGAACAAATGAATACCTCAGTAGCTCCAGAAAACTGTGTCCGACCATGTCTAGTACATCCAGCAACGAATCGTTTGATAGCAGAAAAATGAAATATTCACCCCAACGGACAGATGATACCTCAGGAAAAAGAGTTTCTCGATCTAAAATATCTGAAGGTAAGCAATGCACAGGAAGGTGTACCACATGTGTGAACTTACCTGCCAAATATTCTAATTTGACGAACACTCCTGAGCATGCGACGGATAATATCAATGAGAGAAAGATCGTCAGCAACAATGAAGAAGACAAGGTTCAAAAGCAGTATGATTCTTGTGTTACTACTAAACGAAGAAAAGCGCCACTCTGGCAGAAACTTCGGAATATCATAAAAAGCAAGTTTGGGAGAAAAAAGGTAGGACAGACAAAAAAATCTCACATTTTCTAACTTTTCAGTCTAGTATCCTACAAACGGTTTCAATTTTTTTCTTTATATTTTTATAGAATAATGTGATGTACGCTTATAAAATGAGACAGATCCAATTCTCGTCGATCTCTCTGAATATTCGAAAATTGCAAACGTTACACGGAAATGAAGGAACTGTGTGTTGTTGTAGGACCACTAATTAATTTTGTAATAGGTTACTTTTTAATATCCTCATTTTTTCACAATCGTTTCTGCAATTGTAACCTAAAGATATTTAAGAACACGATGTTTATTGTCAGTATATTTTAACATTTCACAGTTTAGCAATGTGATGGCATTGCTTCATCAGAAAATTGCGATTTTAATATTCACTAAAAATGTAATGACTTTGATTCAGTAATTCTGTTAGATTATCGTTTTCTTTTCCTAGCAGTGACTAATGAATTATTTCCTCACTCTAGAATCAGACAATATTTGAAGTACTTTAAGTGATTTCACGGAAATATTAATTTACTACTCAACTTGGTATAATTTTTTTACATAGCATAATACTCGTACACTGTGATGTTCGCAGAAAAACACTGAGGGCACACAACGAGAAAGAGATATGACAAACACACGAGAATTGCGGAAAGGAACAGTATGTAGAAGCGTTTCGGAAAAATGTGTTGTAGAAAACACAAGTCCGATAATATCAGAAAAAGATTCTGAAGTAGTTGGCGAAAAAGAGAGAGAATATTATCAAAATGGACAATGTAGGAAATGGGAAAACCCCGCGAACGAAAGCAGTGACACTCAAGTAGAGAATAAGGTCAAGTCACAAGAGGTTGAAATTGAAAGAGGCTTCAGAGAAGACAGCAATGCAGACTTGTTCAGAGGGCGCAAGTCTCAACAAATCAGAAAATCGGAAAGAATTTCTCAGAATGACTGGGATTCAGAAGTTGATGAGTATGAGTATCGAAAAAGCAAGATAGCCAAGTTAGGTGTCGAAGAGGATAGCGCCGAAGAAATATATTTGCGGAGAAACATTAAACCTAGATGGGACACTTGGGAGGATAGCGATAGAGCACTGGAAAACTATTCGTCAAGAGGGACGAAATTTAATCAAAACATTGGAGGGAACATCGAAACTGCATATGAAAGAGATTCACGAAGAAGCACGATTCCACAGAAAATTGTCGGGGAGATTAACAGTGTAGAAACAGTGATAAGCAACTCCAGTCTTAATCGAGAAGTAGAAAGTGATATAGAAATAGATTCACGAAGAAGCAACATTTCTAAGCGATACGACGGGGGCGACAACTACACAGAAATAAACTCTCAATCCAGTCCACATCAAAGATTGAGATGGAGTGATAGTGATTTGGAATCTCATTTAAAGCGGGACCCTGTTTCAAGCAAATACAGAGATTTTGCAACAGAAAATGACCATGTGTACAAACGAAGAACGAAAATGGAAACATTTTCTAGTGACGAGAGTAATTCAGAAATTGTAAAAGAGCAGCCTCTAACATCGTGCAGGAAATCGATACAAGCTCCCCACATGCAGGAGAAACACGATCCTGAAATGAGGAAATCGCAAATATATTCTAAAAGATACAACGAATCAGACGGAAGCCGCATCAGTGGTTCATCAACCGGGAAGAAATTAAGAAGCAACACTTTGGAGAGAAGAGAAAAGCGGCCCCTAACATCAAGCGATGAATCGACGGAACTTCTCATTGAGGAGAGTGAATCTGACAGTCGGGATGCAAGTGACCCCCAATTAAACACAAGGTCGCAAGGAATTTCCAAGAAATACCATAGATCAGTTATAGGAAACGTCAATGGTACAAGAGTTGACAGGAAATCGGCATGTGAGACATTGGAGGGAAGAGAGTCACAAACAAGATGTCTACGTGATTATGTAAAGGAGGAAATGAGATCAGTGTCAAGAGACAGCATTGATTCAAACATAAAAATTAATGTATCTCCGAGAGAAACAATGTATTCACAAGTTCCAGTATACAGCATTGCTCCTGAGAGTTCAAAAGCCTTTTCGAGTTCAAGTAAATCGAAAAAAAGCTGCAGTCAAAGTACAAAATCAGGACAGAAACCCCAATTCCAAGCAAAAAGAACCTCTGCCGCTAGAAGCAGTTCTAAAATAATGCGAAACCGTCGAGATGATGGGAGAGGAATTAATACTATACCAGAAAATGACGGTGAAAATGGTATAAATGAGAACATCACTTTACCAGAAAGTAATGTCTCAACTGAAGACGATTTGCCAACCAAAAATGTTTCAAATAATGAATATCGTGCGAATGATTTTTCAGGTTCAGACACAGGTTTGAGACAGAGTTCTAAAATACAAGAATATTTAGTGAGGGGCCCTTCAGAAAATGATAAGAGGGACGAAATTCACGAGAATGATTCTTCAAATTCAAACGCAGTTTTGAAACAGAATTCTAAAAGAAAAGAGTATTCAACAAAGGGTGCTTCCAGATTTCAAAATAGTTTTAAAATAAAAAAGCAACCCTTTGCTGATAGTTCTGGGAGTGAGAGATGTGTATACAATGACGGGTGCAAGGAAGGAAATACTAAAATGTGTTCGTCCCCTAGAAAAAAACCAGGAAAGAACGCCAAGAGAAAAAGAAGGCGGCTTCCTTCCACCGAGCAATACTCCGACAATCCACCGGCCTGCGCAAACCTTTCCTTTTCACAGTTGCCCTACCCGTTCTCCCATTACCCGTCCGGCAACTCTTCGTCTTGCCGCCACACGCCCTGCTTCCACACTTCACGCTTCCCCTCGTCTTGCACGCCTCCCCACAGCCTTGCGCCTGCGAGGTGCTCGTGGGTCCCCAACACGTGGGGCGGTCCCTCGAGCCGGTCCCCCAGTCCGGGCCCTCGCAGCGGGCCCGGCTGGCGCCCCAACGCAGAGGGTTTGTCGCGCGCCATGCGGCCGACGGACTTCACCAACCACTTGCAGCAAGCGCTCGGCCCGACCGCGGTCCCCGGAGAGCGACGAGCTTCGCCTGCTCGCCGCCAGACGTCTCCGTCGTCGTCTCGGAGGCGGTTGTTACAACGCAGCTCCGATTCTTCCGTTGAACGATCAACCACGGATCATTCTGGTGTCAGACGAGCGTCCCCGGTGAAAAAACACGTAAAAATCACCGCTTTCCAGTACTGACCGTTATCCGAGCAGCTATAAACATTTTCAAAGTGAAACTTCCCGAATTTCTGACACTTGGCATGCAACTGAGCGCCTTCTTCAGCATCTTGAACAAGTACTTGCGTCAAAATGAAGCTTCAGTCTTTCAAAAATCAAGCCTCGACAATTTGCTTACCTAAGTAAAGGAGGAGCTGCAATGAAGTTTTCTGATATCGTACCTGTTCACTTGTGCATCTGGCCCACCGTTGCCGTGTTACAGAATCGTAGAGTGGTCATTCTGAATGGGTGACACTAATGGTGCTGCTTGCTGGTACCGAAGAATGAATGGTAAGTCACGAACAAATGATATAAGAACTGAAAGAATTATATAATTTCAGTATTTTTTATTTATAAAGTATATAATTAGAAATATTATATTGAAGTGATTATTAGTATAAAAGACTATTAGTTTGTACATAGTTCAGCTTTGAAGCTTATTTTCTCGCTTTTACAAGTCTGTCATCAGAGATTTCATCATCACGAAAACATACGTGTTAGGAAAAGGGCCCCCAGAAACTGCCCAAGGGATTTTCCTTTCGAGATCTTGATAAATATGAGAATGGCTTCTTTGGAGTTTTCTCTCACAATGACCCACTGTCAGTCGAGATGAAAATGGTGACGGAGGACACTAAAGTGAAATTAAATTTTGTCAACCTATATCAATATTTTAAAATTGTTTTGTAAGAAAATAATATTAATTTTTTGAACAAATATGTTTTTAATGATGCCTTCTGTGTTTAAGACGAGGTTTTACATGGTAAAATACAGGACGTAAAACCTGACTTAACTTATTTTGTAAAATTAATTTCAATCTACCTTTACCACTGATTATTACCGTTTGACGACTAATTATTTGCTGTTGGTTTTTATTATTCCCAGTAGAATAATGTATCAAAATTCTCGTAAACGTTCTTGGTCACGCATTCAAAGAAGCTTCATATTCAATTAAGCAAAATGGCGCAATTAATACCGTTTTAACCATAAATATCTGTAAATCCCTGGAAACGATATGTATTTTTGCTCAATAATGCCGTACTTAGAACTTTAAAAAAAGGGGGGGGAATGTGATTGAAATTATGATATCGTAGCCTTGAATACATCATAAAATCATTATGTGAATTGGCTACGAATTATACATTTCCTTTCATAATACAATTATATTACATGTAGGTATAGATGAAATCAATTTCCTTTTTATGAAAGCCATACTGCCAAAATTGGGAGTAAAAGAAAAGTGTGAAAAACAGACTAAGCCAGCGAACACAACGGAATCGTACTACGTTTTTCTAGAAAATACGATACAACAGAGTTTCAGTTATGATGGTCATGTACTTTGATACATTGATTTTTAAACGAAATTATAATTATACTTAATAAGTTTTATCAACATTGAAGAAACTAAATTAAAATTTGGTTCTTGAGAAGAAGGATTCAATAACGTTTAATGTCTGCACACAGGCTTCTATTTAAGTGTATACTTTGACATCTTTTGATACATTTACTTGCTGTGAATGGTATATGGTATTTTAAACTTAAAGTTGTGTGAATGATCTAAGACATTAGCGTTGAAAGTGAAGAGGTATCCGGGGAAACGCAATCAGAGTGAGTAGAAACAAAATGTAACTTTCACAGTGAACAAATTCTGTAGCATTATGTCGCAGGGCAGTGCGGAAGGAAGGAGTAACGCAGGAGAATTTGGTGTGAGATAAATGAAATATAACTGATTACAACCAGAAACTAGCTTAGGAACATAAACCGCAGTATTGAGCTCGATGGATAAACATGTCTTGTATCAGCCATTTTCTCTTAGTACTACACCATAAGATCTGAAGGGCATCCTTGCACCATAATTTAAGTCTTTTTGCGATGATTCAGGTATAAGATCGATATTCGTTTTTAAATCTAGTGAATTTTATTGATAAATTATTTTTTAAATGTTTCTAAGAGTGTCAATCAATTTTTTAAAGTAAATTTTTGACGGAAGTTACCAAGTTTGACTATAAACTGAGCAGTACAGAACTTTGAAGATTTACTATGCATTTGTCTATTGATAGGGATTTTGAATTAGCAAGTTTAGGAGATGTACTCTTGCAATTGAAATTTTCTTGTCATATTCATTAAACAAATTGTTGCAATGTGTTATATCCCGGAATTCTAGCTAATTATGCATTAGATCAGTTTTTATAGTTATATTTACATTGTTTTAGTGGGAACTTTTGTGCACAATGGATTTTAATATGTTATAATTATGATATTTGAGAATAATAAAAATAAGGTTTATTTTCATTTTACTGTGTGAACGTATGTTCTCTTGTCACAGACATCATCTATCAGAAAATGATCATTAACGTCTGAAGAGTACGGCTTGGTAACTCACGGAATAATTATAACAAAGCAATATAATTTATTGTAGATAAATATATAATATCAGCCTAAACATGGCACACTCAATGTATGAGATGCTAAAAGTCAGTAATGGTTGGAGTATGCTCTCCGAGTGCTAAAAATGCTACTTCTGAAGATAACTGTGTGGCCACATTTCTTAGCGAATGTAAATCATGTCCTGCAAATGTCGGAGGTTGCAAAGACACTGAAGACAGACCAAACAATGATGGCAGATACAAAATATCTAATATCGTATGTAGTATAGTAGTAATATTGTTACTGAATATAATTCAAAAAACAATATTGGAAGCAAAGTATTTAGCGGAAAAAATATTGTCACATCAAGACATTACGTACATTCTTCGAGAAAATTGAACTCTGATAAACGCGTCAATAAACGCAATATATCTCGATTATGAAAGATTACAACGGGAGAAAGTCATGTGATAAGGATAGGACGCTCGGGAATTGCGGAGGGAAAAGTCATAGCAGAAAACAGAAGTCGTGTAAGAGAGAACGAAGCATCACCAGTGGCGAAACCCGATCGGAGAGTGATGTACCCCGTGAAAGTGCCGAAGGAAAGAAAAAGAACGATGGGAAAAGCAGAAACAAAGGAAATCATAAAAACAACAAGAGGGCTCAAAGAGAAAGGAGCATCACAAGTGAGGAAATCAAATCGCAGGATGAAATGCGGAGAAAGAAAATTGGTAATGACAGAGAGGAAGGGAATCACAGAAAATACAAGAGGACCAAAAAAGAAAATAGTATCAGTGACGAGAAGAAATCAGAAAGTGATATGTCCCATGAAAGAAGTGTGAGAAAGAAGACTGGAAATGGCAGGCAAGGAGCGCGGGGCAAGTCTTTCAGAAAAGAAAATAACACCACAAGTGACGAAGGCAAATCAGAAAGTGATGTGCCACGGAGAAGTACCGAGAGAAACGAAAGAAAACAAAACTGCTGTAAACAAATGTGTTGTTGGAACAGCCGTAAGAACAAGGTTGGAAAAATGGAATTTTGTACCTTCATTTTCAAAAGTTGACTTTCTGTTATTTTAAATCTGTTTAATAAGGGACTGACTAGAAAAGTTATTTTAACAGACATTGGGACTCAATTTTGATTAATCAATGAAATCTTTGTTATATTCTCTGAGATGGATATGATTTTTTCAAACAATTTAATACCATTGTTAAATTAGAATTCTAATAACTTGAGAAGAAAGTTTGTTTACTAATTACTTCTAATTTTTATTCATTAAATTTTGTAAAGATTGACCTAAATTAACGATAGCAGATAAAGATGATAGTACTTTCCGGGCAAAAAGCATATTCATAAATTTCTGGTATTAAGGAAAATTATTTATCACGAGAATAAAATAGGAACAAAGTTAATAAGATTACTTTTACATAGAGAATAGTGTTTCTTGAGAAAATATGACTTGCCTGTGTAATGATACGAGCACAAGATATTCCTTTTCCACAAATCAATAATTTATTTCATTAATTTGAGTGTTCCTTGAAATTATGTAGCACTAGGCAAATTAACTTAGAATTTAATTATTTTTAGTAAGTCAAGAAAATAAGCATATTTGAGTTTTAATCCTCGAGCGTGTGCGCATATATCAGTCACTAAGGAGAGCACGTTGCACTCAGTGCGACACAGCCATTTCTATGCTTTCAATGTGTACCTATAGAGAAGAATAATCTAATTACGTAACCGCAATACTATGAACATTAGAAATATTAGAAACATTGAAAATAATAGGATAATCATTTGAACAACTGTAACATTCACCCTTATAATTACCTTTGTATTATGAGTTAAACAATATTTTCTAATATGTAACTTAATTACAATAACATAAACTATTTTGGCATTGGAGTATCATTTATTCACTGTTTAACGTGATTCAGTGTTTTTCCATGCGGTACACTTATAAATACATTTTCCGTGCTTTTTGTAAGTAAATGTCCACTTACGTGACCTCTGCAAGTTGTTGTCGTTGTTGCTTTCTTTGCACTAGCAGACTTCACGAATTTATTGCGCATATTGTTTTGATGATCTTATCATTGTAACATCTAAAAATTGTTCATACGGGCTCAAGGTGCAAATGCAAAGTGTCGAAACTTAGTTTGACAGGGAATGCGTGCTCTTGTAACCGTATGACTCTGTCAGTGACATATCGTAAAAACAACGTTTAACCTGCCTACACTATTTTCTAGGTTTCGTTTCAGAGAACGTTTGTATGTGCCCTTGCAATGTTCATAAATTTAAAGGAATAAGACTCTGTCCACCGTCTGGTAGTCATCGACACTGATCACATTTTCATAGCTTTATAATCTATGATGCATTGCTTTATAGTGTCAGGACAATAGATCCTATGTGAGATTTGTTGCATGTTGTTGACAGTGCAGCTCTACTTTTCTTTACTACGTACGAAATACTGTAACCATCCTGGAAATCAAATTGAAAAGTAACTACTACATCTGAAATATTGTTGGGTGGAAAGCCTAGAGGTAGTATTGTTGCATTGTACGTTTGCTAAAGGATAGTTTGTGTCGTAGTTGTCGTCACGTTGTCGTCACAACTTATGTATTTGCGTAACTACCTCACTACAACGTCATCTGGAGAACTGCGACTGGCCTCCCGACCATCTGCTTTGCGCCAACGTAGAAATTTTATGAGCACCATAAGGCGTAATTCTTGAGTTCGAAATGTGCAGATTTCTCGGAAACGTACTCCAAACAACTACATCTTCCTCTGCATGATCCGTTCCGAGCAATATTCGATAGCAGGAACAGGCGTCCTGATTGACTGACAAGGAAGGGCGCGAGTGCAGGGCGCAGGGTGCAGCGCAGGCGCTGGCAGAAGGACCAGAGAGGTGCTTTCTTTATAATGGCAGAAATCATTTCAACTCCATTCGACGACCAGCACTCGACGTTTGGAAAACTGGCGTGTTGAACGCCGTAAATTCCTTGATGAAACAGCGCGCTCGCTTGAGGGTTAAAGACATCCTTAATAAAACTTATAAACTATCTGTCTACTTCATTGTGGGTTATTATTTATCATTTCAGGACCAATCGAAGAAGGAAAAGGATGATAAACATGCTAGAAAGCAAGATAAAAATGAAAAAAACAGACAAGTCTCGAAAGTGGAAGAAAGGGACAATGAGGGAAACGTTTTAAGACCAAGAGCTAAACCGCATCGGAAATCTGAAGACAAACAAAATAAGCGGAAAGCTCCGAGGCATCGTGAAAGTGAAAGTGATAGCGAATCGAGCGACGATTATTATTATTCAAAACGGAAAATCGCCAGCAAAGAGAGGAGTGGTTCTGAAAACCGAAAGGAGAACGCGCAAAAAGGGAAAGCGAAACGAAAACGTACTAGAGAGAGAATTTCAAGAGAGAAAACCCCCACTAAGCACGTAAAACACGATAGTGATACAAGTGTACGTGACCAGCCTAAACAGAGGACAAGAGATAGAGCGGGTAACAAACGCAACACGAGAAGATTCTCGAGTGACACTTCTGATAGTGAAGACACGACGCAGAGGACATCGGTTAAAGCGAGAAAGAAACATGAAAAGGGACCGTGTCCCACGTCGGAAAATAGCAAAAGAAAATATGATAGTGCCAGTGAACAGAAGGACAAGCGTGTGTGCGCCGCTGTGAACGAGTTCTGGGCTCACCGAGAAATGATGTCTGCTGCACCCACAGACTATTCCTATCCACACTCTTCCTCTCCCTCCTACCAGCCTGCTGCCTCATCTCAAACCTACTCTACATTCCCTCCACAATCTGCTTATTATCCTTTGCCAACTTCTTATCCCCCCACGTATCAACCTCTCTGTTCTCCGCCTGTTTCTGCCTTTCCTCCTCAACCTCCACCTCCCGCCAGACCTCCGAGTCCATTCGTGCAAGTCATCCACTCGTACGTGCCGGCACCAATCCAGTCGAGTGGCTTCGGACCTGCCCTGCCGGCCCCGCCTCCCCATCCCTGGTCCACGCCCCCTCAGCAAATGGCAGTTACTCAGTCTGAACGCCCACCCGCGCATTCTCTTGGCCAGCGCGGATTCTGGAGGGTCATTTGCAGGAGAAACCAAAATTGACCTGGCCTCTATTCTGCTCAGACAACCATCCGCTCCACACTCCATCTCCACACAGCTTCATCATAATCCAACTTCTGCTGTGCTATCAGTGCTGTCTGAGCATAGCACACGCACCCAGGCGATAATATTGAAGGCACATTGGAAGATTTGCTCTACCAACTTCAAGATAGCGGTTCTTCTGTAATTCATTATGATGGAACTTCAGAAAGGTGTCAGCTTAACGAATATTCATTCTTTACTGCCGTACTTTCTTTCTATCTTTGGATGAGAAAAGTGTTTAGCTAAAAACTCACCAAAACTTTCTCATGTTTAACATCCGTGTCAACATCATTAATGTATCTATAGTTAAAAAATTGAAATTAATTTAATTTTGAAACTGACTTTTTATTGTTATAAAAATGATTGATGTGTATTTATTTACACTCTGTACCTCAGAGTAGAAATGTAATTTTTTATAAAATATAGATTAGGTAAGGGCGAATTATATTTAAGCATTATTTGACTATGTATGTACTATATTAAATACTACCAATAAACATTATCACAATCGTCTTCAATATATTTTTTTATTTTTCTGCGCTACTAATTTAGTACATAGAAACACACAAAATCATCTCGCATCCTATGAAGAGAACACGCTAACTTTTAGGCTTAAGGAATTTTCTAAAGTAGTTAACTACTATTACAGGGATAAATTTGGACACTTACGGAAAAACGCAGATATTTTATTTTAAAACATTGTGACAATAGTGCTGCTTTGTCGTTTCCGAGGCAACAATAAAATACCAAAATGTGAAGAAAATGTGGGTATTGGTTGTTTCGTATGAAATCCTATGGAAGGAAATGAAGATGAGAAGTAAAAGAATATGATTATCAAACCATGGACATGCACCTCTATTTGTCAGGGAACAATTTCATAAAACACTTTTAAGTGCTTCCTTATTAAATGAAAAGCAAGTTTACTTCTTAGACGCATTCAAATTGGACTTTTACAGTAAACTGAAGACAAAAATGCGTAGTAACAGGAGGCAAAACTCAAGTGACTTCTCAGATGGTTGGTAATTCAGAACATAAACAAGTAGTCAAAGTAAGCATGAAGGAATGGTATTATAATACAAATAATTAAACAAAATGAATTAAGATTAAATATATAATTTAATATTATTTTCTTCGAGTTATTGTTTGACACTATTATTGAAAATTATGGAAGATCAATTTTGATGAAACTGAATCGCAAAGTGTTGAAAACGAAAACAAAAATGATAATGTATTCAATTCAAAATGCGTTTGGAATCATAATATGTTATGTATTCAAATAAAATATAATAAGTCGTTCTATAATTTTCTTAAATAAACCAATGATGTAACTCAACACGATTGAAGGAATACAGTTTTAAATTTAAGTTCACGCCATGTCATTCAAAGAATCATATTCCTTCATGGAACAAATCTTTTTACTTTTTCTATTTTTATTGACAAATTTGACACGAATAAAATAATATGTATGTTGTCATTTCAAACTAGAATTCCATCTGCATTGCTGAATTTATATTAATAATTTTGATAAGTGACGTACCTGTTGTAAAAAAGTATTTCCAAGCATTTCAGTAGATATGTAGATATGTAGTTCTGTTCTTAAAAATAGTATAAAATTAATTAATTCATTTAAAATCCTTCAAAATGCCTCTTTGGCCTAAAAGTATTATGCTGCTAGGATTCACGTTTTGTGGGCTTTAAATCCCTGAGAAACTTGTTTACAGCAAAATTTCTGTCCGTTCGTCAGTTCATCGGTAAACTATGCTAACGACTAAACCCTAAGCAGAATTTTCACTAAAAATGTTATTCCTGAATAAATATGGTTAATGTTGCGACCCCCTGAAGTTGAATCGGTTATCTTGTCTGTTGGGAACACTTTACAATAAACCACAACATTTTGAAAATTGTCGCAAATATAGCTCCAAATGATTTATTTTCTTTCTCCCCTCAGATAGAGCAAAATATACAGCAAAGAAAAAAGAACATATTAATTAAAAAAGTGCGGAGCTATTTTAAGAAAATCTGCTTTTTAAATTGTTGTTATTCGCGAAAAATACGAAAAAGCCACTCGTATTTTAAAACGATTATTCCTTTTTTAAAGATCTAATTTTGAAGATCATATTTCGTTAAGAAAAAAGTACCTTCGTTATCGTAGTTGTAGGAATTGCTTTTTTTAAAATTTGGAACATCCTGACTTTCACGAAAATCAGATCTGCACAATTTTTATGAGGGCACCTATCACTTTATGAGAATAAGGAAAGACAAAAATTGGAGACAGTTTTGAGAAAGTTTGAAATTGTCCTTGAGACTTGTAAATGTAAAATACCTCCCGAAATTAAAATACTAATATAAAATTCTAGGAGCCGCGACTTCAACGATATCGATCGAGGAATATCAATTTTGTTGTAAACCTTAGGGTTTAGTCGGCTATTGAAGGACAGACGTTTTGGCATCAATTTCCGATATCAAGGATAGACAAAGCGAATATTCTGTCTACACAACGTAATGAAAGAATATATTTAATACATATAAAAACAAACATTATCCAATTTTTCTGTATCAAAGACCCACAGAACAAGTTATTCTGCCGAAATCGCTTTATATGCTGCAGCATTAGAAATATTTCTTTTAAGTTGTATGCTGGGAAGTTATTAGCGGTACTACAACACCACGTACTTTTTCGCATCAGTGACGGTTACTTACTATAATACTGCAACTTCTAAGTGTATTAACCACCTCAGCTATCACTTGTAAAACTCATTATGAATCATAGTGAAGGAGGATCGACAACTAATTCTTTTCAAGCTAATACATTAACGTGAATTCGATAATCCAAAACTGCATTCCATATAGAGATACAGCACCCCAAAATGGGATGTAATTTTCTAGTGTCGCGGTGTTACCATCGTCATATTGCCACCTGATGTGTAATGAAAGACTCTCTTCATTAAGGTAGCCGCTGCAAATTCGAATTTGCTTTTCTGAAGATGAGTCACGCGAAACCATTCGTATTTTTAAAAAAATTAATATGACTGTATGTAAAATCCAATATTGAAAAACAGACTTAATTAATTAAAAAAATGTATGTCTTTATTATTGTTGTTATACTGTGATTTTGTTTCGCAAGTTTTGAAACACAGATACTTTACAAACAATGAAACTCCTGCGATTTTCATAACCGCACTCCGCGTACTCCAGAAAAAAAAGAATGTCACGGAATATTACTCGAAAACTGTTTGCATTTTCGAAAGATGGAACATGACCTTATTTAAAATGATACTATAAAGAAGAGTATTTATTAAGGGGTAAATGTCTCTTTTAAATATTGGAATTGAAGAAAGAGCGAACAAATTTAGGACTTAATAATGAGAGAATTCCACTAAAACGAGACCTAGCCATTTTTTATAAGCATTTATTGATCTATCTGAGAAAAAAATAAACAAAAGTTTGGTGTCGTTTTTGAGAAAATTTTGAAAGTGTTATGGCTTCAAATAAGGATTCTCCCAAAATCAATATATCCGTTTCAACTTCAAGGGGACGCTACATCTGCCACATCCGGAAAACCCTACCTGCGGTTAAGCCGCGAGTGCTGCCCACAGGAAGGCGCGGAGCCGTAAAAAATATTTCGGTAACAAGGCCCCAAACAATGTGGATTCCGACTTCACAACATGTTAGAGAAAGATATTTACAGCAAACAGGGCCGAAAATTATTTATATTTTTGGCTTCAAAGACCCCCAAAACGAGGTTTTCTCTCAAAGAATCTCCGTTTCTTGTCATTGCATTACAATAATTATCTTTATTAAGAAAGAAGTATGCGAGAAAATAACAGTATTTTCCCAAACATATTTCATTTTATTTTTCTCTGAAGATAGAAAAGTACGCTTACAAAATTGTTATAGGTGAATTGTTGAATCCTCTTTATTATCGAAAATTATAAACGATTAAAATATTTTCGGCGTTTTCTTCAACTACAATATTGGAGGTAGAAAATTTTATTTATAAAACGTGTTCTTCGTTTTTGATGTATTTGTAAGGCCATGCGCCATTTTTGAAAATATAGTATTATTTGTGTAATTTTGCGTGAAAAAAAGGCAATTTTATAACTATGATTTTCTCAATAATGGCACCGCATTTTTGTTTTAATCCCCCTGAAGAATGTCGAAAACAGTTATAAAATGGCGTAAGAATGCCTGAATTAAGAGCATTTTAAAAACATTTTTTTTTTCAAAAACTCCTCTAATTATTTTCTTTATTTTATGTTATTTTGCAAAGTTCGCTTTAAAAGGTTCCAATTTTCGTTGATCTCTAAGAAATTTCGCAGAAAGAAAAACTAGCATAGAATGTAAGAACGTATGTGTTATTGTGTGTTGTTGCTACTGCAACATCACTAGTTGTTATTTTCGTAAATATTTCAGTGAATAAAATAATGTCTCTAATTTCACAGAGTGTATGAAACAAAGTACATAGATGAATATTCCAGAAGACACTAATCTTCCAGCCCATCAAAACATGAAAAATAAATTACTGTGGTCAAACTACACAACAGCTGTCATTTATGTTGACATATTTCACAGAAAATAGAGAATTATAAAAAAATGGCAAAGTTCAATCAAACCTCAAAAAGAGGACGAGATGGAATACAACCCGCTTCACTAACAAAATGCGTGAAGGATGGAAACCAAATATACAGAAAAAAAATGAAAACGCGATTGATTCATAAAATTTCAAGCATATTTACAGCCAAATGTATCTCACAAAAGGATAAGAGAATAAAGAAACAGCAATTTCATGGGGGCAGACTTGGCAGATACTTGGCCAGCTGCTGTCCTGGTCGACTTGGACGTTTATTAAAGAAGGTTTCTATAAACGTATTTAG
The DNA here is from genome assembly GCA_017312745.1 of Gryllus bimaculatus. Taxonomy (NCBI): domain Eukaryota; kingdom Metazoa; phylum Arthropoda; class Insecta; order Orthoptera; family Gryllidae; genus Gryllus; species Gryllus bimaculatus. The sequence continues at coordinate 989,078 of BOPP01000175.1, read as the reverse complement.
CACATTCAGTTAATTTCCCTCCCCCCACACACACTCAAAACGTAACTTTGTTGTAAAAATGTTTAACGTAACATATTACTTTGTAGAGATGGTGACAAAAGGAAGTTATTTTAATGATTTTAGGAGAAATAAAAATTATTCACATGACGTTAGTGCTGTATCTTGACGCCTGACCCAAATTCAATTGTTCTGGTACTGGAAAGTGTAACAGTGCATCTCTGTGTGCTCTTTCGTTTCCTGTAACATAAAACAAAACAAGATTGACTTAGGGGTGATGAGAATTTATACCTTGTGATATGTAAGATCCAAACACACTTAGATCGGCTATGGCAGTTTAGGGGATCAACTAATGTGTCTGAAGTTACATGTCTGGAGAGCAGTTGGGAGATTAGAACTTTCCTTTGCTGGGGCCATGCCCTGCTGGTGGAAGATACACTATATGATCAAAAGTATACGGAAACGTTGCTGAAGATGACTTACCAGTTCGTGGCGCCTTCCATCGGTAATGTTGGAATTCAATAGGATGATGGCCCTCTCTTAGCTTTCATGATATCTTCCGCTCTCACAGGCATACTTTCAATCAGGTGCTGGAATTTTTCTTGGGGAATGACAGACCATTGTTGACGGAGTGCTGCACTGAGGAGAAGTTTCGATGTAGGTCGGTGCGTCCTGGCACGAAATCGGCGTCCCAAAACATCCCAAAATTGTTCGGTAGGACTTCAGTAAGGACTCTGTGTAGGCCAGTTCATTACAGGGATGTTATTGTTGCGTAACCACTCCGCTACAAGCCCAGGAGTATGAACAGGTGCTCGATCGTGTTGAAAGATGCAATCGCCATCCTCGAATTGCTCTTCAACAGTGGGAAGCAAGAAGGTGTTTGAAACATCAACGTAGACCGTGATAGTGCCACAAAAAAGAACAAGGAGCCTCCATGAAAAACATGACCACACCATAACACCGCCACAACACCACAGTCTCACCATTTTTCGTCGTTTTTGTGGCTTCCATATAGAAGAAAACTGATGATGATGGCTAAGCCATCAAAAGCTGCTGTTTAACAATATACAACATACAATTACAAATAAACAATATTGTTGATAACTGTTTCACTGATCTCACCATCCAACGGAGGAAGAACTTCACCACCTAATAATAACAAGCACTTCGCTTAAGGGACTAGTGACCATAGCAATTGACGCGAACGAAAACACAAAATAATAAGTTAAACATTCTAAGAAAATAAAGTCTAACTTCTGCAAGTTCAATTCCATGACGTGGTAATCTATTAATAACGCTCAACAATTTCAGAACTACACATTAAACTTGCAAGTGTGAAAATCAGTCATTACTAATTACATCTAAAAATTTAGTGACGCAATGAAAATAATTAGGCGTGCAGATTTAGAGCGTTTTCAGATAAATTATTTATCTACAAATTTGAATTTTTATTTTTTTAATTTTGCAAATACTTTTTTATCCTGGAAAATTATTTAAAATTCTGTAAATCTCCTAATTAACTCAAACATGTAATTGCTCAGGTGTATTTTGTGGTAAAATAGTACGTACACTTGTATTTAATTAAATAAAATATTGTAATGTAAAATGTACTACATGAAATGTGTTGTTAAAATAGCCCTCACATTAGAAATGTTTGCAGGTGAGCATTGAAGAGGTGAGGAGAGCCAGTAGTACCTCATCGGAGTCGGACAGTGATGGAAGGTGGGAAAGTTTATGTAAAGAGGCAAATGCTCGCTACATTGACTATCTAATGGATCGCTGCATGAAGAAATATCAGAATATCATTTCCCCATGTGGGGATTTCGTGTATCATCCTTCTGTACCCACTTTTCCTCCGGCTCAGCCTTGTGCTCCAGATGCGCCTTGCAGTTCCTGCTTCCCGGAATACGGGTTTATTGAGGAAGTCATGCCTAGTTTCGACAGCAGTGTAGACCCTCTGCCGCCAGTAATGTACATTCTTGAACTCCAGTCGTCTGATGAGAATTGCAATATGTCACCTGACAATTCTTCCTCTTTCTGGTACTACTCAGACTTTCCCCAGTAAAATTTATTTTTATTTTCATCGAAAATGGCTTATGAATATTATTGTCGGCATCATCCGGCCCTGCTGATAGTAAGTAGCTGTCATCATTTTATTCAGCAAGTTGTATTAGCAAAATTTTTATTAAATTTACTGAACCAATTCGATTTCCAGGATATGAATCTTAATTAAATCAATTCTTTGAAGTTCATTGCCTCTCACTATTGTTTCGTGACAAACAGTATACTTTCCACCTCAAATTTACTTCATACATCTTTGTCCTAAAAAGTAAATAGAAATATTTGAATGACCTGTGGATCCTCTTGGCAAGGTGATTGAGTATTGAATTCACAACTGCACGTTTACGACTGATTATCCCAGAGCTGCGTTTGGGTTATTGCGCCTTATAAAGGAGAGCAGATAATGAACAGCATGGATCATAAACGACACCTGTAAGTACAACACAAATGTTCAGAATCATCATGCAGTGATAATTGAACATAGATATCACTGGCTTAGGTTGCAAGGAAATTTTGATAAATAATATACAATTAAAAAAATTGGGACTCTCAAAGAGTACAAAACTCTCTGAAGCAATTGGTAATGTTCGTTAGAATTAATTTAATCTATATTGTTCTTATTATATAAACATACAATGTTTGAACTATTCTGTAGGTTTATTCCTAGCTCTCTTGTCATTCTAATAATAGGTTTTCATATTATTGTTATAATTTCGAAACTAATGACCATTTGACGTAGATCAGAGAGTTTCGGTAAGGGGTCTAGTAATTTGTTGTCATAACCCCTCTTCAACCAGTAAAGGATTAGTAGGATTTAAACAGATCATCGTATTGTAAGATGTACATCACTTATTTGAAAATTCCTTGAGAACACAAGTATAGGTTTACCATTTAGTAATTATTGAAAACAGAAACAGTTTCTTGAATATTGCAGTGGGTAAATGGTCAACATTACATTGTACACATTCCTCCAAAGGGCGAAAGAGAGCTTGCATTACATTATGTTGCATGTCCAAGTCGATTTACTACAAGGATTCTCATATACGACGCTTAAGATCTGCCAATCTGGCGAAGGCGCGGATCAGTTGATGTCTCCAACAGGAATATCATGTGATGTATGAATCTCAAGTATAGAAATTAAACGACCTTGAAAAGCTGGTCGCCTGATAGCTATGGATTCTCTTGCCATAAGAGATATTGCACCATTCTGTTGGAAACATACCTGAGGTACGTGAAGATTGGCCAGCCCTGAAAGATGAACGGTATTCACCATATTCATGTAGAGATCACTAGTAACTGGAATAGCACGGCAGAATACGCTCCCTGAGATGTAAAACTACTACTTGACAGTTTTTAATTCTTTTTTGTTGGGTAAATTATGAAGTGTTGGATGAGATATTCCTTTGTTCAAAATGGCTGCTTAGAGTACATTGATACAGCCTATGTTGGAATGCATTTCAATGTGACCCAAGATCAGAATGTCATGTCCCTATCTCATTTTTTAGTTCATTTTTTATTACATTTTATTCTTATTATTTTACCATGCCTTCCTTAATCTAACTAGTTCTCGCTATTTATTTTCAACATTGGTTTTTATAAATATTAAGAAAAAATAAGGATTTTCGAAATGAAAAAAATTAAAGAAGAGAAATAAGCTGCAGCAGCGTAGAAAAGGAATACACACAAAGAAGTGAAAAACTCAAAAATGCTGCTGGGGATAGAAGAACAACACCTTTAAAGCGACAGAGGAAGAGAAAGAAGATGGAGAGTTATATTCATCAGAAGGAGCTGAAAATCCTTAGGAAAGTTAAGTGACTACATCAGCTGACTTGAATCTATATGACTTGCTAGGTAAAGTAGAATCAATGGTCAATTCTTTTGACCAAAATATTGTTGATAACGAATGTTATAGTTGATATGCAAATAGCTATGTTATTCTCTTAAAAGGCCAAATTGTGGTAAATGTGATGATGATGACGATGACCATCTCGTCCGGTTTAAGAATAGAAAATTTGGTAACTTTTTCCTTTTTCCTAACAAAGAAAGGGTTGAAGTGCCAGATATGACAAAGTTGCAACAGCCATCAATCTGGTTAAATAAAATTATAAAAAATCATCAATCGGATAAGAAACAGCAAGAACACCAGGCTGTTAAACACTTAATTTTGATTTCGAACGCTTTAACATTCATTATAAATAAATTGTGAGTAATTTGAAATTATTTAAATAAGTATAATGTAGCTATACCTTTTCATTTTGATTTTGATTGCTTTAACATTCATTATAAATAAATTGTGGGTAATTTGATTTTTTTTGAATAAATACAATATGAATTTTTAATTTATTTCTATAGAAAATATGCAGTAGCAGTTACTTTTCCCCATTTTTACCAATCGTGCCCCATGATGTGCCTCATGTGGCGCATTAATCTTCTTCAAGAATGGGGCACATTGATACCAATGGCATTTCAATAGTTTTTTTAATTACATGTAGAAATACTTCAAAACAGGAATTGGGTCCGTTAATAACACACTATACTAGGTTTGCTGACATTTCTTGGAAAAATGAATTGAAATTACTGTTTTATGGGGACCAAACGTTTTCTAAGAAAATCCATAACCATGTGCCTTGGCTACCGTAATGTTTAAAATACTGCACATAAAAATTGAATACCATATGATACTGACATTGACCTGTAATTTTTCTTTATCTGCCAAATTTATCGAAATTAATTTAATGTAATTCTTGGATTTTTTATTTTTTATTACGTCGGGTTTTAATATTTTCTGTTTTGATATTCCACTTGGAGTAAGGGGAAATAATTAGTGTTTGATAATATTTTGCACATTTTTAAGCTGTTAAAACTTATTCGTTTTCTACATATTTTAAAGGTTCTGTTGGACTTCAGTGTTTCCAGAGGAAACGAAAACGTGGAGAATCAAATGTAGAGAATTCTTAATGGGTGACTTTTAGCGATTGTATTGGCGGGAAGATCGGAGAAAGGTTTCAAGAGGAAAATGGCAAGAAGAATGATTCATTACAAAGAGGAAAAGATTCAAAGAAAAAATTATTATTTCAACACAGACCAAATGTTCTGAAATTAGAGAACACTGCGGTGTATGTCCAATGGAATCAATATATTGAAGATATTTGAAAATTAAACATTTTTTTCACACAAAAAAAGTGATACCCTCATATCTTAAACTCATCACCACATGAAGGCATACTAATTTTTTCTCTGCAGGTAGTTTCAGCAGTTTTGAATTTCGAATTATACTTTGAGTATTTTCAATTCCGTATTAAATTTCTTAATTAAAAGCAAATGCCAGGTTCGAACTTGTGAAAATGTGTATTCAATTATTATCTTATTAATATTTAGTATATATTTGCCCCTAAAACAAATGTTATTTTCTCATTTATGGAAATAGAATTTAGTTCTAAAATATCTTTTTGCAGACTCTGCGTCTCATTGAATTCATACAGAAAATGATTCTTCTCAAAACAATGAACAGGAAATGTGAAGAGCATCAGAGTTATTCCTGGATAAAAGACACTACGATGATGAACAATGAAAAGTGTTCCGTATTTTATGTGTGATAAAATTTGCAAACTTGAAAAAGAGATCTCATGTCCTAATCCCCCAAAGTCCAAATGTTGATAACTCACTCTGAAGGAAATATCCACTTTACAAACCATTGGAAGGGGTCCGCGTTAGAACAGAAGTGATCCAAAAAATGAGAAAAAGAAGCTCCGATGTTCGACAAGAATAAAAAACAAAGGGAAAGAAAGCGCAGGCAAGAAAATCCGCTTAACATATGCTAGTTAAGTTCCATATCACAGCACGACTCTTAAACCATCAAGCGACAGCCTTTGGGCAATTCCAACACAGGAACAGAAAGATGACGGCATTTGAAAGATCTAGTGATTGCGGGGGCAAGTATTCAGATTCTGAAATAAAGGGTACTTGCGAAGAAAGGGAAAGAACCAGGTCTGAGGCAGTGGAAAGTAAGGTCAAAGTTATCCAGTTTGGGAAAGTAGTGACACAATAAAAACGAAAACCGGAAAACGAAAAATAAAGACAGCACGCAAGGGCAGTTATTAAATGAGGAAACGGGTAAGCCAGGACGCAATCAGAACTGTGAAGGGCAAGGAAGCAAACACAAAATCAAATCTCATAGAAAAAGCGCCGGAACACGTAGAAGACAACGCGTCTTCGTGCATGCGGAAAAATGCGAAATCGCCTTGCATGCTGCTGTATTCGATGTTGTCTACTTGTTGTTGGGCATCGCTGCCTAAGAAATAGAGGGAAAATAGTAGCGTGCCTTCTATCCTCTTGCCAATGCTTCCACTTTCTCCTACAGCACAAAAACGCGCAACGCCTCCCGAAGAGAACGCCTGAGTCGAACTCGCAGAGGAAGCGGAGGGTTCTAGTAGCCGGAGTGGAAGCTGCGAGGGGGTAGCAGGCATTCCCTGGTCGGGTGAAAAGTACAAAAGCGAAAGGAAGAGGCAGGAATACTGCAAGCGGAAGAAGGCAGCAAACATTCTCGTCGGCAGAAGCAAGTGTTGGACACCAGAAAGAAAGACCAGGAATTCGAGCAGCGGAAGTGAATGCTCTGGTCGTGCACATACGAAGGCGAAGAGTCGAAAGTGTAGTGGTGACAGGACGCCGAAGAAAGCGTCTGGGCATTGCCTTTTTGAGAAGGTACCGACTTACACTTTGGAGTTTAATGAAAATATATGGGCTATTGCGTAGCGGAAATTGTAAAAACTGTCAGATACCAAAATTCTCATATTGTTACAAGTTATTGAAAAAATATGTATGAAACAGTTTTTAAATATTGCATCATTTACTACCATTACACCTTAATCGGTTATTTTCCGTTGAAACTTGTTGCTTTATGCCACTTTCACAATGTTTCTCAACACTCCTCGTTCTCCATGCAACATGTCAGCTAGCGTCTACTCTGGCTTTTCAAACTAAGTACCCGTGATGCGGTCACGTTTTTCGTGACGTAAACTGGTACTGTGCAAAACGAGCAAATATCGGTGCGTCGAACCAGCTCATCCCTGTCTTTCTACCATGCCTTGGAGAGTACTCGCAAGGGCTGCACGTGCAATCCCGGCATTTTAATTTTGCCAACGCGCAACTTCTTCTGAGTGCTTTTAGAGTGATAACCTTACCAGTAGATTCAAATAACGTACCACTCTTACTGTCAAGTCACTTTCAAGGATTTCATAGTAAGGGCTTTGTTGCCAGATAGTTTGACCGTCGGCTGGGCTTCAATTGTAGCCCACGCAAGAACTCCTTACTGTTAGAACGGAAGTTTGCAATGCAGGAAATTCGAAAGACCGTAAACTGTTGTGAGATTCATATACTGTTATATACTGAATTGTTTTATTATTGCATTATTGTATTCTATAGTGTATTATATTGTCATTTAGCGCAGCGTTTTACTATTGGCTGGGGAAATACTCATGATGAATTATCAATGAAGAAATAAAACATGTTCGATGACAATATTCGTCACTTTGAATAACTTCTTATCAACAAAGTTAATTTTAAATTAAATTTTATGAAAACAGTTAAGTTATATTTTTCCAATATTTATTACAATATTAGTCATCTTCTAAATAAGTGTTTGGTATAAAAATATATTTGCTTTATAACTTGAAAAATTGGAGTGTATTTATAAAAGTTATAATTTATAACGAAATTACTTTTATTCGACGTATACTTTGGGGTGTCGAAATGAAACAATGATTTTAGGAGGGGTAGTTACGAGTTGAAACAAAGGAGCAACTATTTTGAAAACTCAATCTTGCAAGCGAGATTTTTAATTGTTGAAAAGTTCATATTTCACTCCTAGAACCTTTCCTATTCCAATTTCTCTCAGAGAAGTCACCTCGTCACGTGCCTGTTAGTACAGTTCAGGCTCTCTCTGTATTGTACCAAACACATTTTATACTGTTTCTTAGAGTGTTTTCACTAAGATACCTCTTACAAGTGTATCACGTGTTTTGTGATATCAAGACTTGTCTTGGTTGATTTTATTGATGATTGGGAGTAGATTTTTTATTGTAATGAAAATGTTTAGCCGAAAATATAAAAGTTACTGAAACATAAATAAAATATATAAGCAGATCAGAGGTAAGTTGCATAGGCAAGCAAAAGTTGGGGTACCATATCAGATGTGTCGCTTGTGTGACTAGAAATAATGTTGACTCTTACTTTCTCTCATACTACGACTCACATAATATAGAGAACGTACTTTCTTTAATGCTCCAGCGGAAAATGGCAATTTTCAAATAGAAAAAACTCGTAGTTTGGCTCCATGATAATTGAAAAATGGATTATTATTGCTCATGTATGTAGTAAACATCTTTCTCTATTGCGTTGGGTAGTTGCAATCCACGTTTTGTGAGTCAGTGATACCGAAAACATAGTTTACGGTAATACGTCTGTCCGTTTGAGATCAACGCTCGCGGCTAGGATTTTCATCAGACTTGCTATTCCCGAGTCGATATGGCTGACATCACGGGCCCTTGAATTCGAAATTTATTATTATAAATATAAATAATATATAATAAATTATTATAATTATAATAATATATATAAAAATATTATTATATATTTATTATTATAAATATATTATTTGGGTTGGGAGTACTTTATATGAATATATTTTCTTTTTTTTCGAAAGTGGCTCCATTTTATCATTATTTTTCCTGGAAGTAGGTTCATAA
>BOPP01000175.1:967192-978642 GCA_017312745.1 Gryllus bimaculatus | reverse complement strand
TTGTTTGTGTACAGGTGTTTAATCAATGCCATCTACATAGATCAATTTAAGAGGCGTTGGTTTAATTCCTGGTATTATAATTGACCATCCTGGCTAAGATCGCAACCCGAAAACAGGAAAAAAAGTTTTTTGGAAATTTATTTGAATTTGCTGGCCGAATCCGAAAACAAGTTACCAGTTCCCCACCAGGAGACCAAGACGCGTCGAATGGCACCTCATTACGTCTCGATTGGTGCAAGGGAAGTGGTCTAGACGCCAGTGACGGAATAGCACACATACGCACACTAAGAGGTTTAGTCGAATACTGTATACTGATTACAACAAAATGTCCTGATATTTAATCTAAGACCTAATAATTTTAATTGCAAGTTAGAGATCACGCCACTGCCAAATTTATTTCGTTCTATTATAATCAATTTCTTGTGCTAGAAAGAATTGGATTCCTAATCAATAAACAACTAATGCACCAGGAAAGTCTCTACACGCTGAGCCAAGTCAGGGCCTCATATTAAAAATTGCGTTAATGTCGGTAGCAAACAGATGAACTGGCAAACAAGTGAAGGAAATAACATTCCCAGCATCTGTTATGATTGTGGTTAGTACACAATTTACTTCTTAAAAGCATAATATCTGTTATCACTCTTCCAGCAAGATGCCGAGACAGGGGGGAGACTTTCATTGCTCAGTGTATTATTGTTCCTTTGAATTTATTTTTTATAACCATGCGTTTTGTTTTCGACATATTATTGCACGTTTTTATACATTTACTTTCCTTATGCAATTCGTTAACTATGTATTTAGCACTGATTGTTTGTTAGCACTGATTTCAAATTCGGTAACATTTAGAACTTTCAATATTTCGTGCTGTAAGGTATATCACTGAAAACTGCTGTTGGTGAGTGAAAATTGCTTATTTGACGTTTTGAATATTTTTAAATATTGTGTAATTTGCACGGTCGCAAATGGTTGCAGCTGCATTTAAGCTTAACATGTTGATTTTGAAATTGCTTTTTTTTCTTAAAGTCGCTGAATGTGTCACTCCGAGGTATAAAAATGTTACAGAATTTTTAAATGAGATCTATTTTCTCATTGGAATTACATGAACATGTTTTTAGATTTGTAGATTTATTTAGTCAAAAAACAATAAAAACTCGTATATAACGTATGGGGGAGAAAATCATAAATTTTCTTTAATGCTGCTTTTGACGTGTTTATAAAATAGACGTTCAAAAGTTGTGTAAAACTTGAAGGTGGATAAAATGAGTTCAAATATAACAAGAATATTTACGTATCACTTTCTTGTATACATACGTACGATATGGTATTCTTACCGCGGGTTGGATGCGATAGACCATTAGGAGGGAATACCAGAAATCGAAAGGTTAGAACGCATTAGGACGTAGGTATGTACGACGTAGCCTCAAAGGCCATCGGCCTAGCTACATAGTACGAGGTTATGCAATTTATATCTGTAATAATTACCTATTAAATAATAAAATAAAGCAAGATATGTAGACAGTGTAAAATCGAATTTCAAAAATCAAGGGGAATGAACATTATGGGGTCATCTGATACCGAAAAAGTAATTTTTTTTCGAAATGTCTATCCATTGGATTGACTAATTTATGTTGGTTCTTTGTGTTTAATTAAAAAATTAAACACAAATAAATGTGTTAAAATAATTAGTTTTCACTCCTGTTGCTCTACGATTGGTAAGGAGTTTTACAAGTGATGACAGAGATTTGTTAATGCGGTGAGAAATTGCGATGTTATAGCCTTATGTGTAGGAGAAAGTGCGTGCTGTTCAACGCCACTAATTGCGTCGTCCTCTCTGTTTTTGTGTTGTGTTCCGGGGTGCCCTTTCAGCCCGCTGTGCGCCGTAAGAAATCTCCGCGATCGCGCTGCGTGGAGGGGGGCGAGCGAAGACCGCTCCGGCCTCCCACGTGCTCCCGGTGTGCGAATATGTCGCCCCACAGGGCGACGTCGGAGAGCGCAGAACGAAATCCTCTCAGACGCAGTCGCAGTCGCTCTCGATCCCCGTGCGGGCGATCCCCTAACGCGCCTAGCATATGGTGGTGTGCGTGCGCGCGCACGCGCGTTGGGGCGTGCTTTTTCTTTCTGGTATTTGAATTAGAGTTTTTTACGTATTCGTGCATTACATGCGTGTTATAGTATGCGTATGCGAGACATAGGCTTCCGCGTCTGAGTCAGTAACTACTTGTCGTCCGGGAGACACTGCCTTCATAGTAGCAATTCGCCCTTAGGAAGAGGTCGCAGAATTGGCGACGGACTCTCGCAGTCGTTGCCTAGTCGCAGCGTCGCCCGGACAGCCAAGTAGGTAAATGCGAGATGGTGTTTCAATCTTATGATTTGTATGCGTGCGTCTGGTTAACACCCCCCCCCCCCCCCCCCCCCCCCCTTGGCGAGATGTCAATTCATTCGCGTGTATTTGCGCGCAATTCATTCGTGTGTATATTTATTGCAGCTGAATATATTACGTGAATAAAGTGTATGATGTAGTACGTTTGATTGTGTTGTATGTGTGTGTGTGTGTTGTATGCGTTCTATGTATTACATGTATGTATGAAATATTTGTGGGTATATTGCATGTTAAAAAGGCGTGTATGCATGAATCTATTGTGACCATGTTTTATGGTGCGTGTGTTAGTATGCATGAAGAATGTCTGAGTTGAGCAAGTATCGCCGAGGGATGGCGTTCGGTGGTCAAAGGTAATATTTGTTTCTCACAAGAATATTTCATTGTTCTGGGGAACAAAGTTAGTCGATTGAGGTGCAAATGCTTTTTTGTTAAGAGATATGTAAAGTTTCTCATAATAAGTTTGAGGATTTTTAAAAAAATCTATACCGCAAAATGTTCGGAGAAACCGGAATTAGTCAGAATTTAGTGGCCACGTAGCTATTGTAGCACATATTTGTCTCACCGCTCAATCTGCGGCAAAAAAATAGAAACGTATGGAAAGCGTTTTCTTGTCATTGAGCCACCGGATGGGCGCCCATATATACTCCTGGAAATGAAATTTCCTACTATATTATATTCATTGGGCAAACAGGTGCCATTTTCCCTCCCTTTCCACATGCCGTAGAAATTCATCGAGACATGTCCGTATAAGAAATTGTCACCATCACGTAAGCCTACGAATGGCAAAGGGCGGCTCAGGGCATCAAATGATGTTCCCACAGTGCCTCTGGCCGGAGGGTCCTAGAATTCTACCTCCCGACGGTGGCTCGATTTTCTCACTAGCTAACATCAGCAACGTTGAAATTCCATCGCTATCTATATAAACTGTGCTGGTCCAGCTGCTCTGTATAGATAGTTTTCCGTTGTTTTCTCAATTCCATACACCCAGGTGAATGCCGGAGCAGTATCCTAACAAGCGGGCGACGCACGCACGTGATATTCCTTCCTCTTTCCTTGTCCTTTCGCGCCCACTATTAAACGCACTTACCATCACATGCACTACACGTGCCCCAGCTTGGTCGGAAGGCTAGTCGGGAGCTAAGCTCGGAGGGCCGGACGCCTCGCAGGTACTACATTACCTGGCTGGAGAAATCCGAACCCGCAGGCCGACGTAGATCGACACCGGATCTCGCCAGCAGCAGGGGGAGATCACCTCCACCACCTGCACCTCCACCCCACCTCCACTCCACCTCCACCCTCCAACCTTCACCTCCACTCTCCACCTCCACCTCCACCCTCACCTCCACCTCCACTCTCCAACCTCCACTCCACCCTCCACTCCACCTCCCCTCCGACCTCCACTCACCTCCACCTCCACCTCCACCTCCACTCACCTCCACTCCACTCCACCTCCACTCCAGCCTCCACTCACCTCCACCTCCACTTCACCTCCACCTCCCTTCTACCTCACACCCGACCTCCACCTCCACCTCCACCTCCACCTCCACCTCCACTCCACTTCCACCTCACCTCCACCACACACCACCACCACCACTCCACCTCCACCCCACCTGCCTCCACCTCCACCTCCCACCCTCCACCTCCACCCACCTCCACCTCCACTCCAACCCCCACTCCACGTCACTCCACCTCCACTTCCACTACCTCCACCTCCACTCCACTTTCCACCACCTCCACCTCCTCCACTCACCTCCCCTCCACCTCCACACCTCCACCTCCACCTCCACCTCCCCAACCTCCACCTCCACCTCCACCTCCACTGTCCACACCTCCACCTCCACCTCCACCTCGCACCCCCTCCACCTCACCATCCAACCCACCTCCCACATCCACCTTCCACCACCATACACACTACCACCACCACACCCACCACACAAAACATGCACTACAACTTTCGGGATATCACCTTAGTAGTTATAGCGCCCATGATGATAATCATTCATCTCAAATCATCGAACTCGCAGGCTAGGAGCGGAAGTCGACCGCCGCCGGCGCGCCCGCCAACGCCTCTTCCGAAGCCCCTATCGCCCCGGGCAAGATGCCGAGGACGGGGCGGGAGTTTCGCCCAGGCAGGAAACGAAGAGACCCGGACGACCGCCCCGACCAGAGCAGACGCATGCTCTTGCCCGTGTGTTCCTCGGCGCAGCTGAAGGCGTTGATCAAAAGTGTTCTTCCGGCAATTAACTGCCCCGGATGCCCCATGAAATGAACTTGGTTCATTTCGTTACTTTCGTTCAACTCCGCCGACTTTGCTCGTATCTTCCTAATTCATTATACTGACGTCTGACATCGTTCTTGGATCTCGTCAATTGTGTGTTCCTGCTAAGTTTTGTTCGTAGTATCGTATGTGAGCGTCTCACCCTGTGAGAGGGAGATTGTAAGCTCGGTAGACTCTGAAATTCGTACTTAATAAAATGTAATAACTGAATTGTTTTATAAATAACGTTTGATAATATTTGTATGTGCTTTTTTTACGATAACTGAATCCTCTTGAAATTATTGCTATTTGATTTGTGCTTGTGTCAATAATGTGGTTTTACATTCACATTCGGTATATTTCTTGTTTTACAATTGCATTATTAAAATAACATAATGCTGAAGTATTTTTATGTTCTTCTTGCACACTGAAATATTCGTAAAGTCATTTGTGTTTGTATGGCGCCACCCAGTTTCCTTTATGAGGTCTCAAATTCCGCGGAAATATGATGCTCAGTGATAGCATTCTTCTGATCATGTTACAGTTTAACTCGCATGAAAGGAGAAAACTGTTGTTCACTGTAATAGACAAAAGTTACGTTGTCGGATATATGAAATTATTACTATCTTAGTTTCAGATGTGGATGACTCTTTCCATTTTTGAGAATATTAATGTGATAAATAAATAATTAGATATAATATTAAAATGAATATAAGCAATATATTGAGAATCGATCAAAAATACTTGAGAATTTGCAATCCATGTCGTAGCACGTACTTCTTCGATGCAAGGTGGAATGGTGATACTTAGTAGCACTCTCAATCCCATATCGAATATCATTTGAATAATTTGCCCTGAAGTTTTCATTTCAATGCATTTCAAGTTGTATACTTTTGTAACGAAATGCCACAAATTGTTGCGGAAATCCCCACTCTAGAAAATAATTGATTAATGTAACCATTTAAAACACATTTCGTAGTTTTCAAAGCCACTGAAATCTAATTTTTATATAATTAGTTTTCTACATGGTAGAGTTTGCACTAAACTATTTTAATTCAATAATAACTCTAATTTAGATTCAGTAAATAACGCAACAGATGTTCACAACGGGGTTCTCGTTTTTATTTTATGTGAAAAAATATTAGTAGCTTAAACATTTGATAATAAAATATTATTGTTGTCGCATTATTGAAAATATCACTTATTATTGGGATAGTCTCTTAGGAAGCATGTCTTAATAGTTAGGAAAATGCAGGCAATGTCTGCTAATGGGAAGTTCTTGCGGCCGCATGTCGCGGGATAATGGAAAACAACAGACTCAGCCAAAATTCTGTAAAATAGGTAAGGGAAAGGAATATATATATTATATATACTATATATTTATATATATATATATATATATTCTCCTCCAAATAAGATCCAAACTAAAATCACAGCCACTTCAATGTGGGCTATATTTTTGTTCGGAATCAACATACAAATAATTTGTAGTTAAAAAAATAACTTAATAAAAATTATTTTTCATGTTTTTGGTATCGAAGGTGTCAAACTAAAGAAACTACCAAAATCAATTTTAACAGTTAAAACCATTTTTAGTTATGTTATGTTACCTTAAATTGAAATTGGATTTGTTGGTCACAAATTAGATTTTCCGTACTGTTGTGTAATGTTTCGTGCTCTTACGTAGTACTCAACATCTGAATTAAAGCAACGTAATTCCCTTTGAATTGTTTTCTCGAAAACAACAGGAAAGGAACTAAAAACGTTTTATCAGGAGCGAGAAAGTAAAACCAGTGTCGTCAAATCAAAAGGTCGCGATAGTCTTCTGACATTTTGTTTTTCATGTTTACTATTGGATTTATGACTTTATGCTGTAAACTAGGTGATGCATTTTGAGTTTGGAAAAAAATTTCTCTCTCTAGACTCCATTAACAATGAAGAGACTAATGGAAACAACAAAAAATCTAGAAATTCAGAAAAAATAAGAATATTTGGAAGTTCACAAGATGAAATTGCCGAAGAGGTAGACACATCTCACTCCTCTAAAACTTTCAACAGTATCGCAAAAACAAACGGTTCAAACAGAGAACCATTAAGAAATTCATCTGTTAATCACTCAATAGCATGGAGTCCTGATACCAATAACACAACTAATAAAGAAGATGGCACCATCAACGCTGAACCTTACAATAATGGAAATATTGTCGGTGATGAAAACAGCAAAGATTCGGTTTCCGTTATTTCACCGCAAACTATTAAAAAGAGTATCACACTCACCGAAAAGAGTAAAAATATTAAGAACAGGACACGGTCAGCTCCAACAACCAAGACGAAAGAATCTGTTGTTGAAGAAGCAACTTCGGGTGTTACAAAATGCACCATCGAATGCACCAAAGGAATAAAAGGTGCTAATGTTAAGAACGGTGACGGTAAAGGCAAATGCATACTTTGCGAGATAGAGAAAATAATTAAAACAAAGGAACGAGTCAGCAGGAGTGGAAGCACTAGTAAAAATGTGACTTGTGGCGCTGATTGTGGACGAAGCAGCAAGGGAAAAAAGAAGGGAGATAATGTTAAGAAACTTAAATGTATGAAATCACTCGACTGCAAAAAAACCGCTCCTGAGTGCAAAAGTAAGAAGCGACCGAAGCGTATATTAAGCATAAGAAATATATCCGAAACATGCTTGCCCCCAGACAAAGAAACAAGCAAAAAAGTAATTTGTTCTACTTGCCCAAATAGTGATGAAGAGGAAAGTTCAACGAAACGTGGTGGAGGAGGGGAAGCAGAAGGAAATTTAAACGATACACAAAGTACGGGAAAAGGAAAGAAGGGCAACAAAAGATGTCAGAAAATGCGTAATTTTTGTCGTAAACTCTGCGCCTGTTGTAGAAAGAAAAGCAAAGACGACGAGGAGGAAGACAAAGATAACGAGGGGAATGGGAATGGTTCGCAGAGAAAGGGGAAGCGGCGCCGTAAGAAGAAGAAGAAGCCACAGAAAAGGTTCCCAGAAGGGAAGAAGCCGCCGTGTGCGGGGAAGTCCAACAACATGACTCGCTTTTATGGGAGGAGATCTGCCTGCCATGCGGGATTCGGGATGTGTCACCCGTGCCACCCCACCTGGACCCCCGCGCGCCTCCCTTTCTTTGCCTGCAGTACTCCGCACCGGAAGAAGCGAGTACATTCCTCGTGAGACTTTTCCCTCTAGTATTGTCCCAGAGAAAGCTTTTAAACATTAACATTTCTGAACTACAGGAGCACAACGTCCAGAATGAACGAGGTTTACACTACGAACAGTTCGCACTCTATTTGGTGAAAAATTACCTTATCGAGTTTGCAGCAAATAGATACCATCAATTGGGAGTGTAGTATCAGACATATTCTCTGTTCTCATACCTGAATATATTAAGTATTGGCAGTAATTTTGATGAGTAAGAGTTGTAAATTTCTAGCGAGTTAGTTGTTGTTCAGTTGTGATTAGATTATCGTCGCAGTGTTCTGAATTCATATAACGATGTGATAATCTAGGAATGTGCCTGAATTAAACTAAATCGTACAGGGGAAAAAGTGCTAGTGTGTTATTACAGTGTATATGAAAACGATGTTTGATAGTGTAATAAATTCATCGTGCATAAAAAATGCATTAAACATTATTGAAATTATTGTATTATTTTAGTAACACTTTAAAAGTATGTTAAATGTTTCATAATAAAACGGGAAAACATTTTTACTAACATTAAATCCTTATTTATACTTCTCCGCTTCTCATACACATATATAAATCAAGATGTACTAAATTTGTATATTGCCATAAATGGCGCTTTTTTTGCTCACTTACGAGAATATTTCATACTTTTGTCAAATTCGTATATTGTACATTAAATATATTCGTGTCCCAAAAAAATACGAGCCAAAAATGGAAATGAAATGCTTAGTAAATCAAAAGTGAAAGATCTTGCCCAGACGCGAACTGTACTTCTCGTTAATAATTCAGAGCCTACGTTGCAGGGTTTTGTGTACGTAATTAAAACATCGTTTCCAGTAGCAGTAAGTGCCAGTGTCAGGTTTTACGAGCTCGTTTGTTATAAATATTTAATTTTGAATACTCAATTAACCTTCATTTTGTTTCGTGGATACAAATTATGAAGCTTAAATGAAGTATATGGGCAGAGCGAGATTATGAAGAGGGCCATGTGAGACAAGGACGACGGACTGACTGTAACGCCTATTAAAAATTTTAGGAAGTATTTTAAATTAATAATTGTTAATTCAAAATGATTCGACGCTGCTATTATCGTTGATATATATTTCTATAAAAAACACTGTTCTCTATAAATGCTAATATAAATTGTCGTGGAATTTGCTTCTAAATTCATGCTACTAAATTTATAGTACATGTATTATTTTAGAGAGATTACTAATGAGAATTTTAGACCCAGAAATTATTTTGTCGATTGTATTTTGAAACACTTGGTAAATGACTAACACTTCATAATTTCTTTACTCATACAACAGTATTAAAGATAAAGTTTTCGATTTGCAATTCCCACTACATGAGTTCATTAATACTTTTCAAGAACTATTTTTTGATAACCATTTTCTATTTGTGTGAAAATTGTTCATTGTTTCGTTGATGGACTATTTTGTGATGGACTATCTCTCCACATATTATATATTCCACGTTATAGATAAAAATAAAAACATACAATGTTTTTATATCTGCTATAAACTTCTGTGCCTTTATCATATTTAAAATGTGGTGATATAATAGAAAAGCGCTTTATTTCACACAAAATTCAAGATTCAGATTTTAACAGCGGCAATTTTTAGTAAATATTACAAAAGATGACCTTTAATGAATGTAATGTAGTTATAACGTCATCGGCATGAATCGGGTGTGTAACATTATCTTATGCGAATGGGAAGGTCTGTTTTAAAGAAGAGAACTTAGGGTTCCTGGTTTCTTCATGTGAAAAAACACCAGCCAAGAGATTGTGCATGGGACCAGACAGCTGTTTGTCTAATCCTATGTGTGGTGGGTCTGTGGGCAATTAACTTCTTTGTCAGTTACTCAACGAAACAAAAACATGCAATTCTAGATAGTAATTGGGTAATCTGCGTGTCCGACGCTGCGTCATGCACTATTAGATCTCTTCTGGTCCATCACTCGGAGCAAACAGTGTGGTTTTGTGCAACTCGGTTTACTGGTGTGGAAATGTTCCGAATCCTCTCAAAACATCCTATTATTTCTATTGGGAAGATGCCTTTTCTGCTCGAGTTATTCAGCTATTTAAGAAACCTATGCTATCGTTTAAAAGTTGTTTGCACCAACTACGGTATAAAATGATTGAAATTAAGTTACACATTACCCAAATTTAGTAATAAATTACTAAAATATAGCATACAGACGCAACTCGTATCTCTCTGTAGCACCTTACTATCGTGCATAACTCAGAAACAATGCGTTGTATACCCATAAAGTCAGACCACCAGAATCCGAAACTGAAGCGGTTTTGTTTTTATTCACTAATTTACAAAATCAAACATTTTTAGATTCTACATGAAAAGCACGTTATTAAATATTGTAATAACAATTGATTCCCGGTCGAGGAAAATCGACAGTTATAACTTTTTTGTTATTTAATGTCGCATCAACATCTAGGTCATTAGCAGTCACTATTGCATTCAACGGTATGGTAAATGTGGAAATGGTGATGATGTGGAGTGAAAGGACGAACACAAATACAACCATGCTCGAATACAACCCGCGATCCTTCGTTCTGAGAATGCTACGAACTCTGTCTTAAAAATTTCGGCCATCCGGACGGGCAATTGTAGCTTATCAGTTTTTTCTTGTCCTATTCTCACCTCTTACTTCCACACGCTTATCTGCACAACGCTACCATGCCAGTCGGGAGTTCAAGGCTTCTCTTCGTCGAGGCGGTGCCCCACTGGTGGGAGATACCTGGTTGGGGAAAATCGCACACGTCGACATGTACGTCGGCGCCGGATCTTGTCACACCAGTGTGGATAGATCAGCGCCACCTCCCGGAAGCAAAAATGTGCTGCACTTACGTGACTAATGACCTTGGAAGTTGTCGCGTCCGAAAATCCCAATCGATCAGGTTAACCCTGTTAATCAAGAAAATCCTGTGAAAATTCTAGTAAAAACTATTATATTAAGTGTATTAAAGAGACACACAGTTGTGAAATATTCTTAATTTCTGTAATGCCTTTGCGATATAAGTTCATAAATTTAATGGGTAAAACTGTTGAAACATACAATTTTTAAAAAGTACTTGCATAGATCCATTTACTCTCGAGCCACGCAATTGTGTAATGTTTAATATTTCTTGATGTTACGAAATATTGCAACACAAACAAAAGTATTCAGCATGAAAGTTCGCACTGGAGGCCGCACGCTAAGGTAGTTGAAGAAATTGAAAGAAAAACTGAATCATCTGGCCATGGCAGAAGTATCCATTATTTCGATAAATACACAGCAATTGAGGGAAAAAAATGATTTTCACTGAAGTAAATGTTTAATTTTGTCGCTTCGTTTATTTCCCTTAGCGCATACCGACTGAATTGTGGGCCATGTGTAACTAATGTGGCTGACCGGTGCTTCGCAGCGCCGCGCAAGGCCACAAGCGATGCAGAAGCAGAAGTCTCAGGCCCAGGCGCCTGCCCCGTGCAGGACAAAGGTGACCATGCGGGAGGCGTAAAGGCAGACCTGAAGGAAGGCGGTGCGGGGCGGGGCGCGGCGGGGCGGCGGGCGTGGGAGATATGGCGCCACGGGTGGCTCGCGGGGCC
>BOPP01000175.1:923814-952767 GCA_017312745.1 Gryllus bimaculatus | reverse complement strand
TGTGGCTGCATGCAGAGGACACTTTTATTTGCTTGTGATTCATGTTACGGCAGCCGGCCCGGAAGAAGGTTAGCGGAGAGAGGTTAGAAGTGGCGGCGAAGCGGGCGGCGGCGACGCGAGAGGGCGCAGCCTTTGGCCTCCGCCACCCGCTCCCCGCTCTCCTCCTCCCTCTTATCTCTCATAATTTGCCCCGCGACGCCGTGGTGGCGCGCGGGGCGGAGCTGGGTTGACGGGGCTGCGGAGACGCGGCTCCCGCGGGTCCTGAGAAGGCGTGGCGTGGAGGACCAGCAGCAAACGAGATATGCTGAAACGGCCTCCCTGCCGCGCTGTAGCTGAAGGGCGTAGAAAAATAAATTCCACTGCGCATGTGCTGAAATTTGAAATGACAGCTGTTTCCCCTACGGCCCCCACGGTCTCCTTTCTCTCTGTCGATGAACTTGACTTCGCCACATGTTCAGTGTATGTGACTGTTGAGGTTCTTGGATAGTTAATAGAGTGGTCGTCCATTACGGTTTCATCCAATCGTTCTTTGGTCTCTAGCACACTTTTGGCCAGTTGTATTTTTGGCCATTATACATTTTTGTTCAAAATGTTTCCTTCACTCTTTTTAGTAGCGTTTGACATTTCGTCTTTAACATATATTGTCTCTGCCTTATTCGTTCCGGATGTATTTGAAAATGTTTTGGAGCTACTTAGAGTAATTATTACAAAAATAGAACAACCCAAAGATGGACATTTGCAGAAGTTTTAAAAAACAGTCGTAAGTTTTGTGTGTTCGATCTTGTAATCGTTCTTCGAGTTCTGCAAGTTGCTGTGCAGTTTATGGTGGTGTTAAATTGACAAGTATTTCTTCCGTTGCCCAGTCTCAACGACATTTATCACTACTCTTACAAAACAGAGCGGTTGACGCTCCCGGAACCACAATATCAATCAATGGAGCGGTCCATCCGCTCCTGACCTTGCTTCCTTCCTTATCCTCTGCGCTACAGCAACTACTCCCTGCCTTTGTACGCAAGGGCGTAGGGTTCGAGTTCCGACGGTGGAAAAAATTTCGACACTGGCTTGTCATCTAGGTTGCTGGGGCAGTACCCTAACAAACGGGCCTCGGCGATCCTTTCTCCTTCTTTTTTTCCCTATACCCCTTACATGCCCACACACTTACATGCATTACACTTCCACACATGCCGAGAGACCAGTTGGATGCTTAGAGATTGTCCCGCTTGGGCGGTGCCCCGCTGGTGGTTGAAAAAAAACAACACCTAACCCGACGGGTAGGTCGACAACAAGCCTCACCATCGAAAGGGAAAATATCACTACTGCCTCCTACGGCAAAATCATTCACTACACTTACGTGATTATTGCCCTTATCAGTTGACACGCCATGAATCACCAATCAACCTCTCGCTCAATAACTTTCCATTCTTCCCTATCCCCAGCGCCCGCCCCAGCCACCGCCCTCCGTCGTTATTAAACAGTGCCTCACGCACCGGCTCGCCCTCGCCTCCGCCGCCATCGCTGCGTCCGGCGAAGAGCTGCAGTCGTTCCCAAATTTAAAGCTGCAAAGGGGCAGGCGACCTGCACTCGAGCGCTTTTTTATCGCGCACGCGACAGCCACCGACCGCCCCCTCCCCCTCTCCCTCTACTCTGCGGCAGAGTTAAGTCTGCGAGCTGCCCATCTGTGCCTTGCTCGGAAACACTTCTAGCCAGCTCTAGAAGGGAGGTCGTCGCCTCAGGCCTTTTTTGCTACTCACTTGGTTTTTTTTTCGTGAGCCGCACTTCCCATGTTTGTGCATGTTCCTTGGGTGCTTGTGAAAATAACGTTCTTAGAGGTTCTCTATTGCTTCAGAATGTATGTCTTTGTGGAATATAAATATGTAGCTTTTGATGCGTTATTGTTTTGAAGATTGTTAGTTTATTTTGTAGTGTTTTTCCTTTAGTTAGCTAACCGAACTCTGGTATTTTAATTACCTTTAGCAAAGTTTCCAACATTTTATATGTTAGATGAATTTGAAACATTAAGGGGTATTCATGTTTTTAAAATGAATTGTATTCATCCTCATCACTAAAAAAATTCCGTGAGGTAATGATTAATTCAATTTATTTCAAATGATTAATTCAATTAATTCAGGTATTATACATTGATACATTAAATTTGTTTATAAAGTGCCCTGCAGGAAAATACGCCTCTGAAGTGTATTATTTTCTTTTAAACGACAAATCTTTCTGCGTTGAAACACGCAAAAAGTCCATTATACATTTCTAAGGAAATTCTTTCATTTCCTTCTCCAATATTCAAAACTATATTTGTTCTGAAAAGGGTGGAACACAATCCCGCCAACACAACAGGAGGGAAAATAGAAGAAAATTCTTAAAAATATTTCACAAGAGGGGTTCACACATAATTTCCAGAGTCACAAACTCGTGCTGAAAAGACAAATGTCTTAATATCAGTCATTACTAGGGTTCAAAATCATTCACTTCATTCATCATTCATTAAATGTTTACTCGTGTACTAGCATTCCTAGTCTGCAAGGCGTTTATATTGAATTTAAGGCTTGTAAGTAATTCATTTTAATTTTATTCAATCGGTTCGTTTGGAAACATTTGGGCTCCGAGTACAGGCCACTGGATGTTAAATAACATCAGCCCGATTTCAGAATAAACGAACTTCAAGACTTAAAGAAACTGTTTCCTCTTCCTTGTTTTTAGTATCATGCGGATAGACGATTCTCCTTGGCAGTGATTTCGTTCCTTTTGCATAATTACTGGATTTATTCAACCAGAATCAGTGCATTCAAAAGTATCATCGGATCGTGATGTAATCGCACATTATGAAAGGCAGTTCCGACTTCTGCGACACTGCACCCTTCTAGAAGACAGAGCATTACACGTGTTTCTGACAGAATTTCGAATCAGTCGAGAGAGCAATTTGCAAAGGAAACAACAAGTTGCTGAGTGCGAACTTTACGCACCAGACGTTAAATGTAGGTGACGATACGTACTATAAAACAATCGACGTGCAAAGTGGACTGGAAATGGAGCGCGGAATGGTTTCAAATCATCTAGAAAAATACGAGTATATACCACGAAAACAGTAGAACTGATGAGTGGTATCCAGCAATTTAGACTTAAGGCGTGCCTCGGAGGGAAGGAAAAAGAAGATGAAATTTCGGGGAGAGGCGGGTAAGTGGAGCGTCCCTGGCAGAAGCCGGAATCAGCCCGGGGAGCGTCCATCATTGGTATGATGGGCGAGTCGAGGGGTGCGTTTGTAACCAACTAGAGGCGGCTGGAAGGATCCCGTGGGATCCGGGAGCGACGGCAGCGCTGCCAGGGAGGGGAGGGGGAAGCCGCTGCTATGATTGATGCGGCGTCTTCTCGAGTTGTTCGCCCCTGGGTCGGCAGTGCGTTAATAACAGCCCGCGGGGGCGAAGGTCAGGGGCGAAGCGACGGCGCAGCGGGGAAGCGGAAGGGAAGAGGCGGGGGTGGGGGTTTAGTCATGAGCGTTCGGGAGACGAATCGAGCGGAGCGAAGCGGGACGGAGACAGGCGCGGGAGTAGATACAGACGCATTTCAGGGATGAGGCGTGCGCAGGACGGACTGCAGGGGGTGTTGCGGGGAGAATTGTAAAACTGATTGCAGGGCATATTTCAGGGAGGGTTGCGGAAAGGGTACAGCGACGTCTTGTGTGGTGAGGTGCCGGACTTGTAGGTGAGTTGGGTGATCTGGGCTGTCCGGGTGACGCCGCGTCGAAGGCTGAGTTGCCAGACGCTTCGACGCGGTGTCACCCGGACAGCCCAGATCACCCACATGACTCTGGTCGCGGAAGCCTACGACTTCACTTGTAGGTGAGTTGCTTGGTCGGTTGCTGGGTGGGTTAGCGTTGTGTGTTGTGTGGTGAGTTGTGGCGTGGTTTGCGGGGTGGGGTTGGAAAGTGGGATGTGCGACCTTTTGCGGTGACCGTTGCTGGTTGGGTTGCTGGGTGGGTTACGTGATGGGTTACGTGTTAGATTGAGTGGTGGGATGCGGGGCGAGTTTCCTATGGATTACGAAGCAGCTTGGTACGCGAGTGGCGAGGCAGGTTGTGGGGGTGGGCGTGAGGGCGCAGATTGGAGCGGAGCGGGGGCGTGATCAAAGACGGTCGCTGTCAGGTTCGAGGCGGCTTTTCGGATGAGCGGAGGCGGAGGCGGAGGCGGAGGCGGCGTCAGTGTTGAGGGGACGTGAGGAAGGCGATGCGAGTAATGAGGCCACTGAGAGGGCAGGCGGAGACGGACAAATGAATATAAATCGAGGTCTCCGCCGCCGATGCCGCCCCGGATCTTGTTCGCGATATTCGTTTCTCGTTTCGTTCTCTACGTCGTCGCCAGGAGCGCTCAGCAAGACGCAGCGAATTCCAAAGCGGATGGTTTGAATCGACGGAGGCTCTGAAGTTCGGCTGTCAGGACATCTGCGTGAGTTGTCTAAGCCAATTGGGAATTGGCCTGATGAAATATTTGACGGCTCTGCGAGATTCAAAATACAGTAAAACTTGCTCCATGTGGAATATTAAGGGATGTGAAGTTTTTTCCAGGAAAGGTTCCACATCATGCAATGTAGTAATGCATAATTCATGTTTGGTAGGACCGCGCATTTGTGAATGCGATTTATATTCACATTAGACACATTTCCATATTGACTTCCGACACTTCCGAATTGGGCAAGTTTTACTGTATGATAATTATCAGTTCAAATAGGTATGTATTGAAAATTATTGGCACATTAGATATAATTTACATCACCTCAACTTTTAAAGTTCGTGGAAAGTATGGTGATCAGTAGAGAACTTATACACTTTTATATTCATTTTGAAGAGAATAAAATAATATTTACGTGGCTTTTAATAAATTACACTTGAGATTATTAAGAATAAATTTCTTTTAAGAAAATATTTGTATTTATTTGAAATGGGTTTGGGTTTCTTTAAACGTACGATTAGTTTTTATGGTCTAAATCAAAACATAAAAATACGAACCCCGATTCCTTAACTAATGATGCTTACTTTGCTTGTAATAAATATCTTCCCGAATTGCAAATATGTAAAGAAATTTGTAGGCATTAATGAATACCATTCGTTAAAATGAAGCCATCGCATTCACAAATGTAAGATGTGTTTTACGATATATTAGAAGGTCTATATTTGTTTGTTATATCTCCTACCTTTTATTTGGTATACTTATACACGCGCGGAAATAGATTAAACTGTGGATGACATTGTGTTTAATAAGAGATAATGTAACAACAAGAACGCTTTATTAACATAATAACGCACAGGAAGAAAATATTAGAAGATGAGAGAGGGGCAGTATAAGAGAGGTTGACTTCTGAACAGAACTTTCCTCTTACTCATACCAATAGGGTTAATTAGGTTCTCACATTCAAAATAAAGTAAGCTTTTTACATTAGTCCATATTTCATAGATCGCACTTAAACCAATTATCTGTTATTGCCATCGACAAAAAAATTGTCACACACACTAGTACTGTGTGAACACGTGCGTGATGAGGTGGCCTCATTATGTGGCATATAATGCAGAGTGATGTCGAGTCTACTCTAGCTTATAGTAGGCATTTTTTGCACACTTATAGCGCACTTGCAAATGCGCAAGAGGAGAGCGGTTATGCACCCGTGGTCATTTCTGTGGTGAGTATTTTTCGAAGGCTAATGAACCGATTGTTGCACACATATATTTTTAGCCGCATAACGAGGAGACAGAGTGCCTGTTGGTTTTGTGGTGGCGTTGCCAATGTGGCAAGTTCAAAAGAGCAGATACAGCGATCACGAGACGCAATACAAATATAACTACATGCTGCAGGAAATTGCGAATTTTGAGCTGCAAACCGATAATTATTAAATTCGAGTGTGTGCACTTCTAACACCACAAAAATCATCCAATGAATTGTGCTATCGTTTTTTAGCCAGGGTGATTTATGCCGCAAATAACTGGAGGGCATGCTCATTTGAGGTCAAATAACGTTTTACGATCATTTTAAATTACTCCTTTCCCCTGCAACCTTTCGCCATCATTTTAGCTTTTTTCCACGGACTTGAAATTAAAGGGGAAATGCCTAAATAGAAAGTGATGAATATTACAGAACTTAAAAAATATCTTACAAAAGACAGTTGTCACGATTGTCGTGTCAGTAACTCATGATCTCGTGTGCGTTGTGTGTGTTTTATGGCATCGGTAATCTTGAGGAATAACGATTGAAGTCTGCATATTTTTAGGAATATCCATGACTTAAAGTTTTAATTCAATTTTTTGTCAGAGAAAGAAGTGCTGGTATAAATTGTGCGTATTCTGCAGAACTTTTATCTTTCTCAGGGTCTTGATGAAAGTTGGACATAATTTGTCTTGCGGTTAATATCTAGCATTGTTATTCTGAACTTTCATTCACTTAGTAACTTTTGAGTAATTTTGAAATAAATGTTCTCTATTTAAATATCATCCTCATTGAAACTGCTCACCATATTAAATATATCCACTTTAATGCATTTCTCCGGATTTATTCAGTCACATATTTTCTAACGATGCTTTTACGAATATCTTAACTTTCAGCATCCGTGACTGAAAGTGATTGATTTCACTACCAGTCCGTTTTCATTCGTCTCACAGCCAATTTAATGTTTTTTGAAGCACCTAGGAACCTTTCCTCTTCGACTTTACTCTGGGCATGATTGAATGCCTTCGGTAAATATCAAGGTAATCAATATCAGCCACAGGAAATCTCCCGCTTACCTTTAACTTCGATTCTGTTCAACGGCTTCTATGTTTACGGAACGTTGAGATATTGGCATTTACGAATTGAGGGAGACTTCCTGTCGCTGATGGAGCTTATCTTGTACTGTGTCATCATTAAATTATTTAATACATCTTGATGACAGGGATGTTATAGCTACTGGGTTCCTTTGTGCCAATACATGTTAATTGTGCATATTGGAGAATTGCATGCCAACACGTATAGCTAAACCGCTACACTGCACGTACATCGGGTTCTTTGCGCCCTCCAAAAACATGGTTACCTGAACCTCGACCCAGAGGGCGCATATGTAAATAGGGCGCTATCCCCGCCGCCCTCCTTCCGCCCTCTTGGGCAGCGTCAGTCCTCAGCGGCAGCCTCCCACCCCCGAAGAGACCCGCGGGAGCGCTCTGCGGGGAGTGGGTTATGCGCGGCTTAAAGATCCTATTTAAAGACTATTACTCCGCCTTGGGGAGATGAGGATTTAAAATGCAGAACGTTGTACCTTCACGTTCCATTATCACGCGACCGGCGAGATTTCCTCGCTAAATTGCTCCGCGGAGGCGCCGCCGCCGCCGCTGTCGCCCCGACCATCCCCTTCGCAGCCGCCGCCACCACAGACGAAACTCTCGCCGTTCACGCCACCCGTTTACTGCGCCCCCTGCCTCTACTCCTGCCGCCCGCACTAACTTCGCCTCCCCTTACCCTCCCGTGCGCCGTCGCACCACCCCCTCGACTCTGTGCCCCGCTGCAAATACCCCCGCTTTACCATCCCCCGCTGCACTGTCCTCCACTTCATTGACCTCCACTGCACTGTCTCCCGCTAAACTGCTCCCTGCTTAACTATCCCCCGCCGCCCTCCCCGGCTGTGCTGGCCCCAGCTGCACTGTTCCCCGCTTTACTGCCCCCACTGCACTGTCGTCCACCACCCTGTCCCCCGCTGCAATGTCCTTCACCACCCTGTCCCCCGCCACCATTTACACCCCATTCTGTTCTCTAGCTCTGTACCTCGCCTCCGTCTTTCACGCTCTCGTCTCCCACCGCCGCTCTGTTCCCCACCGCTCTTGAAGCCCATCCTGCACCCGCTCTTCCTGCCGCCTCGACTACTCTCGCCACCTCCTCCGCCACTCTTCCCCTGACGCCACTCACGCCGTTCCCTCCGCTCGCCAGACCTCCCTGCTTCCTCCGTTCCCGTTGCCATCTCAGCATCCGATCCCGCTGTCCTCCCTCCCCCGCTGTTGCCGCCATCACTGCATCTGTCACCATATCGCTGCTACCTCACCGTCGTCGCTGTCATCGCCGCAAGGGGTTAGGGCGCCGAGTCGCATTTTCTTCCCTTTCTTTCGCTTTCTCCGACCTGCCTTAGGATCGTTTATCCTCGACTAATGTCTCCCCCCCTCCCTTGAGTGTACACCCATCGAAGGCCCAACCTTCCCATTCCCTGGTTCGGTTGTCTGTCGACTTTGCACTCAATCTTCTTGCTACACTCGCGCTCAGGGTCGCACAATTCGTGGATGATTAAAATCTAGACTCTGACCTACGTCTGATGTATTTTTCTGTTTCTGACTTCCTTTCTTGTGGTTTGATAGTGTCACATAAAGTGAGGCACAAGTTTCGTTGAGTATTTGAAGAACATGCTGTTATTAGGCGGATTTCAATGCAAACTCATGTTTTCTCTGTCTAGTCAGTACGCATGCTGACATTGTGTGTACATGAAAAACCTAAATTCCAAATATTTAAATTCTCTTTTATTACGGAAACTTTTATCTTACTTATATTGCTTGTTTTCTTAACACGCGTTATATTCCTGCATATTGCTCATTAGTGTGCGTATTTTTCTTGAAAGCGTTTATAGTTCCTGATATTTAGGTACTATATTTATTTTAATAAACTTAACTTACAATTTTTAATGGATATATTTCACATACATAGTTGTAATTTAGGTAATATCAATTTCATGTATCTGAATTTTGCATAATATTTTTTATCAGGAATTCACTGTCGTTTAGAGTGCTGCCGTGTCCAGCTTGAAAGCACATAATGAAGAGGATCTTACACCCGTGACATGAACTCGCGCCAGTCACAGGGAGTTTACGCTACTATTGATAGTAAAACAAGATGGGAAATGAAAAGAAATTTCCTTTTCATTGCAAAGGATGCCTCTTAACAGGGCGAATTACGAAGGGTATAATAAGAGTAAAGTGACCAATGAATGTTATGTGCGTAAAAAAGGCAAGAAAGTTTTTATGATGGGTTAATATACTTGCAGCATGTTTTAGAACATATTTTCGAATTTTCATTGCAGAAATACCGATATATTTAGTAGACTATGTAATGCGTATAAATACGGTCCCTAATTATTGCCATTAAATTATTCTAGAGTAATTACGGCAATTTATATGTAACTAACCTAAAAAAACAATTCCGTTTACAATAAGAGGTGAAAAGCAGAAAATATTTTATTAATGATAGCACTGAAGTTACGAAGTATTTTATTGTTGTACAGTCTTTCTCCATCTCCACCTCTGCTGCCACACCCACCAACAGAGTCGCTAGCGTCGCGTTGTGGTTACTCCTGCTTTTCCACTTTTCCATCTTTCTTCAGCTCGTTTGTTCACGCCCCCCGCGTAGTACTAACATGAAAGCCGAACTCTATTCTTTCCCTTATCTCTCTTTTACTCTGGAATCTCCTCCGCCGGAACCCGTCACATTTGCGGTCCGTGGCGCTCGGGTGACTTGCTATTTGTTCTCACACTCAGCTAACGGCAGCAGCGATGCAAGAGCGGTGGGGGAAATTTGGATGATAACTGCCAAGGCGCTGTGAGCAATCTAGAAGTTAATACGAAAGATATTGAATCTTGTCCAATCTAACCTTACTTATTCCTACTTTCTCTGATGGCTATCTTACATTATAAATGTTCATCGTACAGTAAGCCGCCGACTTCAAGGCGTTCAAGTTACAAAAATTCGGAGATACGTGCTCGTCCATCACTTCCATAAAATTATATTGAAGGCGCATTTCTCAACACTGCAAATAATTTTGTAGGAAAGATAAATTGAAGAATCCACTAGCAAGTAGTCGTCGCACTTTATCAATCACCTAGTTATGGAGGATTGTTGATATTTTCCTAAAAAACTCATTAAATCTTTATCTCACCGTTCTAATTCTCAGTGCCGTATTTTATGTCAATTAAATATACAATTCTTATTTACTTCTTGTTTGAGAGATTAATTGAAAAAGAAACGCTGTGTTGTAATTAAATTATTGAAATAAAAATGAAGCATTATGCGATGTAGTATCATTGAAAGCACCGGGAAAATATTTTGGAAGTCACTTCCAAGAAAAGTTCACCTAAAAATAACATTTTTGTCACAAAGTCCGATATGGCGTAGAAATCTGCTAAGGATTTCTGCTTCTGCTGATCTTCGAGGGCTTTTGTCGACCTGAGCGCCGTCCACCCTCTGACTTCGAGAATTTGGGCTGCGTCTCGCAAGGGGGTGCGGGGAGGGCGGGGGGGGAGGCGGGCAGATTCGTCCCGGCACTTCCGCCTCCCCCCCCTCATTGAGAGTCGCTGCGCTTTGCCTGCTAACTCCGCGTTCGCTCTGATTAAACCCGTTTGTTTCTCATGCAGCCGGATTACAGAACCCAGAAAGAAATCAGGTCGGACTCTCACGAGGGAGTCCTGTGAATTAAGGTTTATATGTGGGGGGTGTTTAATCGGCAGCGTGTTTTTTGAAGTGTGATTGAACGCCGTTCTCCGAGAATTTATACGTTTTTTGTAAGGATATAAGTAGCTGGGAAAAACGTTGGTATGGACGGCATGCTCAAGTTTTGAACTAATAGCTAAAAGGAAGTACTTTCCTCAATAAAGCGTAGTATCCATAGTTGCCGACAAAGATTCGGTACGTTTAATTCCATAACGAAAACATAAAATACTATCATGTTCTTTTTATTAGGTACACGCTACCAATTACGATAATGTAATAACATCTGAAAACACACTTATTTTTTTCTAAATTTTTAATTTGACATGCGAATGCAAATTTTTGTTTGCTGCTTACAAAATTCCGTAAAGGCAGCGAACGACCTTCGTTCGCCGGGAGAGGCGGGTCGAACAGTCAAATGGGGGGGGGGGGGGGGGGGGGGGGTGCGACTGTCGCCTTCTTTTCGTGGCCTTCCTAAGGCTGAAGTGCATTCTACAGCCGCGTCACCCGAGAGCCAAGAAACACTTCTTGTCTCTTACGACCCACTAATAAAGGTAGGCCATGTAATATTAAAATGTTAATGAAGGCTTTGTAGGAATATAAAAAGGTTGCATTTTTGAATTTTAAAAAATAGTGAAAATCATTGTTGAGATGTTAAGGAAAGTGAATAATTGTTTGCAAACCATTACATCAGTATTAGAAATTATTATACAAAATTATAATTTTGCCACAATAAACTACTTTTGAAAATACCTTTTCAAATACGCGAAAATCCGATGTATACATTTTTTATACTTTCTAATTCTACCTTGAATTTGACTCCACAGTCAGAAAATGATTATGTCCATTTCAAATCACTGTAGCGGAATATACATTTCATCCTTTC
This sequence comes from Gryllus bimaculatus, assembly GCA_017312745.1. Taxonomy (NCBI): domain Eukaryota; kingdom Metazoa; phylum Arthropoda; class Insecta; order Orthoptera; family Gryllidae; genus Gryllus; species Gryllus bimaculatus. The sequence goes on along the minus strand of BOPP01000175.1, from coordinate 941,403 downwards.
CATGATGTACTTGTGTTCTTTGAAGGACGCATGTGACGTTCTCGAAATGGATAGCCAGGAAATAACACCGCAAGTCAACGCGCGTGTTCCACAGCAAAGGCGTTCTTTGTGGAAGCGCTCGCAGAAGACATTCTGCCTGAAACGGGCCACGTTAGCGACGGAACGCCGCCGTTTCTCTGTGTGCCTTCCGCGGCGCGCGTGAACGTTAATGCATTTATTCCGGTAATCAGCGGCCGTCGGCCAGCGCGGCCGTTCCTCGGCATGAAATCGAACGGCCCTATCTCGCGAACAGCCATTCGCCAGCGAGCTGGGCCATCAACAGCATCCCAGGTGGTGACCCGGCGCCCCGCCCCGCCCCCAGCCCCCACCCCGCCCCACCGCCAACACCCGCCTGCCGACGCCCAGTGGTCAGGATGCCCGGAAAACGCTCATTAATTCATTTGTGAAGTCTTCTTCTGTAACATCATTTCCCACATCTGCGTGATTCTTTTGTAACGTTTCAGCAAGCCGAGCAAGATAGAAAGATTAATTATATCATTACTTACGATTTAAGTTTGCCACACATTTTTCTTAATTGTTACTAATTTTTCATAATTAATTGTTAATATGGCGGTATGATTTCGTGTCGTAATTTTTCACTTTAGTTCAATATAAAATTGTACTTATAATATAAATCAAGTTCTTCCAAATTTAAAATAAAAAAAATCAATATCTATCCTGTAACGCACGGTTAAACGGACTTAACGCAACCAAATAGTGGAAAGAAGTGTCTCTCCTAAAGGATACAGTACTATATTGGAAATTTTACCGGCCACCCTGCGTTAACAACCATTGAAACAAATGAATGTGCTGTAGCAAAAGTATGGCTATTGAAAGGTATTTCTTATTGATACGAATGTTTCTTATTGACTGGTGTTACAAAACATTTTGAACGGCACGCACAACTCGAAGTCGGTCGGAGAGCGCAACGTGGGAGACTTTAAATTGCGAGATAAATGCGAGGAGTGGCAGGTAAAATGATGGTAATGATGATGTTTATGAGGGAGATTTGGTGTAGGGAAGGCCAGGGGAAGTAGAGAATCCTGTGAAATCCAGCTCAGGCAGACCAAGTGTGCTAGATACGGCCAAGGGATTATGCCATACTCGCAAGATGTCTCCGTTACTTCCAGGCACTATAATACGTAAACAAAAACGGAGCACTGATCTGGGAATATCCCTAGCTGGAAAGAGTGGGATTAATCCGGGACTAAAAGGCCAAAAGCATACATCATTATCAAAGGTAATACCAGGAGTGCTTTGGAATTTATCTAAGAATTTCCAAGGCACAAGTGGCATTTAATTTTCAAATCACGAGTAGAATTATGTCCAATAGAGTTCCAAAATGCGTCAAATATTTAAAATAACTGAAAGCTGTGTTAAAATCAAATAGGTTTTGTTATAGTAAATACGCGGTTCATTGGACATCGACATAGAGATCGATGTACAATACCACCTCCTAAGATATATGAGTCACAGTTTGTGATTGGCCAGTAAGAAGAAGCGGTAAGAAAAATCGAATAGAAAAAGCGATATACTTTTTGAAATACATCGCCCTGATTAGAGAATTTTGTATGTATAGCTAAACACTATTGGTTTTAATGGCGCGAGTAGAATAGTCATATTAATTATTGTTATTATTACTATTAATAGTAATAATAATAATAAATAGTAATAATAGTAATAGTAATAATGTCTCCTTTATCCACATTTGGCATGTTCATAATCGAATGAGAATCACGGAATTCTTGCCGCCTGTGGTTCATTCGCAAGCACTGAACCACCATGCCCTCGGCTGTCCGTCCTCGGCACCCACCCGAGGGGCACGCTCACGGCCAAACACACGCGCGAGCGCGCGCGCGTGCGTGTCTGTCTATAGCGCGCGTTACACCGCCATCCACTGCGTGGGGGCAGGAGGCGCGGGGTCGGGTCGAGGGGCCAATTGGAATCACGTGCCCTGTCGAAACTCCCGGCTCGCAACGCTGAGCTCCTCTCCGCTTCGCCCTGCTCTACCCTGCTCTGCCCTGCTCTGCCCTGCTCTGCCCTGCTCCGCGCTGCTCCCGTTAACCTCGGAGCGGTCGCGGACTTCGCCGACGATTAGGCGGGCTGTTCGGGCGCGTGTTTGCGCTGTAACGAACGTGAAAACACGAGCGAAACCGACCGACGCTGTTGCTCGCTCTCTCGGCATCAGAGACGTGAGTTATTTCATGGACAAAAAATAATAGAATTCAGTACTTTTGGGTATACTTATCTTATAATTAAATAACTCTTTTATAACTAAAATATGTTGCTTGAAATTTTCAGTAATCTTGCCTGAATATTTTCGAAACATAGTGTATATTTGAGTTGTAACGAACGTAAAAAAATTGTCAGTGGAATGACACTATAATTCGATGTTTCAGAACCAGAATCGTGGTTTACTTCAAGGACTTTCGTATCGTAATAGAATTCAGACTATGTAGATACGCATTCGTTTTTAGCGTATGTTACACACAATTTCATATTCAAATATCTTCGACGTAATTTTCATTAACCTTGGCTAAACTTATTCGAGTCGTAGTGAACTTCTGAGTTGTAATACTCTAACTCTGAATACCAGGATTCAAATCTCAATCGATCCACGTGGACTTTGTGGACGACAATGCACGTTCACGTTTTCTCAGAGTTCACCTGTTTCATCTGCTTCTGATTCCACCATTTCACCATTCCAGCATTAAAATCACAGCGTCATAGTCATTATTACGTCAAAATCATTTGGCCATCACATGTAAGTCTAGAAGTTGGCATCAAAGTGAATCTGTGCCGTATAATTGGTGATTGCGAGACTGAACTAATATTTTGGGTGCAAGTCGCACTTATGAACCTAGAGCCATATAAAAGGGTTTCGCACACGTTAACCAAGGTGTGTAAGCGATTTGAACTATTTTAGTTATTATAATGTATTTAAGAAAGTATATTGAAATGCAACAAGTTATAAAGTAAGTGTAAAATGCAACTTGTAATGAAGTAAAATGTAAAAAATGTTTATATTTCAAAATTAACTCTGGGAAGTTTGGATCTCCGTTCTCAAAATTTCAAGTCAATGCCTTCGCGAGGGCCCGCTTCATCAACCTCTTAACATCAGTCTGTAATAGATAGTATCAGGACTTGGAATTTCAACAAAAATAACAGTGACTGCTCACTAGTATATCCCCAGCTCGGGTTTGGAAACAGATCCACTAGCCCCGGTTAATGTTTAAAACATTTAAGTAATACTATAACTTCAATTTGTAGAAGACACACTTTCACAATATTTGTTCATCAGATTCTGATGAAACGCCGTTAAAAACCACGGAATTTGATGCTCGTAAAATATATTTTCTATAATTAATATTCGTCATGTATTTCATAAATTCACAGCCTTGAATGCCTTGCTCAGTTTGTTTTGACATAAACGTACCTTTCGGGAACGGTGATTGTTCGAAAACCGACATCAGTTGCTGTGGGATCAATCGGATAAAATGTAGGCACGTGAGATAAATTATTGCGAAAAGATTCGTTTATTGATAGCATTCATAAGGGTGAAGTAATCACTGCAGTTTCTGCGAAGAGCGTTCAAATGTATGTTTAGAATTTGACAATTATCATTTACACTTTATGTATGTTTATAATTTTGATAACCATATTCAGTTATAATATTGAAATGCAGGAATTCTGTTTTGTGATTAATGTTGAAAAACCAATTGCGTTCTCTATTCATGAAATGTAAATAAAAATTCACTGGTGGCTTGCAATAGCAAAACATTCCGCTGAACAATATCACACAAATCAATTTTCCAGAAAGTAGTACGTCCACTGTTCAAGAACAATAAAATGTTTCCGTAGAACTGCAATATATTAAACGTTTTAACAAAATTAGTCTCCTCGAATACTGCAACCACATAATACAGTATAATTACAGTACAATAGTTCTTTATGTGAAATAACTTTTAAAAAAATCCTGTTTTGAACCGCAACATATGAATAGTATATATTTAATAAGGGCGATGTCTTTTTTGGAGCCATGCTGTCGCATGTCATCGTTTGACTCGTAGGCAGAGCTGTTGTTAGTAAGAAAATCCAACTGGTCTATAGGTATAACATTAAGTGGAATAACATAATCAACCATTTGCATTTGTTGGGAAAATCGAAGCTTTTTCATTTTTTTTGACTTTCCCGAAGTTCGTTGGTATACTCACACGCGGCCATGAGCTGCTTAATATTCTCTCAATTTGTGTGCGCCAATGTGAAATTAGTAATATAGATTTCTACATTAAAGTAAAAATTATTATTCATTATATAATAAACCATGTACTTTTTGGGTAATAATAATAATGATTAAACAGGATATGTAGTGTTTTTTTCACTACGTCACAGTCACAAAATGGAAACCCACACTCACACCTCCAACCTAGACACAAGAGCGGTTTCCCAATCCATTTTTCCCCACCACGTATAATCAGTGCGATTTCATTTCTTTCGCGATAGTATGTTTATTGATGCGCTTGTGCGTGCAGGGGGTGGGGGAGGGGGTGGGGCTCAAACGGCGGCTTAGGCGTGACGTCAGCCGCGTGCTTACGTAGGCGCGCGTAAGAGGAATAAACGAACGTCGGGCTGCGGGAGGGGGCAGAACGACATCGGCGAATGCGGCAATAACCTCGCAAGCCCCGCCCGCAAAACACCTCCGTCGCCGCCGGCCCGGGAGCGAGGGCACGGGAGGGGGAGGCGCCACTAAAAACAAGGAGCGCCAACTGGCGCCACGCTGCGGCGGAGCCTCCCCGGTGGCGTTTCTAGGCTAAGGGCAGCACGGGCTCTGGGGAACGTTGGACGGTTTGAATAAAATTAAATAGAGCGCATTTTTACTTCCTGACAATGACAACATGAATTTGATTAGCAGTCATTAAAAAATACGTACACGCCGTTATGTGGATTGAGGTTAAGGATTTCGTTATAATTGTTTGATTATTTTGTGTTTCCTATGAGAATTAGTTCCATACGTGTGTTGTGTAAGTTATTTCCCGGGAGATGGGTGTGTTAATTCTCAGATGAGATTCAGCGCCGACATACACGTCAGTTTCACGTTTATTTTTCTGTTAGGTTGTACTCGTATTATTAGTTCAAAGAATATTTATTAGTAATACCTTTTGATGAGGAACGGGCTATCGAAGGCAATAGTTGCTATGCACTATGGTATTATGTATAATGTATAAGTATGTAACTAATACGTCTTTCGATGTCAGCTGGTATACATCCTATCCAGTACGCTTCATGTATGTTTGAAGGAGTGACAATAAATGTATGTATAATAACAACCGTTTTCTCTTCCAAATATCTCCGCCAAGGGAGCACTGTCAATATCTAAGCTCCCGACTGATCTCTCCACATGTGCAGTACGTTAGTGGATGTATGTGAAAATGTATGAGTGTGTAAGCAGTGAAGAACTCCCAAGACTGAGAAAGGAAAGAGAGGACCAGATACTTTGGCGGTTTGTCATAGTACTGCTTCGGTATTCACCTGGTATTGTTCGGATACACCACGGTGTTACGGTAACACTGTTACCGCTAGCTTCCGCATTTACATTACGACGCATTTGGTACTTCTACACCCTGCCGCTGTGCACTGACACGCTGAACTAATGTAGTGAGTGACGGACAGAGGGCTCTGCAAAAGCAATTCTCGCTAGAAATTGTACGCCTGAGCGGATCCACCAATCAGAGAATTCCTGGGCAAAAATTTTTCAGCCATTTTGGCGAACGTCTCCGTTGGGAAAGGATCTACCGGAGAAAGTGATGTGTAACTGAAGTACGAAGAAGATATGTCGAACAGAAGCTCTCATAAGAGGTAACTGTATTTTGAATATGCAAATTTTACTTTAATTTAAATGCATTTTAAGATTGGATATTATGTTAGAATAAATTCAGGAGAAATAAATGTGTTACTGAATTTTAGCATTAATACTACTACGTGTATCTTAAATGCACGGAAATGGAAAGATTAAATGAGAAACTCATGCGATAGGTATTCTTTTTTCTTACATATTATTGTTTCTTACTACTTAAATTATTTTTTACTACTAAATCTTTAAATATTCTACTACCGCTCATCTCGCCAATTTATTTGATTCCGTTCTCGCGTCATGCAGCCCAGAGAATGTTGGATGGATTTGGGCGACATTGAACGAGGCAGCGGACGAGCGAAGGCGCCGGCGCGTCTGATTTCAACGAGCCACTGACCTTGAACGACGATCCCGTTCACCGAGTCCGTGAAGTCATCGCTGAAGGTACGACGGTTGTGCGAGTTAATGAATCGCCTGCAAATATCTGCATTTTTTGTTCTTCTTTCTGTTATGAAAACGAGTAGAATTTCAGTGTTTCAACTTCTAGCTACTTCAAAGATTCCGTTACATTTTAAAACTAGCGCTGCAACGTTCAGTCAAGGTCATGATGTCAGCGAGCTTATAAGTATAGCGTAGACAACGTTAGCGGTAGCCAGATGGCATAAAAATTATAGGATTTTTTTATAATAGCTTCAGGGAGAGGGAGAAAGAGACCCATCTCGCAACACGATTTTCCTACGTCTGGCACAAACACCTCAGAAGCGCGCAAGTCGGTACCAATGTTAGCTGGCGTTACCGTTTCATTTGTGCATTTTGTTATCCGAGCACTTTATTGTTACGATCAAAACATTTTTACAGAACATCCATTTAATATAAAAGTCAAAGTAACAGTTTTTGCTTACGCAGAGCAAGCACAAAACAATTCTCCCTTTACTCTCGTAAGCTGCAGAATTTCCCGGTAGTGATAACTATCAGAGATGAGAGTGACGGGGCGGAAAGCAGAGGAAAGCTATCAGTGTGCACTTTCGCACAAATGGCAACCGATGACTAGACTTCGAAAATCGAGGATCATAAGTATCCAAATGGTGGCGCTTAATACAGATGCTTAAAACGTGAATTTAGTTGGTATTTTTTATATTAAGCAGTGCAATATTTCAATTTTTTTCAAAACGAATTTATTAAAAACATGACTATAAAGCATGGAAATAAACACAAACATGTAAATGCTGAAAGATAAGCGACAGGTTTTTTAGAGGAAATCATTTTATACGAATGGTATGATATATTTCAATACTTGAGATTGGTGCACAGTTTAATGCTGAAATAACTAACAGTACATAAATGATTCATTTTACATTCGAAGAAGAGAGAACGAGAGAGTTTTATGTAATCAACGGAAGTCGCCTATTATGCATAGAAAAACTGTTACGCACAAATTAAATTGTTCATAATATTAATTTTTACTCACTACATCTGCTACTAATATTGCGTACTACTTCGACGTCATAACGTGACTCGAGGACAAAAGTTTGGTACCACGTGTAGTTTATAAATAGGTGATTCATTTATCTTGTTAAACCATGAAATGTGTTCATAATTATTTTAGAGTTTATCCTAAAAGTAACAAAATACAAATTTGCGCAAAAAGTAAACATTAAAAAAAATAGAACAACAAAAACAACAACGGAGTATAGTGATGACAACCGTTGGATGTAGGTTGAAGCAGCAGCGTGGGCCGACGCGACGCGACGCGACGCAGCAGAAATAGAGCGGGCACCTGCAGCGGTCTGCGTCTATTTCAGATCTGATTAAAGCGTGTTTTGCGAGCGCCGCCCACGGCGCACGGGGTTTACGGCCGTTGCTGTCCACGCGCGTCCCGCCACGACGCTGTTATTAACGCCCTCTGTACTACATTCGAGCTTTTTACGAGATGCTACTGCTGCTGGCGGTGGGAGAACGGGGAGAGGGACATATCTCTTCCAGCGGCGGCGCGAGCTTTGAAAAAAAAAATTAATGATTGTGTTATCGGGAACGGAAATCAAAGAAATGCTCGCGAAAAATAATTTGATTGTTAAAGAACTATCATTTTTGTTATGTATTTGTATATGTGATTTTTTTTTGCTAGCGTACTGTAGATGGTATGAGAAGCTTCGTTTTGCGTAATTGCTTCATGGTTTTACTCTGATCCGATGTCAAAAGAAAGTTGTTGTTTGAAACCAACATTACTGATATTTCTAGAAATTTGTTTTACGCACTATCTCAGTGCGTGGGGTTTTATCGATGATTCTTCATGCGCGAGTAGAGTTTTGCTTGACTATTTTGCAAATAAATACATCAATAAATACAAAAAACAATTGAATCAACAAATGGTTTGAAAAAATATATATTGTACTTTCAACATATCAGTTCATAATAAAACTTCGTACATATACGCTTTCTGGAATGGTTTCATGAATAACGTGGAAGTTGTATTAACAATGTGAATTATTCGCTTATAAAATTCACGTTTAACAAGTACAGAGACCAAATATTTATACTACACGTAACATTTCAAGATATACAAAAAATAACTTATAAATGTACAATTATTGAAAACTCAATGGCCACTAATTCAGTTATTCAAAATGTTCGACACCTTTTAATTGGAAATTTGTGATGAAAGTTCGTAATTTATTTCCCAGCAAGTCTGCTGAAAATATTTCTTAACTTTTCCTTTTTAAGTATTTTGGGTTATTAAAGGTTTCTTTTAGTGGAATAGAAATAATTTAATGATACATTTGATATAACATTATAATGAAACTAGAATCTATGTACTTTCATTATGATATATATTTAACGTACTTTGTTAGTAGCAGTTATCACATAGACGAGGAGTATTTAATTATTTATAATTTCTCAAGAGTTTTCGCAATTAGAGAAAAATTATTGACAGTAAGCATCACTGCAAACGAACTGCATTGAATCAAGTGTAAATGCTTGTTTTACTGTGATATTTTGAAAATAAAGTAAAAATGCTTTAGAATAAAACATTCTTAAGCTGGGTATTAAAAAATACAACAAATTTTATTTTATCACTTAAGCCATGATCATTAAATCGAATCGCTTCTTGACGACTAGATAGCAGCTGAATTCGGCCTATCAAGCTAGTGTCGAAAATCCTGTCACCGACGGGACTCGTGCACTAGAATCTCGGTCAGAGGTACTGGGTGGAAAGGAAACTACTAATATCTACTTGTTACAGGGAGGAAATAGAAGAATCTTGAGAATCTTTTAAAGATGACTGAATACTAAAGCACTTGGCTTTTTTTCTACTATTCGTGATAGATTTTCCGCGTTTGAAAAAACTGCATTGCAATGACCTCGCACTGCTAGCGACTTGCCTCTTTTGAGCCATCGACTCAGTTCAGTGAACAATAGCTCTGCAAATCTCTCACCTTACTTTCTCTATCGTTCAGAATTGTTTGTCGCAAAATGCATTTCCATAGGTGCACTACATTTACTACGGTGTATCTATGGTATTATGATCACCACTAGGATAATAACTAAATTATTAGCTATTTGCCATTTTTTTGAAATCCAACTCATACCGTATTGTGAATAATGAGTTCTCATTGATGTAATACTATTTTGCTGGCGTCCAACATTTAAAATAGTCCGATAGTATCTGGTTTCTAACATCAACTGTGATAATATAATTAATGATGTTATGGCTCATGCATTGTAATTGCTTGGTGAAAATAAACACTAAATATGTGCGTGCAATGCTTGTTAATATGTTTGTACTCATCAGTAACTCATTTATTAACGCGAAAAGAGGAATGCAAGAGTATATTAGACACTAATATTGCAAATCGATTATCAAGTAACATAAAAACAAAATAATTATGTTTCGTGATATTTAATTGATAGTAAATTTTAATTGTTTATATTTTGAATCAATTTGTACTATTTTATGAAATATAAATAATTTCAAAAGGGTTTTTTTTTCAAAAAGCAATTTCGTAAGCAATCCCCTTCGATACTTGGTCAAGGGTAATACCATGTCCTTTTACCAAAATCAATTGTGGAGAAAATTGTATATTATAATTTAACTTTCCAAACACAGTGTACACAAGGAGGGAAGTAATTAATAATTAGATGCATTTATGTATATATATATATATATATATATATATATATATATATAATGTGTAATAAGAAAATAAGATATCGTCTTTAAAATATAGTCCCAGCGAAAGCAAAATATTCTCAATTAAAATAGAAACTGTTAAATATCTATCACAGAACAATTTTTAACAAATATTTCTGTACTTTATATTTCTCCGTGAGCTGTGAAATCAAATAAATTGCAGTAATGAATGTAACTTACTATTTGTTTTGTGCTCGGTTTTCTTTTGAAAAAATAACATTCTTAATCATTTGTAACGCAGGGTGCAAAAAAACCTGACAAAAATACTTCACCCATAACTTCTGTACGTCATGTTTCTTGCATATGGCGGCAGAAACTGCTTGCGACGTTAACGATCTCGCTGAGCGCGAGAAGAACCGTCAGATGTTCAAATATCTGTCGCGAAGAGCAGCACTAGGAGCTATGGCGGCAACCGCTCCCGCAGTGACACTTGGAGTGGGGAAGAGACATCGACACCTATACATCCATGTTTTAAAACACCTATATTCAAAAATTAAAACATCGATGTTTATAAAATATCGCCCCAAAACCATCGATATTTTTGAACATCAATGGTTTTATTAATTTGTAATAAAGATTTTACTGATAAAACAAATTATAATAAATAACAATAGGAATTCACAAAACAGGCTGAGCGTTCAGAGTCAATTCAAGGGGATAGGGTTCCCATAATTCGCTCTAGAAGGGTACGGAGAGAATGCGAAGGCCCGACGTCTTTGCCGCACGAGTAGACCGCCTGTCCACGTGAGAAAGACAAGGATAGGCGTAGGAATTTCTAGGGCATCGGGGTCAGCTCTCAGGAGACTGCACGATTAAGGTTTAGGACAAATGCTGCTCTGGCTTCATCGAACACATCAACTGAGAGTGGAATAGCATTTTATTTCAAGTTTTAACTATTACATATTGTGTGAACAATCTTCAATCTACAGATTATGTGAAAAATTGACATTAATTATGGCAATTTTTCAATTCTAAATAAAACATCGAAAATGTAAAAACATCGAACACTCAACTTCAATGTTTGAAAAAAATTCGTCGTAATAAATCGATGGTTAAATCTTTGATGTTTTGAGAATGTGGCATCCGTACTTTCGAGAAGAGACAACTCGTTCTTCTTGCTTGCTTTAACAGCGCTCGCTCATCTCCCCCGTGGCGTCTCTTCTCGTACTGACCCATCCCGTCGCTGTGTGATCATAGCAACGCCCTTCCCCGGATCCACGTGATAAACTACCAAGATCGTGCCCTGTCTCACTATCCCGCGGTCTGTTCCGTCCCACCACGCCACCATTTCACGTACCACAACAACATACCCTGTCTCACCACACCTCGTCCTGTCCTGCCCGCCACACCACGCTTTGTGCCGCCGCGTTCTCCCCTTCATCGTCCTGTCTTGTCACTACCTGACCTGCCTTGACCTTTCCAGTCACCACAAGCCCCACCAAATGTTCCACCGTCCCGCACCGATACCTGCCGTCTCATTTTTTTATCACGTCCTGCCATGTCACGTCACAATAATCGTAGCTTTTTACCGGAGACATCACTTCCAGTCTCGTCCCAACTCGTCCGACATCGTCCCGCCACATCCCATTACTCTACTCGTCTACTCGCTTATTCACCGCGAACCACATGATGGAGGGTGATAAATTTCCTGCTAGTGTTGTTGCAACAGCTAACGCCTTTGTCAACTAGCCATTTCTTTCGCCTTGACCCTCATTTACGGTTGAACTCCACACGTCATTAAATTTATCAGAACTTTCTTCTCACTGCTATTGGTTTCCTCACTAATGCTAGCATAGCTACTGTTTAAGGCCCTTACGAGAATAAATCATACGATACGCATGATGAGGAATATAATCATGAAATTTGTTTAAAAATTTATTGATTCATTTTCGTGAAGTAGTTTACATTAATGTAATAATTTTGATTGTTTCTTGCGTCTTAGAGCTTTTCTCTGTGAAAACCAGATTCTCCAACATCCCTATGGGGTATATCTTGAACATTACACCAAACACATTTTGGGCTCCTCGGAGTAGAGACAGAATTCAACGAGGCTCATGGACGCGAAAAAAATCGAAAGGCAAGGAAACATGTGTCTTCCGAATTTGCAGCACTTCCAAGGATGTGTTGACTTTGTACTTAACAACCTTGACAAACCAAATCGGCATTTATACAAGTGTACGCTATTAAATCTAGAAAACAGTCTATGATAATTTTTAATTAGAAATCATAAACAAATTGTGTTGTTTTAGGATACAATGCCATGTTATGCATAAAAATGGTGTATATTATCATTTTTTATAATGGACATGGGCTTGTGTATGTGAGATTATTTTACCCGAGTCCACTATCTCTGTTTCACAAGACACGTTTGATCGTATCTTCTTCGCTCACAGCCCCGGCCATTGCTTAAATAAACATCGCTACCATCTCTGGCGAGGTCCTCTCGTCCATTTCCAGCGACTTTGCAGAGGACTCCGTTCCCCGCACCGCCGTCAGCTGCGCTGTCGCCCGTAACGCCGGAGCCTCCGAATTTTCTCAGTTGCCGTCTCTCGCCGAGGGAGTGCCCTTCCAACTCCCCATCACCGCCACCGTCGCCCCAGCCATCGCCCTACAGCCTCGAGCGTCACCTCCCTCCACGTCACCCCGTTAATTCTGCCCCACACCTCCTTAAACAGAAAATATTTCATGAAGTGAAAAAGGAAAGAAACTATCTCCATTAAACTTTCATAATAAATAAGAATTAAAATCTGATGAGATTATCAAACCGTTTTTTCATTCATTCTTTCTTGCCTTCTTTCTGCTCTTTCTCTCTCTTTCTTCTTCTCACTTCTCGTCTCCTCTGAAACACCGCAAAGAGTGGTTAGCTATTCATAAAAAACTTTCGTAAAGCAGTATATTTTTATTTCGGTAAACTTTCCCGAGGTGGAAAGGAGCGAGGAGGTGGAGGTAAGGGTGAGGGGTGGGGGGTGGTGAAAGAGCATCACCTTAATTGTCTTCGCTGTGTGCGCGACGTGGGGGCTGCAAGAAAATGAGATCGAGCAATTGTAATAGGATTGCTAAGCAGTTCGGAGTACTGCTACACGGAAGGTAACTTGCCTTAATCGTATTAAGAGAGACATAGGCCGTTTCCGAGTTTCCACTTGCAGCTTTCGCTGGCTACTCTTTCTACCATTTTGCGCTTTGGAACTTGAAAAACTTTGTTGAGAGAGTTGTAAGAGATTTCTTTCCATATTTTGTTTCGAAATGTGAATAAGAATTTTTAACATGGTGTAAAAAAGTGGAAGATACTATTATATTTCGAAGGAGTATCGTTCTATTTATTGGGAAGAGTCATCTAACATCAGAATTACGGAATAGCGTCACATAAATGAAAAGTGAAAATATATTTTTATCCTAACAAAGCAATACATCGTTGAATAGTAATCGAATAACCGTACTCCGTCCGTATGTCACTCACGTCCGTAGTAGACTCCATTAGACGTGTTAGACCTGTTCACCAATCGAAACATGACGGGTCATTCGACAGGCCTTATTCACCTGACGGAGAATGTACAATTTTGTGTTCATACAACCAGAAGGTTCTTCGAAGTTCGTCTAAAAATGTTGTTTAAGCGACTAAAAAGCGTTTTGAATAACATCCTGCACAACCATTTGATGGTTTCAATGCATTTACGAGCACAGTAATGAAACGTTGTGAATTACTACACTCTCTTTGCGGAATTTACATGATTTGTTATAACTTAATTAATCAAATTGTCATTAATAAAATCTAAGTGAACTTTAGGCTTCCTCAGCTTTACCCATATAAAACCTGAGCGCCGACCACTCCGGCGTAGACTAGCCCTGAAGAAGACCACGACAATGTGGGCGAAACGTCGGCATCACAGCCATTGACGCGGCGCCACCCGGACAGCCAAGAGTATTCGATAATTAAAACTGATTTCTTTATGTAATAAAACTTTAACGTACTTTTGTTGATTCTTTTTCATAGAATCTTGATTGGCCGGAATTGAGCGAGTCGTAAATTGCAATGTTTTAAATGTGTTCTATATTATAAATTCGAAAACTATAAGTAAAACGTTTTAATGTTAAAATACCTTCAGGAATCGCAACCTTACTCATGTTTTACATAATATGAAATACTCGCTCGTCTTTTTTCACGATAGATTTAATAAATAGTGTATGAAAAAATTAGAAATTGTTTTCAAATACTGTGGCAACCATTGCTTTCGTACACAGTAATACAAATAAGAAATAACGCGTTTTTCTGGTTTTAAAGATTTGGATGAAAGGAGAGTTGTGGTATTTTTTGGTTTCATTGCTAACTTCCAATACCAATTTTGTTCCTTTTTAGCAAGAATTTTTCCTTTGAAATGTCGAATCTAGGGAATATTAATTACGTATTAAATGTATACAATCATAATTCAATAATAGTCATTTGTAAGAAGAAAAGTCTGAAGTATACGTTGCAAGCAAAGAAGCAAAGTTTAAGGTTACATTGAGTTACAAGAAAATTGTCTATATTCATTGTTTGTGGACCTATTAGTTTAGAAAGAAAGATAAGCAACTCTTACATTTTTAATTTATGGACAGTTATTGCCACCTAACCGAAACCACTCATTATGTTTGAGCAAATTCTGTTGATTTCTTCTGAACCTTTTATTTTCTGGACTGAATTGACTTCCAAATAACGTATGAGGCATTATTACGATGATAAATTTGAACTCTTTCTGTTGTAAGGCAGACACTACGTACACAAATCATATCGCCGTTGCTCTATCACTAACATTGAGTGCAAATAGAGAACCATAGAACATTTTTGAAAGAATTATGAGATATATGGCCAACTAGAAATTTTATAGTTTATTGGCACGTGTGTAGAACAAGTAAGGCGAGTTTGACTGTCAAATAAATTCCAATGCAAGATTCCAGGAAATATTTTTCCGCACCAAGATTCCATACGTATAACTCACGATTTTGGATATCGAATTTTTTCATGATCACAGAAGTTTGTTGATAATTCCAATAGAAGATTTTTTTCTGTGTAATATCTCATCGAAGGTAAGGTGAAGTTTACATGGGAAGAATGTCTTCGATTCTGTTGAATGGCATTCTCGCTAAAAACGTGAACTTGGGAGACGTGATCAGTGCAAAAAAATTACCCAATATTTCCGCACACGTTTACGAATGCGGAAATAGTCGGATCCAACAATGCAAAATGGAGGCACGAGCAGCAGCAATTTCATCGACATTTCTCTTCTTTTTTTTCGCCATTCTTTCGCTCCGTGACTCTTCAAGAGACGCAGTAGGATGCTCGAAACTTCATAATCGAACGACCAGAACGCGGCGCTTTATAGAAGTTCACTTTAAGCCGTTTAGGACTTTCGCGTTTCAGAGGCACGCTCGGAATCCTCGTGTCGCCCGCTCCTTTATTACGCGATGCGCAATTGGAAATGAAGGGGTCGGGGGAGGGGAGATCGTGCCCCTGGGGCTTTGCGTAGCGCTGTTTCAGGCTCCGAGGAATGCAATGCGCCGGACACCGAGGCCCTCTCGAAGGGGGGGGGGAGGGGGCTCTGGAAGGAAGGCTCAACACTTTCCGAGATGCTCGTGCTTGATTTTAATGCAGAGAATTATTTTCTACGGACGTCAATATAGCGCGTTTCTCACGAAATTGTATAATTTCTAAAATTAAAGGCTGAAATACCTTAGGGCAACATCTGTTACCGTTGCAGATTTTCTGACGGCGGATTTTTGACATAATCTGCAGCGCTAGGTCAAATTCAGCCGGTTTCTGGAGGAGAATTCTACTCGTCGGCTGTCCTGACTAATGGTTTTTCGTGTTTTTTTTAGTTACTACCCGACGAATGGCAGAGGAATACACTAACATACAGAACGCGCGTGATCTTCTCTTACTCATCCTTGTCTTCTCCCCTAACAATCACATACACACACACACACACACACTTGCATGCCCAAGAACAAAGCACATCGGGAGAATGTCTCAATATAGTTATTAATGGAATAATTTTCTAACGTGATTTAGACATTTATAAAAAAATGCAATAATTCCTTTTTAGACACCCACCAGTAAAAGAGGTTCTTTCATACTATGAATAACGTCTTAAAGTTTAATTTTTGCACGAGTGCTTGAAGTGAGATGATTCTTAAGTGTTCGGATAAATCTATGAATGCAAACAAGGAAATAAAATTATTTTGCCTCACCGCATCAGCTACTACTGACCTTAATTTATATTAAGCGATATGTTGACTTGGAGAAAAACAATTTAAAATTAGTGAAACTGCTAAAAATAGTTCGCCACGTGGGGTAAAAGTGATTTTTCTCGTATGAGTATGTCACTTTCTTACAAAGTAAGACATCAGTTGCACTCCATGTTTCATAAATAACAATTATTGGAGAAGTAACATTTGAAAAAAGTACTTAATAGATCATATCGTATGCGCATTTGTAAATTCATCAGACTATTGTAGTATAGTATTGTGTGTATTACATTTTATTTACATTTATTTACTTCATTGTGGTAAATTTCAGAACATTTTTCTCCATGTATGAGTTTTACCGGCAATGTACGTAAATGTCGATTTGAGATTTTGCATTGTAAGTTTAGTGACAGTACTCATATGAGATTTTGTAGCATTGGTTTGTGCGCCATTTTGTCAATGTCTGCAATTTACTGATCCCTGATGCTTTCGATGTATTCAGTTCAGAGAAACTTGTTTGAACGGTTTTCTGATTTCAGGGTGTTTGCTCCATTTATACTGGAATTTTTGGCCTGAACCTGACAAAGTTTACTCAGAGGAGACGTTTTAACATTCTACCTTTGTCGCGATTTCTGCCCGTAACAGTTGGTTTCACTCGCATTCAGCCTTTGAACTTTGATTCAGGACATATGCTCATGCCAAGGAAACGCCGCTCGAAAATAGTGCCTCGTTTATTTGCAGGCAGTTCATTTTCCTTCTTCCCCCACCGCCGTCGGCACTTCGAAAACTCTTCTCCTCTCTTCGCTTTGTCCCCGTCTACTCCGAACTGCCCCCCCCCCCCTCCGGGGGGGAGCGGCCCACGACTTGCGAACAACTCACGATTTCGCCTGCGCTTTGTCCGCATTAATTAACACAGAGCCTTTCACGGCTTCGGACGTCTCCTTCTCACTAGTGATGATGACGACGACAACGTCCGAGATTCTTTTAAACGAAAGAAACGGTGACTGAACGGGCGATGCGGCCTAGCGAAGCGTTGGAAACGGTGATCGTGATGAAATGACGGTAGGTGGTGACGGCGAGACTTACTGCGCCTTTCATGCAGATGTCTATGTTGCTGATGGTGTGGTGAGGGGTGGCGACGGTGGGACATGTGTAGTCAATGGGACACATTGGTTGAGATGGCGATTGGTGTATGTAAAATAGTATAGACGGAGTAAAAATCCGTAGTTGCGTACATTGGAAGAATTAAATTTAGGCCGTTAAGACAAAGCCCTGCCTGGATACTTTTTTT
>BOPP01000175.1:907151-923795 GCA_017312745.1 Gryllus bimaculatus | reverse complement strand
TCGCTGAAACAGCTACCGGATAATTGGATAATTGTTGATGGACTAGCAAAAGTACTCAAAGAAGATGATGGGAGTGGAGCGAATAATTATCTACTGAAGGGAAAATGAATGACAACAAGGTTGAAGTTCTGGTGATGCAGACTGACCCAAGAATAGCCATTAGATAAGAACGGAAGAGTGAATATTGAGTGGGTGCTTCGAAGAGTATGTCAGTGCAATGGCGATGAACGTGAGAGAGGGTTGGGGGGGAGGGCGGTGAAGGTTTGTTTGTGTGTAGGGGGGAGTTTGGTAGGCGGTGGAGGTTAGAGCAGATTTAGCAGAGCGGTGGAGTTTTTGATTTAGGGGGCGGGTTGTGGGAGTAGTGCAGATTGGTGGTGCGGTGGAGATTTTGGGGGACCCAATGGTGATTGGGGGAGGACTGGGGTGGTTTTGGCGGGCGGTGGAGGTTAAGGGATTCTGTATAGTTTTTACGGTAGAGTGATGATTGGAAGTAGGGATACGATATCGATGTCGATGTTTTCAATACCTCCAATTATTGTGGAAACATCGATGTATTAACGCCCATGTTTTTAACATCGATGTTTTATGATCTATGATTTTTCTTTTCCGATGTTTTGTTTCTGAATGAAAAAACTCCCGTGATATCAATGCTATAAAAGTTAAAATATGAAGTAAATACTGATAGAAACAATTATTCATGCGTTAGAACCAGAGGAAAGCGCTGTGCTCCATCTTCGTCGACAAAACTCTCGCCCGAGATGACCTCCATGGCGTTGCATTTACTCTTTCTTCATATTCATTTCGCACATTGAGATATGGTTAACAAATACGCTGTGTGCCTAAGGTTAGTCCTTTTTTCTCGTACCCTACTCGGCGAATTGATAAAAATGATCACTGTCAAATTAAATTTTAATGCACGCGAATTTAATGTTAGACGTTACTAATCCAGTCTAAAAACATCGACGTTTTAATTTTGAAAATCGTTGTTTGCTATCATCACTAATTGGAAGCGCAGGAGAATGAAGGAAGGAGTGTGCGGTAGAAGTCGGTGGGGGCGACTAGGCCAGGGCCGGGAGGCCACAGAGACGCGCACGGGCGCGCGGGGCGTGCCGCGAGGCCAGGCGAGCGCGACGCCGCGCGTCGAAATTGGCGCAAACAAGCGAGAATCGGCGCCGCGGGCGTGAATGTGGGCGCGGCCGCATTGAGGCGGAGGCGGCGGCGGCGGCGGCGCTGTGAACGGGCGGAGCTCAATCGGCGGCGGCGGCTGCTCCGCCCCACGTTCGTCTTGCTCGGCGCACGACGGGGCCGCGGCCGAGCGGACGGGGCAGAGCAGGGCTGGAGTGCGGATGCGACATCGGTGTGGATGTGTTCAAAATAGCGAAGTTTTAAACATACGTGTGTTAACACCGACGTGATTTATTGAACATTTACAAAATTGTGATTTGGGGGATTTTTCGTTCGCGAATAAAACATAGAAAAAATGGCATAAAACATCGAGTACAAAACATGGATGTTCAAAAAACATTGGCTTCAATACATCGATATTTAAAACATCGATATTTTTATAGAAACATTCAGGTTTCGAAAAGATCTACATCGATGACGTATCCTTAGACTAGAGGCGAACTGTTCGATGCGAAGAAGCAACGCTCTCGAGTAGAAAAGAGACATATACGAATAGTATAAATATAATAGAATGTATGTGTGTCACGCATAGACGTAAAACATACTACACCGATTTCGCTGAAATTGTCACACTTAGTCATTATTAGTAATGGCAGTGGTTTGAATTAAATCGAACATGTGGGGGTGTTATTGATTATGATTCGTTTATGACGACTCAAGCGTCGCGGAAATCTATATAGCCCACTGAACAATCAGTGATTAATCGCGTCTTCACTGCATGCAAGTATTCTGCCCCTGCGGTTGGGAAATATCGACTGAAATTATTACTTGAATCTCGGTCAAGTAAATACATTTTTTTGCAGATAGTGTCTTAGCGGAGGCATGCCCAAATATGAGGGAGAACGTTTTAACGATATGTTACTTGACTACCATGCCCAAAAAACAAGACTTCAATCAAATCCATACTTGCGAGAAAGTCTTTCATCTATTAGAAATTTTGCACAGCGTAGCGTAACACGGGCGCACGTGATTAACAATCATGTGCCACCAGTAGTGTGTGATGTGTAATACACTGCCGTAGCAAAGCATTGCCGGGTCCACTAGTTCAAAAATAAAGGCGTTTCTCCCTTTCTGTAAATAATCATGGATCATATTGTGTCGCTATGATTCAGAATATTTCGTATCAAACAAAAAAATACCTAGAGATTCAAAATATGAATTTATTTATATTCGTGTTCGGAGATTGGCAATAATTATTTACACTTTTTTTAAATGTCTTTCTGATTATAAAAATACGAAGATATTTTCAGTCAAATATCCGCAAAAAGATTGCAACAGCGTTGAGTGTAGTTTTTTTACCGTCCGAAAAAGAATGAAGCAAATACTACTTTACTGACGTCCAGTCCTCACACACTTTTGTTTTTGTTTCAAAACCCTCGTGAACTTCATTACCGATGACACGTTTTCCGACGAGCCAGTCTGTCTCGTGCTTGATGAGTCACAAAACTCGCGACTGCTGCAAGAATAAAACTATCTTGACCGCTTTTCAGATGTAGTAATGCTTTATTTCTTCCGACAGTTCTTAGAAGCTCCTGAAGTTAATCCCGATGTATTTTTTTTTCGCCAACGAAAAACGAATAATCAAATATATTGGTGACGTATAGTAAGGTTTCCACATTACATCTGGATTTCATCATCATGGTGGTCTTTGAATATTTATACGTTTTTTAACAATAAATATCTTAAACAATATTCGAGTCTTGGTTATGCGAGGCATTGGTGAAAAAGGCAACTTTAAAACCCTCTTAGAACCTTTCACCTTTTATGACAAACGGCCTGAATGCTGTACGGGATATATACTCATGCTTTCGAACGTTAAACCGAATGTTGTACGAAATTTCAGCTGAATTAATTTTTTTTCGTACGAAAAAGCCAATTTGCCAGGGCAACACCCCCGAGGCCAAAATCCTACCGTGAGGACGCGTGTTGCCGCGAAATTGGACGTGTGGTCCGAATAGGTTCTGGCAGTGGGTCTAGGGGGGGGGCAGTGGAGGCGAGGAAGCGTCGGAATGTGCCGCCGCCGCGACGCGCGACAATGGGCGACTTGTCATCGCGCCAGCGCGCGTCACCTCCCGGGCGAGTTGCCGCCGTCTGCCTGCCTCTGCCTTGCCCCCTGCCGCTCGCCCACACCTCTTCCCGCTCCGTCCCACTTCACGCGCTTTGCCCTGTGCCCCTCGCGCCTCTCCGCTCCGCCCCGCCTCTCGCCGTTCCACCTCGACCAACCACGCGCCGCCGCCGCCGCCTCCGCCGTCGAGCTCAGCACTACCTGACCACCCCCTTCCCGCTCCGCTGTGCGGCACGCCGCTGCATTCCTCGCTGCATCTCACACTCCTCTTCTGTTCATTTAGTGCTCTCCACGGCTCGCCTACTGTCCGCCCACTCTGCCCGACGCCACCCCTCTTTGTCCCTCTCCATCCCTCTCTTTCTCTCTCTGCCCCGCTCTCCTGTCCGCCCTTCGTCCTTCTCTGACCCTTTCCATTCCTCTCCACTTCTCTCCGCTCTTTTCATCTCCTCTCCGCACCTTTCCGCCCATTCTGATGCTTTGTCTCTTTTACCCCTCTCTCCCATCCCCGCCTCTTTCTGCCCCTTTCCGCCTCACTCTTTCCCTCATCACCGCTCTCCATCTCTCTCCGCCACACTCCGTCATTCGACACCCCAATGTCCATTGCCTCTCTCCGCTCCACTCCACTCCACTCCGCTCTGCTCATCTCCCCCTCGTTCCACCCCCTTCCTCCCGTTTCCGCCCCAGCTCTAATCCTTTGAGTCCCTTTCCACCCCTTTCAGCTCCTTCCGCCCCTCGCCTTCCCCTTCAGGCTAAAGAACCAAATGTGTTCGCTTGGGTTTTAATAATACCGTTACGTGTTTGTAAGCACACAGCAATGAACTAGTAAATCATAAGTTTTTTTCACACTGCGATCTCACTGTGAAAAAAAAAAATTTATACGATTGTAGAAAATGTATTTTTATATATCAACTGTTTTTCGATGCGATGCGACGAAAGTGAGAAAAATTGCGCTGGAAAGAAATGACGTAATCTTTCTTCCCTGTAATCCAAACGAGGAAATAGAGAGATCATTTCAAAATGCCCGTTAGTGGAAACGTTGAACAAGAAAACGGATGGCGAAGCGGAAAGTTTTAGCGGATATGTCATCGGGTTCGCGACCTTACGGGTCACTGGTTATAGTGCATCGGCCACGCAAACGCACAGAAACAGCGGCGTGGAATTAATCGATTTGAAAGAATAGCATTCAGCGTTCTATGTTAGCCGATAAAGTATTTTCCCTATTAATCATTAATAACTCGACCTACTTAGCAGGGAGGGCTATGGCTGCAGCCACTCTGCACCATTGGGAAAGGTTTGTGGTCGAATTCCGAGCAAAGCATTGATGTTTTCATATTGGTAGTGTTGCAGAAGAACAAGATCAAATACACTGACTGACACATTCTCACCTGTATTATCATGAACTAATTCACAAAGGCATTATGGGACAAGTCGTGAGATCAAGAGGAAGGACTCAAATTACGCCAGTTCAATTGAAATGTCAGATATATTTGTGACACACTCTGGAATGTAATAAATTAACGAACCTCTTCTTTTAATATAGTGGAACCCTGCTGTGTACTTCATCTGTGAATTTATCACTATCCCTCAAAAAAATTTAA
Organism: Gryllus bimaculatus; assembly: GCA_017312745.1. Taxonomy (NCBI): domain Eukaryota; kingdom Metazoa; phylum Arthropoda; class Insecta; order Orthoptera; family Gryllidae; genus Gryllus; species Gryllus bimaculatus. The sequence goes on along the minus strand of BOPP01000175.1, from coordinate 918,947 downwards.
GAAAAGATTTGAAACAGTTTTTCAGAAAATATTGTTTGAAATATTTTTTAAAACTATGCATATTTCACTCAAAATGGCTGGAAAACAAACAAAATGTTTAAAAAATGCAAAGTGACATTAATTACCGAACTAACTGAGGGGGAAAATTTCATTTGAAAAAATACCTCTCTTCCATAGTATACCTTTAGAAAGATCTGAATAAATCAATCTTTTTTAATTTTGGAAATTTAAAGTAACTTTGGAAAATACATTTTTGAGAAATTGACCTAGGGGTTACCTATAAAGTATTGTTTTCAAAATATTCATTTTGAAAAAAACTACGAATACTTTAGGCGCTGGTGCTGTTCATAGGAAGACAGAGAGGTGGACAGTCTGGTAGACTGAGCGACTGACGGGTAGACTGAGCGACTAACTGGTAGACTGATCGACTGACTGGTAGACTGAGCGACTGACGGGTAGACTTAGCGACTGACTGGTAGACTTAGTGACTGACTGGTAGACTTAGCGACTGACTGGTAGACTGAGCGACTGACTGATAGACTGAGCGACTGACTGGTAGACTGAGCGACTGACTGGTAGACTGAGCGACTGACTGGTAGACTGGGTGACTGACTGGTAGACTGAGCGACTGACTGGTAGACTGAGCGACTGACTGGTAGACTGAGCGACTGACTGGCTGGCTGAGCGACTGACTGACTGACTGAGCGACTGACTGGCTGACTGACTGGCTGACTGACTGAGCGACTGACTGGCTGAGCGACTGACCGACTGACTGACTGACTGACTGATTGAGCGACTGACTGACTGACTGACTGACTGATAGATGAAGATTTTTATCGTTTTTTTTTCGAATTATTATGTCGAACAGAATACTAGCTTTTCTGCATATAAAAAGTGCGATTACGGACTTTTACGGATTATAAGGAAAAGGTTTCCTCTACTGCCCTGAATCGATGGATGCATTTCTTGGTCATGTTCGTTTTTTATCGGGGTTTTTAATCTCTTAATACTCTCATCGACTCAGTCGTTTATGCGAGGAAAATACCGTTCATGAAAGTAACTCATCTGTCTTATTACAGTGGAAATTCTCAGTTACAACCTACATCTTTCGAGAACTTCTTTGTTTTATCGCACATATTTTCCAGGAACCGTATGATAACTTCGCCTAAGGAGCATAAAATGCATAGGCGTTCCCAAAATTACATCTAATGTTAACATGAAATAGTATATACATTTGCGTTTGGAATGCTCAAGCTTAAATATAATTCCAAAAGCTTATGATTAAAATATTAGTGAACGCTAATCAATTAAATTACCCAAAAATATTTAATTTACATTTATCTCCGTATAAAAAATTTGTTGTAGAATTGTTTATCTTTTTGCATTATTTCACAATAAAACTACTAAAAAGCAAACACGTAAATAAAGAAACAAAGAAATAGGAGGCCAGGTCAATATTTTCGACACAGTACGTACTACCCATTAAGAAATATTTTGTGGTTTGAAATAAAATTTCAGGATTGGAAATAAATTAAGGGTTCTGCCACCAAAGGGGATCGGTCTGCTCCGTAAATAAGATGATTAATACCTGTAGATAAATGTTATTTGTGAGGAACAGCGTTAGTAAACATATGTAGATAAAGGTGGCTACTCAATTTGTTTGCAATGTAAATGCAGCTCTTGCATTGCCACGGCAATAATTAAAACTTATGCAAAAATGTTACATTGTGACAAATTAATATTCCGCCTTTGAGTTATAATATACTAAAATTGTATTACTCTGTTCCTAGAACTAAGTTTGCATGTACTTGTACGTATTTCGAAGTTTATTAATATTTTTTATGCAGAATCTATTTAGTATTCGTATAATTTCAAGACGATATGAGGTAGTTGGATCTAAAATTGGAACGAACTAAATAATAGAAGACTAGTAGCCTCAAGAGCAAAAATTTTGCTTAACAAAATACACGAGATTGTTTTCCAAAAAGTAGTACATATATGTACTGCTCAAGAACTAAAAAAATAAATTTGTACCATACGGCAAGACATTAAATATTGTAACAAAAACAGTCTTTACAAATTCTCCAAAGAATAGTAACGGTATATTAGATATATATGTACTATACACAACACAGTTCTTTATGTATCGAAGGTATTTTTTAAATTACATTTTCCATGATGCAAAGTCTCATTCGCAAATATTTAAAGGCGGGCGGCCTATTGCTTTGACATTTACAGTAGCATGACGTCAGCTGTGTGATAGAGTGGGTAACCGAATATGAGAATTCAGTCGGTTTGCTCATTATGAAAATCGGCGAAATAACACTACCAAATCGATGCATTTTTTGTTCATATTAAAACAGTTTCATTGTTTTTGGATTTTCCTGAATTAATAGAGTCTAACAAACATAGGTATTCTCACATGGCAGGATTTCTGTGCGCAATAGTTTTTCAGATTCTCTTGATAATTCGAATTATGTTTGTTTGTGAAAAAAACTGTAAAACGAACAGAATGTAATAGTTCTGTACTTAATCTAGAATTACATTTTGTGTTTTTTTTCACTGACCGTCATTAATTATGTGTAACGGAGAAATTTTAATTCATTAAATAAATAATGTATACCACATAATTTATCGCATAGATTTTGAGGCGAACAAACAAGATTTTGAGGAAAGAGAATTAAAGGATAGAGAACAATGCAGTTGGTTTCTCAGTTTTTTGAATGGCATAAACATGTACAGTGATATTTTAGAAAAATGTATGAACTGGCGAAAATTGTGATATGAATGTTCGCTCCCAAATGTCGTAACACTTCATGTACAAAAATATCATTGTGTAGATGTTGCTAATATCGTTGTGTAGTTGATGCGACGTAAAATAAACAAATTTTAAAATAAATATATAAATAAATATATAAATAAATAAATAAAATACGTTATCACTAAAAATAAAAGTGATATAAAAATGTAAGCAAAAGCAAACGTTAAAATAAAATGCAGCATTCTCAAGAACGGAGTACCATTGCCCAAAACCAACGGATTGGAGGGTTCTTACTGTCCGTTAGTCACTCTTTCTTTCCTTTTCCGACCGACCGATGCAGTCAGCACCGTATTCTGCAAACCTTCCGCGCGCTCGCCGCTCCAATCCGCCGCCGCGACACGCCCTCGCGTCGCCGCCCGTCCGCCACAGGTGGCTCTGGGGCGGGGCGGGGGCGGCGGCAAAGCCCCCGAGGATTGCGCAGCTTGAAATGTTGTTCCGCAAAACATGTGCCGTGCACGGGCGGCGGCGGAGGCGGTCGCCACTGGCGTCCCGGTCGCGTATCGCCCATAAATCAAACCGGCGGCGGCGGCGACGGTGGCGGAGGCGTGTAAGAACTGAGAGCACGGTCCGGCCCCGCCGGCCACTGGTCGCGCGCTTCTTGTCACGGCCGACTCGGCGCCGCCCGCCCCGCCCCGCCCGGCCTCGCCCAGTCCCGCCGGCCCGGTCCACTTCATCCCATGCCCGTTCTGCCTCACCCAGGCCCGCCCCACTCCGACCCTCCCGTCACGCCCCGCCACTCCACCCCACTCGACTCCGCCCACTATATTCCGCTTCGCCCCGCTCGCTCCGTCCACTCCGTCCATGCCCACCAGCCACCGCCCAGCCCCCCCCACTTTGTTCTCCCGCCCCGCCGGCTCCGCCCCTTCTACTCCACCCCGCCAGCTCCGTCACTCCCCAGCCTTGCCCAGCCTTGCCCAGCCTTGCGCTGCCCCACATTCTCCATGCCATGCCATGCCATGCCATGGCACATTTAGTCCTGTCACGCCACGTCTCGACTCCTCTCGGCCTACCCCTCCTCGTCTTATTCACCCCCCAATCCTATCTTCTTTGCCTCTCCCCGCCGTGCGGTGCCCTTCCCCACTTTTCCTGTCGCTCTCACCTCCATCTCCACGCTCCAGAAATATCCTCTCCCAGACGTCACCTCTTCATTGACATTCCGTTCCGTTAACCGGCTTACAAGCCTGATGAGTCTTGCCGTGCTTGTGGTGGGCCAGGTTTGATCAAACCGCAGTACCCCAGACGTGTGTGGTCATGTAAGTCTCTAGTTCCACCCCTTCCAGTTCTGATGCGCTTCTTGTCGACTCTTTCTGTAAACCGGCTTACCAGCAGATTTCCTGTAAACTTTACCGTTGCGTTGCTCTGTACGTTCTAGATTTTTCCTATCCAACTCCCCGACATTCATCCTCTTCCTCGATCGTCCCTTCGTCGTTCCCCTCATCTTTGTGTTTTGCTGAGCGTCCTTCCTCCCCTCTTGCCCTATCGGGCCACGAGCTTCCGTGAAACATCAAATCCACTCCCCAGAAATATTCTCAAGCTTCATCCTGGGCGCCCCTGGTCTGACTCAATTTTGCTCGACTGGCTCTAGTTTTTCCTTTTCTTCTTTCACCAACTCTTACATTCTTGAATATAAGAACCCTACTGATTTCAAAATATTTCACAATGAAAATGTTAGATTTTAACTTTAAATTCATGCAAAAGTGTTCGAATAATGGAATTGTCGTTCTGAGAACTTGAAACATAACAAAATACAATATTTCACGAACATTTGGATTGCATGCGTTATTTTATTTTTATATTCTTTCCACAGAATTAAAGTGATGTACATAAAGAAAAATTCATTTCCAATTATTTAATAACACGTACAAAGTACAAACCTTCAAAACAGAAGAATTTTTCATCAAAATACTGAAGGTTCAATCCCCAAGATATATTTAATATTCATTAGTATTACCGAGTGAGGTGGCTCAGGGGATCAACTGATGTAAGTGCTGTGCCTATGACTGGAAGGTCCTATGTTTCCAGTCCTGATGGTAGCAAGAGCTTCGACACTAGCGAAATAAATTGTTGGCAATGACGACTCATAATTATTTCATTTTTTCACTAGCTAAATAGCCAGGTCGAATTCAGCAGCTGACTGGACGCAAACTATAGCGGTCTGATTCTCTGATCGGTAGTTTGCGTGGTTTCTCCAATCAATTCCTGGCGAGCAGTACTTCAACAAACGAGCCATGGACCGCGCAAAGCTTTCCTTTTCCATTCCTTGTCCTATCGTCACCGCCTTACACAACCACACACCGGAAGACCAGTCGCACCCTTTGACATGCCTTACACAACCATACCTGTCTGGAGACAAGGTAGGCGCTTGAGCTTGATCCGGCTGATACAGTGCCCCGCTACTGGGAGATATCTGGTTCGGGAAAACCTCGCTAGCTGACATACAGGTGGGCGTCGGATCTCACCTGGGGAAAATAGGCGCCACCTCCCGAAGAAGAAAAAAATCGCTATACTTGCGGGAATAATTTTGCTCGACCTTAGCAGTTGACGCGCCCGGACAGACCAATCAATTTTCCTCTTTCTGACGCTCTGGCCCCGCCCGATTTGCACGCTTCCTTTTGAAGAGCTTCCGGGGTTTTAGCGGACGTGGCCATGCGCAATGGTGCCTACAGAACACAGTGTGTTCTCTAAAACTTCAGAATCATAACAATAATGATAATAATAATAATAATAATAATAATAATGATAATAATAAATTGTATTTTATTAACTGTCGAGGCTCAGGTCGTTAGGCCTGATCATCCGCCTCATCTCCTTAAATATTTATATTATTTTGTATATTATTACTACACTACTTAATCTCCTTAAATCTTTTATTTTATTGTATTATGTTATATACTATAAAGTCGAGGCATATAATATAAAGGCAGTACTGTTGTGGCGATCGAATCGAAGGTATGGACGTATTTCTGATCGTTCCTTCACCCTTCATCATCTTTCCATCACTTCATTAAAGAATGATAAATAATTCCCGGCACGAGGAGGAAGCTCTTGCCCTTAATGTGATGTGTAGCTGGCTAATAAATATATTATAAATAATATCAGAGGTCATTCGTCATAAATCAAATCTTCCTCTTCGCCCTACGTCGCAATGCATTTCATTCTTCCTTTTCCGACGTCTCTTAATTTGCTGGAGACAAGTGTCGATCAATACCCACATTGTGTTTGGATTTTCCTATTGCCATGTGTCTAGGAGAGATAAAATATTATTTAAATCGCATATTATTCTTCGGAAGCTCCTCTTGTTTGGGCGACTCATGGACGGCTTGCTGGCTTTCCGTGGAGCGATCCCAGGTTCGACTACCTGTCGGGGCAGAAATTAAACTGTCGCTTTCTATCACATTTGCCTCGGTTTCTACAGATGAGTGACGAAAGCAAAGTTCGGGCAGGCCAATTACGCAAGTACGGTGATGAGAATGTCATGCTAATAAATAAAAGTAGAACCCAGACCTGGGAATTCCGATACGTGGCAAAATTGGGATTTATCCCGCTCTAAAATGGCAAATACCTACATATGTTTCTTAAAGAATGAGAGATGACTGATCAGGTTTCTTAGAACGAGTCTTCCGGACATATTACACCAATGACACGAATAGTGAGAATACTAAACGGATTGTATATTTTCGTATATTTTCGCCTGTTCTTCTTTGGTTTTAATCGAAGAATTTATTTTCTGAAAGCCACTTAACGAAACAGAGAAACACAAAGCTGTGAGTTTTCGTGTGCTGAGAGCTTTACGCTGCCTGAAAATGTAACCCTGTAAAGTGTAAAATTTATTCTTTTGTCTCTGACACGAATTCAATCTTTCGATTGATTCAACCAAACAAACGAATCGATGCTGAAAAAAATATTGAAGGTATCTGACAATAAAGTGAGCAATTCTATTTTCTTAATTATTTTCTTTTATGTGACGTTTGAGTAATATTTTCTACGTATTACCTACATCTGATGACCATCTACATTAAATATCGATTTTGAATAAGGGTTAATACTGAGTTTGATGTAGAGTAATACAGAGACAATATGGAGAGTAATAAAACATTTAAAAGTGACATTTATATAGTGCTTGTGTGCTTAAAAGTCAGTGTATTGAAAGGACGTTGACAGGAAAAGAGAACTTAAAAGTCGACAAAATATTGTATTGACCTTCGTAACTTTTTCTGCTGTTCAAAAGTAAAATAGAGAAAAGGTAAGTTAATGCGCCCAAAATATTGCTTTTGTGAACCAAGCAGGCGATATAGTAAACAAAACAGGCAGAGAAGAGCCAAAGAAAGTTCAAAGGCTGTATATCAAAGTCATATAAACTATCATTTTTGAACGCAACGGTATATGTGTTTCACAAAAATAACATACATTTAGGAAATTTAATTACTTTTCTATGATCTACATCCGGTTTCAAGATGTTTGTTTTAAATATTTGTCTTTCATTTCTGAAAAATATCACAAAATATTCTTACAAACTTCGAATATTTATGTACAATAATTGTTTGATTGGCGAGGCAACCTTTTTTTTTTATAAAAATGAACTTTTCGACATCTTAATCTCCCTGATAAATGTCGGAAAATGATAATCAAAGTAGCCAACAGTAACAAACTAGTAGTATTAAAAAAAAGAAGTATGCAAGAAGAAAATGAATGGTACCTATTATCGAATTCTAAGAATGGTACATGATCAACATTAGAACCAATATTTATCTGAGTAGGTCCGAATGAGCTTCACATTGAGTCGAACGCATTTGAGAAAATTCCCGTAATCTGAACTCGGAGCACTTTTGTAATTGCGGCCCCGAGCGCCAGCGATGATCCGGCCGCTTCCCCATTACACGCGGACAGGGAGGAAATCCCTCGCAGCGCGTCTGTGATTTAGCTGCAGTCAACAGCTCGCGCGCGCTGCACGGCGCGCGTCGTTCGTAAATCGAGGTCGATTGCCCATCCCCGCCTCAACAGCGCCGCCACCGCCCCGCCCCGCCCTGCCCTCGTCCCCTTTTCACGTCCGTCGTCTGGCCACTCCCCGCCCCGCCCCGCCCGCCACCCTTCGCACGCCGCGTCCGTTCGTAAATCGGTCCGCCCCCATCCACTCCCCTCCCCTCCCCGCCCCTCCCGCGCCCCGCACCCCTTGCACCGCCGTCCGTGCCGGCGCCGGGCGCCCGTCGTCGGCGGCCGGCAATGATGTAGCTGGCAGGAGTCGCGACGCGAGCGGTCGTATGTCGGTCACGCGGCTGTGTGTTTGAGCCGGCGGCGGAGACGCTACGGGATGGGCGCGTGTCCCTCGCCTGCCGCGGGCATGGGCAGACCGTGTGAGCGATTGGGCGGCGACTGAGGGCGGTACCGAGTGGTTGGCTGGATGAACGAATGATTGAGGGAGCAGGAAGAGTGAGGGAAAGTAGGTGAGGGTGGGAATGGGGGTGGGGGTGGGAGATGGATTTAGTTGTGATATGACGGTAAGTGGGAGTTGAGAGCCGAACGACGTGGATTGGGCGGGCGGGATGGAAATGTGAGGAGCTGGAGGGGGTGCCGGGACGGGCGGCAACGGGCGGAGCGAAGGTTGGGTTCGGCTATAGTAAGGGAAAGTTCAGGGGAGCAGATCAAGAGATGGAATGCAGGGTAAGTGACGGTAGGAAGGTGGGTGGGGCGGTGCCAAGCAGAAAGTGTGTGAGTGAGCGTTGCGGGCGAGGAAAGATCGCGATTGCCGAGGAATCGCGGGAGCAAAGCGGTGTAGTGGCGTGGCCGGGCGGGTCGTGTGTGGGCGTGGCGTGGTGAGGCATTTGTGACAATGAGCGGGACGGGACGGGACGGAACGGGACAGGCAGGCAGGCGACGCAAGCAAGCGGGAGGGGAACTTGAGGGATGGGTATGTATCGGTCTGCAGCCGGTTGTAGCGCGGTGCAGGGTTATTGATAAGCGATCAAAACACAATGGCCGCCGCGTCCGCGTCGGGGAACCCCCGGCCGCGCCCGTCCTTCTGCCGCGCGCCCATCCGGGCGAAATCGGTACTAAACGAGAAAGAAGCTGTCTGTTGCGTGGCGCGCGGCCGCTGCAGTCGCTAGATACGCCCGGCGAGGCGAGTAGCCGACTGGTTATTGTCTGTGGGCGCGGACCCATGTTCACGCTCGATGCTTCGGGATTCGCGCCGGATCGCTAGGATTGCCCTGGCTAGGATTACGGCGCGCGGGCGGTTGGTAGAAATGCGTCTGTCGCGTTCTGAATAATTACCTCGGGCAAAGCAATCAGGTATGTTTGGATGTCAACCGAGTTAAACATTAATTTCTACGTTTGTGAAACTGACTCACAGAAGGTTGAAGGTTTTGCTTGTTGCGATATTTTCGGGCGTGTTTTGAACTCGACCTTATTGAATGTTTTATTTCTACCTTTATTTTGAGTAATTATTAAAAAAATATGTTATAAAGTTAATAAGCTCTTTAGCTCTCTTCCTTGAATGATTTTGTACGTGTCGTGTTGTTTTCGATTTAGTAGTTTAGACGTATTATCAAATCAAATTACAATCATAAAACCTTTTGGTTTCACCGTTGTGTATTCTAGTGGCAGACTTCTGACTTCACAATATAAGTATTTATCGTTTCAGACTACATCAAATTAATGCGTACCTGCTCGCCAACATAGTTGTAAAGAATTTCTCAATATCCTTTTTCTCGTGTACGTTTACTGTTTGTATAGTCGTTCATTTATTGATAGATCCTCATATTCTTACAAATATTTGAAGTGTTTTCTGATGGTCAAGTATTAGCTTCTCCTCTCCCACAACCGCCTCCAACTACAGAGTACTTTATGACGATGTGAAAGGTCTGCCAGTTTCTCTTGCTGGGCAGTCATTTTAAAACCGTGCCCTAACCAAATTCAAATCTCACATACATGTCATATTAATGACTTCATCACGTCAGTAGGTGGTTCCTTTTCCATCTCCACTTTCCTCGTCCAATTCTATCTCCTGAATTTCTTATCGCATTTTTAATCTTCAGAAAATCCCTCGACTCTTTTCCACCCACGCTCTTCCACGATCATCTCAAACAAAACTTGCCTTCGTCCTTTACGTACACCTTCACATAACATTTTCTCACTTTAAACACACATATTTCTACAGTCAATTGCCACATCATATTTTATTTCCCACTCATCCTCTATCGTTCACTTGTTTTTGGTATTCTGTCTTAGCCCATGTCTATTCGCACAGTTAGGTCTCATCCCCAACCGGCATCCATTTCCATCTCTGCATCCATGTGGTATATCCACATTCTGCTCTACTTCTAATTCCTATTCATGGTCGCCTTTACGCTCGTATCTACGTCCCTTCCTTTCTCACGCTCGTACCTCCCAACGTCACCTCATCTTCCATCTTCATCACCTTCACAATCCTCCATCATTTTCTCTTCCCTTCGTAATAATCATTCTCATTGGTTACATGCCAATCCAAGTCCTTGGCTATCGCTACCATTTACCTGTCGTCCCTCCTCTGTAAACCAGTGTTTATCACCCACTCCTTTCCCTACCCCTTTCCACCTGCATCTCCAGCCTCTCTGCCTCCGACGTCGCCATCGCCGTTATGGCTCTATTAATCAGCGGCGTTTCCGCCCGCTTCGCAGAGGCGGAAGTCGCCCACCGGAAATAGGCAGCTCATTTCCACGTGTAAGCCGTGCGCACAATGGCGTCCTTTGTGGCGGCGCGCCCCGACGCGCCCCGACGCGCCGGCCCAGTTGCACCTGCCTCCGCGCACGACCCCGCGGCGACCCGCACGTCTGCCCCGACCGCCACGCCCACCTCTCTCGAGCGGCGGTGGTGTCTCATGCCCTCCGCCCATACTTTCTTTTTCTGAATGTTGTTACCGAATAAAATATTTTCTTTGATTATTGAGGGAAAATGTATAATATTTTACTTGATAGTAATGAGAACATTTATTTTCATCGAGTTTTAATCAACGGCCACGTGACGCTAAATCGATTCGCAATTACTATGAGAAAAAACAATGGTGTTTCCTCTCGTATGCTAATCGCCCATATTTTATACATCTCCAGCAGAGAGAAACATTCATTAATGGAGCATTGAAGTTCAAGGGAGGAAATCCTATATCCCATTACTACATACAGACTTTCCGACAACTATATTATCACTCCATGACACCTTGGAGATGTCGCAGGCCAGCAAGAGCGAAGATTCGTCCTGATGTGGGCAAAGTAGCTAGCGCAAGATGTCATCTCTCAAAGTAAAATTGTCCCATGCAAACGGACAAACCGTACACTTCTTTTTTAACCGATCATATTTTTCTATCTCCAGGCGAACCATGTATCCTAGTTTATTTATATTTCATTTGATGAAGTTCATGTAATTGTCTTGTTTGGCCTTCCACCTCTTAAGGCTAAATGCACCGAAAAATACTTGTACGATAATTCAATAGATCGCAGCACTATCACAGGGGAATTTACTTCACTGATAACGTCTGAACCAATGGTCCGATTTTCGATTTGTAAACGGCATTTGACGCCTTTTTAAAATAGAATTTACGCTACGATGACCTTTTTCCAAAAACCTAGCAAAAACGCAAATTTGAAATTAGTTTTCAAACTTACGAGGCTAAAAATGAGGCCTTATAGCGCGATGGCGAAATGCTTCCTGAATCCAAATCCGTGACAATCATGCAAATCGGACGAATAGAAGCGTCGTAAAGTGAAATTTACGAAAACACCTCGCACCTCGCACAGGATTTTCTAGAAAAAGTTATCTGTAGAAATTGCATCATGCAAAACAAGTTACACGTGACTCTTTTGCGACATATCGGACGCAATGATATAGTATGATAGTTTAAAAACGAAGGAAATCTTTTTCTGTGAGTATGATCTTAGGATATGCTTTACTTTGACGCTTACGCGACGTAATGCAATCTACACAACATTCCAGAGTAGATAGAAAAT
>BOPP01000175.1:878925-904702 GCA_017312745.1 Gryllus bimaculatus | reverse complement strand
GTGGTTTCTTCCCAATGTAGAAATCTATTTTTTAAAATCTTAAAGTATTATTTACCGAGTAACAACATTCTTAAATCTTTTTTTTTTCCCTTTTCCGGGGATGACTTTCAATTGACTGAATCACCACGGCATTCATGCAGTTGTGTTGTTATTTTGCACAATCTCGGCTGTCTCCTTTCTTTGGTAAATGGAATAATTATAGTCGCGTTGCAAATCTGTTGTATCACTGTTTTTATTTTCCAGATCACATATGCAATAATTTGTGTTTGTTTTACGCCAAGATTTCTTCCCTGTATCTTTGAATATTCGATTGGAATATTATCTACAGCCGGACTTTTCATTTTTCAGTAGTTTTGTCGCCCAATTAATTCTTCGATCTCAGGTTTCTTATTTCGTAAGATCATCTATATTATACACTATCTATTTTCTAGTCCTTATTATATAACTTCTTCTATTCTCCCATCTTTCGTTATCTCTTCTTTTGTTGTAAAATTTATTTTGTCGTTTCTCGTTTGTAACTTTCGCCATTGTGCGTTGACAGTCCCGTCAGGTAATATTTCGGATGATCTGGAAAATTTCTTATGATCCCATTGTTGTATGTCTGCCACTTCTCATCGCTTTTTTCTGGAATAAACTTTTCTTTATCTTGTCTTGGTCTGGGCCTGGAATCCCCGTAGAGTTTTCTGACTTCGTCTGCGTCATTTGCTTTTCTTTTGCAGAGAAGAAAGAATATAGTGTTAAAAAGAAAGAAATAATAAGAACCCGTTTGTACATATTATTATTAATTATTATTATTTTTATTATTATTATTAATACGATAATAATAATAATAATAATAATAATAATAGACAAGCGTTTGGGGTAAAAATCAAAGTATGTATACGTATAGTATTGCTTATATCGTACTATATAAGCCATCGACTCTTCATTTTGATGTCTTTGTTCCAAGATTTTTTTGAAACTTATTTTTATCACGGAGAAATGGTCTGAAGCTCGGAAAAGTGTGATTCAGTCTGTCGATTGTGAAAACTATGAGCAGGTTGATGCTCCAAAATGCATCGGCGGTTTGGTCTTTCATTCGCCAACCTGCCGCAAAGAAGGCAGGGAAGTAGGGCCACCAACGGCCTGACTCGCGTAAAGTGGCCGATGGGGATGGGGCCCCGGGATTTTTCAAGTCCCAATATGCACTGGGACAGTTTGATTCGCCAAATATACAACGTGGAGAATGCTCACACCAAAGCTCACTTGATGGGCTCGCTTACCGGTGTTTTTTGTCTGGCTTTACACTTCCTACTCCATGTCCACGTGTCATACTACGTCTGTTCATCCCGAGCCACTCAATTCTATTATTTGTTAGGCAGCTGACTCGAGTGCGAGGCTCAGGAATGCGCTCAATGTTTTTGGAAAGCTGCTCCCCGGCTAAATCTGCTACTTACTAGCTGTTCCCAAATATGATTACGCCAAGTATCCATACGGGCAAGAATTAAAACATCATACGAGAATAAGGAAAATAAATAAGCAAAAGTGGATTTCATCTATGTGTAATTTGCTTTCTTACGGGAGTACTTAACGGTTCGCACCACAGTCTTCAAAATCCTTCTTTTTAATTGATTCACAGTTCGAACAGATACTGCAGTATAGTTACTTACCCGAAATTGCTGTTATGCACGTGTGTTGAAGAAACGCCCCGAAATTTTTTCTTTGTTCACATTTCTTAAAACGAACGTATATTTTCCCTTAGCTTAACTGTGTATTGTCCCTGTGTATTGCCTTTACTACGTAACAGAAGCCATTAACCCTGCTTACCAAAAAGTCACAAACCAAAATAAAATGAAAACACTATTACACTTGTGCTGCGAACAAGAAGCAAACAACATGTCACTCAATCACTGAGTTCATGTCATCTCAGATAAGAAACATTCTATATTAGATGACGTTGATATTGAACCTCAGTACAATGTCAAAGCAAATATACATATTTACTGACTGCTCGCGGTTGCAGGCAAATGAAAAAACAAACGTGAAATATTGCTGAAAATACTGACTGTATACTTGGCGAATCTTAGTTCTAACTCGGTATGTACATCAGAGATATAATATTTAAATAGGTCGTTCATTAAAGTTTTGGAAATAATTTAATGTTGTGCAATTAAAGTTGAATTTTCCTCACTATTCAAGAGAGAATGTGTCCAAATTGGAACCTTGCGAAAAGGGGGGTCCCCAAAATATTTTTAACTGGCGCAAGAAATATTCAAACAATTGAGTGAACATTTAGACGCGTAAGAATGTCAATAAGTAGTAAATGTACGAATAATTTTTCTGTTTTATTTACTTTGATGTTTTCGTGTTCTACATTTACTTTGAACATCTATTGTGGTCTTTAGTGTTACGATTTAAAAATCGAAACAATGTTTCTTAAAGACATTTTACCACTAATAACACTAATATATAAAACGTTCATTTATTAGATATCTTTGATGTACCTTGATTTAGTTATCGTGGAATCAGTGCATGTTAAATTGAAAGAAATGGGAGTCTTCTTGCCAACCAGGTTCTTTTTAAGCCAATCATAATCCTGGTTGAAGCAACCAAATCCTTGTTGAGCCAAGATTATCTCTGCTTGTGCAAGAATAATCGTTTTAGAGGAACCATGATCCTTGTTTGAGCCACTATAATCATTTGGAGCAATAGGATCCTTCTTGAGTCAACAATGAGCCTCCTTTAGACAACCTTAAATCCCATGGTTCAGCAATCCAATTATTCTTGTTAAGCCAATCCATATCCTCCTTAGCCAACTTTAATACTCCCTTTTTAAATCAACCAATACCCCTTATTTGGCCAAGCATGATACATTAAGTGGAAGACCAACCAAGCAAGTCGATCAAGTGAGAGATTACCCATCAAGGCGATCAAGTGAGGGATCGACGCAGGCAAGAGTCGATCAAAGTGGGATCGACGCAGCAAGTCGATCAAGTTTGCGAATCGACCCAGCAAGTCGATCAAGCGGGATCAACGCAGCAAGTCGATTCAAGTGGGATCGACCAGCAAGTCGATTCAAGTGGGGATCGCCCCAGCAAGAGTCGATCAATATTGGATCCACCCAGCAAGTCGATAAACTGGGGGATCGACCGGCAAAGTTTATAAGTTAGGATCGACTAGGCAAGTTCGATGGAAATGCGTGATCGATCAGGCAAAGTCAATGGACGTGGGTGATCAATCCAACAAAGCGTGAAGTGGAGGATCCACCCAGAATCAATCACGTGAAGATCCCACCCCAGCAAGTCGATCCAAGTGGGGATTCCACCCAGCATGTCGAATCAACTGGGGGGATCCACCCAGCATTGTCGATCAGTGGAGAGATCGACCAGCAAGTCGATCAAATAGCGCGGCATCCATCCAGCAAGTCGATCAAAGTAGGGGATCCATCCAAGCAAGTCGGCCAAGTGGGGATCATCAGCAAGTCGATCAAGTAGAGGATCCACCCAGCAAGTCGATCAAGAAGGGGATCACCCAGTCAATTGATCAAGTGGATCATCGACTAGCAAGTCGATCAAATTAAGGATCGTTCCAAGTCCGTTCCGTTCGTCATACGTCCGTTCAACCAGTCCGTCCGTCGTCAGTCCGTCCGTTCGTGAAGTCCGTCCGTTCGTCAGTCCGTCCGTTCGTCAGTCCATACACGTTTGTCAGTCCATCCGTTCGTCAGTCGTCCGTTTCGTCAGCTTTCGTCGTTGCAGTCAGTCCGTCCGTCGTCATGGTCCGGTCGTCCGTCAGGTCAGTCCGTCCGTCGTTCGTCAGTCCGTTCCGTACGTCAGTCGTCCGTCCGTCAGTCCGCCCGTCCGTCAGTCACGTCCGTACCGTTCAGTCCGTCCGTTCCGTCAGTCCGTCCGTTCCGTCAGTCCGTCGTCCGTCAGTCCGTCCGTTCCGTCAGGCCAGCAGACCCGTCCGACCTGTCAGTCTGTCCGTCCGTCCGTCAGGCCAGCGGCACCGTCAGTCCGTCCCTCCGTAGGCTAGCCGCCCGTCCGCCGTCGGCCGTTCGTCCGTCATGCCACCCGTCCGTCATGCCACCCGTCCGTCATGCCGCCGACAGTCCGTCCATCATGCCACAGTCTGTCCATCAGGCCATCCATCCTACAGCCGACCGTCCGTCCGTCAGCCGACTGTCCGTCGTCTGGCAGACTGTCGTCCGTCAGGCCGACTGTCCGTCCGGCAGGCGACTGTCCGTCCGTCAAGGCCGACTGTCCATCCGTCAGGCTTGACTGTCCTCGTCAGGCCGACTGTCCGTCCGTAGCCGACTGTCCGTCCTCAGGCGGACTGTCGTCCGTCATGCGACTGGTCCGTCCGTCACGGCGACTGTCCGTCGTCAGCCGACTGTCCGTCCGTCAGGCAACTGTCGTCCGTCAGCGACGTCCGGCCTCAGACCGACTATCCGTCCGTCCAAGGCCGACTGTCCGGTCCGTCAGGCGACTGTCCGTCCGTCAGGCCGACTGTCCGTCCGGCAGGGCCGACTGTCCGTCCGTCAGGCCGACTGTCCGTCGCGTCAGGCCCTGTCCTTCCGTCAGGTCAACTGTCCGTTTCCGTCAGGTCGACTGTCCGTCCGCAGGCCCGACTGTCCGTCCCGTCAGCCCGGGACTGTCCGTTCCCGTCAGGCACTGTTCCGTCGTCAGGACCACTATCCGTCCGTCAGGCCGAATGTTCCGTCCGTCATGCCCGACTGTCCGTCCGTCAGGCCGGGGGACTGCTCCGTCCGTTCAGACCGGACTGTCCGTCCTTCAGGGCGACTGTCGTTCCGTCAGCCGAACGTTGGTTCTTCAGGCCACTGGTCGGTCCGTCAGGCCACTGTTCCGTCCGTCAGGACGAACTTGTTCCGTCCGGTCAGGGCCGGACCGTTCGTCGTCAAGAACCGATGGTCCCGTTCCGGTCAGCCGACGTTTATCCGTCCGGTCCAGGCCGACGTTTCCGTCCGTCAGGGCAATGGGGACCGACCCAATTTCAGGCGGAAATTGTCCGTTTTCAGACCCCCCCCACTGGTTCCAAAAAGTCTTCTCCCCCCCCTTGGTTTGTCACGGCGTTGGATTCAGGAAGCATGTCGCCATCGCGCTATAAGGCCACATTTTAAAATTTGTTCCCGGAAGTTTGAGAACTTATTTCAAATTCTCGTTTTTGTTAGATTTTTTGAAAAAAGGTCGTCGTAGCGTACATTCTGTTTTAAAAAGGCGTCAAATGCCGTTTACAGATCGAAAATCGAACGATTGGTTCAGATGTTATCGGTAAAGTAAATTTTCTTATTTTGGTGCTGCCACGTGCTGGCTACAAATTGTACTAGTGTCGGTACTACATTTAGTACTACATTTAGCCCTAAGAAAAGAGCACCAGTCACCACTATTAGATTTGGCTTTTCAGGCCAGGAATGTTAAATTTTATTATTTTAAAATTTTATTATTTTGAGTGTAATTACCAAAAAATATTTGCTTTCTTCTTTGAGGAAAGATGC
The DNA here is from genome assembly GCA_017312745.1 of Gryllus bimaculatus. NCBI lineage: Eukaryota > Metazoa > Arthropoda > Insecta > Orthoptera > Gryllidae > Gryllus > Gryllus bimaculatus. The sequence goes on along the minus strand of BOPP01000175.1, from coordinate 899,211 downwards.
AGAACTTCTGAGATACAATTTTAACATACGGATACCAGATAACGCCACCAAAACGTCTGTGTTGACAAAGACCGACGTGCTGAAGTGAGTGTAGAAAATGTATCTGTCCGAAATATAATAACATCTGTTCACATTCAGAATCAATTTCTTTCAAAAAGGAAATAAAATACTTTGGTATAGCTCTGAATGCCGAGGATGATTGAAAACCCCAACAATATAAAACAGGAATTAAACAACTATTGAGTCTATTGGATGAACTTTTTATTCAAAAATCATTTGCAATATACAAAAAAAATTTAATACGCAAGATGTAAGGCTTGGGAACGTGGGTTACAAAAAGAAATCATACATCAAAATAATACAAACATGTTTTTTGCTGCATCATACATTTAAAGAAAATGTAAATGATGAGAAATAATCAACTTTATCGAGACATGAGAGTGATAGTAGTGTACCATGAAATTAAGAACTAATCCATTAAGTGTAATGATCGCCTCATGTGCCACGAACACATGAAATGCTTTTTATTCTCCATAATACTATCAACATATCTTGTTTGAAAATCGTAAAAAGTAGTTTTCCGAGTTATGAAAATTGGAGGGCGTTAAATGGCGCCCGTATTGGGATGGATGTATTACTTTCATTTACAAATTCTAGGCTACCTGTTGTTTCAACTACTCGTATATTACGGAATATATATGGAACACTCTTCCTAATATTTGTGAACGAATGTTTCGATAAATTCTGAGTCTGTTGTACTGTGTTGGATAGTTTTTTGCACTGGTTTCTAAAATTATGCATTTACTATATTGAATAGCACAATACGGAAGCGTGCTCAAAAATATTCTATAGCAGAAAATTACTGACCGCCTGTAGCAGCGGGTTTTCCATCGCCCACTGCAAGCCGTGACGTTCCTTTCAGCCAGACTCTCGCCCCGACGCTCTGTTATGACATTCGAATTTCCTCCTTCAATCTAGTTTCTTGTCGCCCTTCATTTCCGCTTTTCTGTCTTGCGTCTCTACGGTAACATTTCACCGTTTTTTTCTTCTCTTTTGCCTCCCCTTTTATCCTCTCTCCACTTTCCATTCAGCTCCCTCTCGCTCCATTTCGGACGAACCCATCCAAATTCCGCTCGACACCCCCCCCTCGCTTCCTTCCCGCGCTTTCTTCACGAAACGGGCGGTAGATTGCGCGCCCGGCGTTTCCTCCCCTCCCCCTCCCTGCACCCGCTCCTCTTCCACTCCGCCACCAGCTGTCGGCCTCTCGTCTGCAGGAAGATTGCCTCCGATCATGTATTCAAATTTCGGGAAGGTACACAGAATGGGATGTGAAGTGTGTGCCCTCCGTCTGGTGCTATTTGTCTTCGCGTTCCGAGAGATGCATTCGCTGCCATCTGCTCCTCCGCCATCGCCTCCACGCCGCTTCTGACGTCACCGTCGCCTCCGCAGTTACCAGCATTTCCACTTTAGCTACCGTTTCCTACGCTACTGTCAACAACTACTATCTCCATCTCAATCGCTGTTCCTCTGTTACCCTCTACCATTGCCTTTATTATCACACCTCCACACGAGTGCTAACTACTACTAGAATCCCTGAGTTTCACCATACGTGTGTCACACGTCTCCGCCTCCGTCCCGGTCACACATCGTCGTAAGCACGAATACGCACAAATGCTACTGCTTCTGTATTTGTTGCTGCCGTCATCATGCGTGGTGCCAATTTCACAACCAATGATGTTTCCATTCCAATGGCACTTTTATGCATCCCCTTCTACCACATTCACCATCCCATAGCCACCATCACGCTGGCGTGTCAGTCTACCAATTCTACCGTCACTGTCACCTCACCTTACCACTCACTGTCCTTAAATACTGAGGTTCTGACACTGATGACTATTGTTGTTACATCTTCTTGCTGCAATTCCCAATATATCTCTGTCTGCTTGCTACACCAACCCGCGCCTCCCTTCTCGCCACCCCCTCACATTCTCGATCCCCCTCATGCAAACTTCCTTCCCCATTTTACCTCCACCACTCACTCCCGTTTCTATTTCCCTCACTGCCACTCCCACTTTCATTTCAGCAGCGAGTGCGAGGCAGCATTCGTCGTGTCGTGGCGCTCTTACACACGGATCACTTGCTGCGCCCGCTGATACTTCCCACTGTCGTCGTCCCACTGCCTCTCCCTGCGGCCGGTCGGCGTTTGGCGCGCAGAACCCATCGCCCGAAGGCGCACACAGCGGTGGGGAAACGCCTCTCCGTTTTCCGCGTCGTGTCGCTTCGAATGCCGGCGAATGTTAGCAAGTTTCAACTGGTCGGTGTTCGCCGCCCGAGGAGTATTTGTGTTAGGTTCCTTTTTCTCCTTTTCAAAATTGAACTAATTTTGTAGCTGCATTTTCTTGTAACGAATGTGCAAAACTGAATTGAGTTGATTTCAAATGGTTTGATTTAGTGGTTTTCATTAAGACTTTAGATAGAGCCGATTTAGCGTTTCTATACGAGCATCACCTAGCTATAAGTATAATTTTAATCTCTCTTCTCAAACTTTTGGTACTCGTAATAAACTTGTCCGATAACTTAACGGACATGGTAAGACATTTACTGCCTCAATCTGACTTTTTACCTGCTTCCGCATCTTCTTCTGTTTTAGTTCAAAATTACTTCATTTAAGCATGTACTAGATTCTTGCTAAAACATAATTCCTTGCATTATATATATATATATATATATATATATATATATATATATTGCCTTATAATTCAATGCATACTATTTTATTGCAAAGTGTTTGTTCTCAAGGATATATGTTTGCAAGCCCCAGACAATATATTTTTTAATTAAAGAGTGATGTTGGATACAATGATAATTTTTTGAATTACTTTTTTTGAGTTGTGGGAACAATTTACTCAATAAGCTAACGTGCAACTATTTTCCAATAGTTTCATTAATTTTCTTACTAAAAAGCTACATTAATTTTAAAACAATTTTGGTTCCTTTTATGACTAATATCAAACCCAAACGTCTACCATTTGATTGCAACATCAAAAGGAGAAAAATGCATGTATTCTTTCGGTGGTTCACGTAAAAGTACTTTCATCTCCTCCAGACACACGTCCTTTTGTGGAAAGCTGCCATTTCAACATTGTTCCATTACTTCGAAACTACCTTTCCCGCTCGATCGCAACGGAGGGTATTGAAGCTCCAATTTCGCAGTACATTTCGCTCGCGCCGCAGACTTACTCTCCCAGCGCCGGTTCGCCGGCACTCAGCATCCGAAGAAAGCAAAATGGATCGTCCAAGAAGAGTTTATGGAGAATAATTCGCTCTTCAGTCAACAGGCAGGGAGGCGAGAAATATGGAACGTTCGGATTAAACTCGTAAAACGTCGGCGGCGGAAACCTTGGCTGCCTCCCGGCCGCGGTTATGCATGTCGCCTTCGCCTTCGCCTCCGCCTTCGCCTCCGCCGCCGCCTCCTGCGCGTGCGGAATTGGCAATAAAGCTTATGGATGGCTCGGATTTGTCACGGCCGCACGCCCCGCGCTCGCAGGGCGCTCGGCGGAGACGTCACGCGCATCTTCGCACCTTATGACTGCGCGAATCTTTTCTTTCTCAGGCTCTCTTCGCCTCGTGGTCGCCTTCGTTGTGGTGTCTCGACTGCCGACCTTTCTTCGTTCCTTCCTGCCTTTTCTTTGCCCTTGCTTCTTTCCTTCCTTCCTCCGACTGAGATTAGCTCAGATTCAACGTTGCTGTTGACTCAACAACTTTGACTGAGGGGTTCGAGGGTTCGTGTTCCGATTGGGGCAGATTTTTGCCACTAGCTAAATAAATTGCCTGCTACCTCAAGGAGAGTTCTAGCTTCCGGCAGCTCTGATCTCTAATTTTCTGTGGTTTCGTCGATAAGAACCAGTCGAATGCCTGAGCAGTACCCTAACAAACGGGCTACGGACTGAGCGCAATCGTTCCTTCCTCTTCAGTATCCTATCCCCTCCCATTACTTACGTACATGTAAATTAAAATGCACTACACTACCACAAATGTCGGAAGCTTAGAGTTTCTTTTGTCTGGGGGGGGGTGCTCCGGTGGGGGAACTTCGTCGCGTGCCGACGTGCAGGCCGGCACCAGATCTCACCATTCAGGGGCGAGGAGCATCCGTGATAAAACTTTCATCGCGCTAACCTACTCCCGCACTCGCTCCACTTTCATTACTTTGCAGTGGTCTTCATTGCTTATTGACTGCCTGGCGTTCCTCGTTCTTCCTTCCATTTATTCGCTTTTTCTCTTCCTTCCTTCCTTCCATTTCTTAGACTTTCTTACTTCCTCCCTTCCTTCCTTCTTTCCCGTCTCCGTTCCATTCCTGCTTCATTCTGTCCACTCCTGCTTTGCTACTTTCCTCTCTTCTGAACCCGATCGCCAGCTGGTCACTAAACGGCCTCTCCGCGCTCACCCATCTATTTACAGGTGCTCTTGCGCCCCACGCGCTTATCAGCTGCCGCTCACCAACCCCCTCACCGTGCGCTCTCAAGCTGCCCACAGGCTTGAAGAACATGTCCGTGAACCAGGGTTCTTGTCACTAAGCGAGACATTAAAATTAAAAAAAATGAATATTATTAAAATATCTTGTCACACATAAAAGATACTACGTAGAAGTAGACAGGTAATAAGTTATAAGCCCAGTATTGCTAACCATCAAAACCGATTATCAATGGTTAGTAATTCCAAGAAAATACAATGTACATTATCTCTGTGAAACAAGATGGGAATTATTATTATTATTATTACTATTATTATTACTATTATTATTACTATTATTATTATTATTACTATTATTATTATTAACTACTTTCATTTAGTATCTATAGTCCAGTCTTATGAAGCCTGTATAAGCGTATTTCCTAATTTAATCGATATGATTGGACAAGGTGAAAACAGTTTTAATGTTCAGTACAGAGTGGCCTGGAAAAGCTAAGTAAATAAGTTTTCCGGGGTTTTGTTACAAATGATTGGAGCGTTTACATAGGAGCTTATGGAACTGCAGTCGGAATTTGCCGATATATGGCTGGGATCAAATGTACCAACTGAACACGCAATTAGAGTAAAACATAGAGGGCAATTGCAAAATACATCCTACGAGTATCTAATTATATCAAATCTGTTGTAAGGGGGATTTAGTTATAATTATTGCTATGAAATTTAATTTTCAATATTCTCGCAGTGTGGTAAGAAAGAAAGCTGTTCGATAAATACGTTATTTTGTAAATGGCATAACACGTCTTATTTACCATCTTTTCCATGACCTACTATATAGTAGTTCTTTTCATCAGTTCTGTTGATTGGTTATTGTTTCCGATCATGTCAACTGCGAAAGTCTTTAGACCGTAAGTGTAGTTTTTTTTTATTTTGGAAGGTTGCGGTGATCTTCCGCTTAGGATTGCGAGACACGGTACCGTGTTATATGTTGGCTTGCGAGTTTCCCAAACCAGGTTTCTCCTACTAGCGGGGCATCGCCCCACTCGGGAGAAGCTCTACGTTTCTGACTAGTCGCCTGGCGTGTGTGGTAGTGTAGGGCATGCAAAGTGCGAGTGCAAGTAAGCGGTGAAGACAGGTCAAGGAAAAAGGATTATCGAACGTGGCTCTTCGGCCTGTTTTGTTAGGGCACTGCTGCGCCGTTCGCCTGGTGTTGATCGGAGAAACCACGGAAAACCGGCGATCACAACAGCCATCCCCTAGCACTTCCCGGTCAGATGCACTGCAGCGTGATGCCCTGAGCCACCTACGCCGGTAATCAATTCGAAAGTATAGCGATTATGGCCTTCACAGTCGATTTCAATGGTAATGCTGACCAGAAAAGACAAAGTACTCCACTGATATTTATCATATCACAATCATTTATTTGACGTGTGAAGGAATGAAGTCTATCTGTAAGGTATAATGGAAGTTGTTTTATTTACATCCCAACCAGACCGTTCATTTCATCCCGAACGACTCACCCCCCGAGCCCCCGCCCCAATCTTCCTTCGTCCTGTATCACTAGCTCCATTCCGTCCTGTCCCCATCCGCCTTTCCCGCCACTAGCCTCATCGCCTCTCCGCGGTCACTCTCCTGTCTCCATTCCCTGATCAGCTCCCCTCTCCTGTCTCCCTGTCTTTCTCCTGCCCGACACCATTCCATCTGTCCCGCTCAGCCCTGCCTCTTCTCCCTTCCCATCTCCTCTCCGTTTCGTTCGGCCCCATCACGTCTCGCTACGCCACGCCTCACCACGCCTCTCCACGCCTCACCACGTCTCACCACGTCTCACCACGTCTCGCCACGCCTCGCCACGCCTCGCCACGCCTCGCCACGCCTCGCCACGCCTCGCCACGCCTCGCCACGCTCCGCCACCGCTCCGCCACGCCCGCCACCCTCGCCACGACCACTCGCCACGCTCGGCCAACGCCTCGCCACGCTCGGCCACGCCCCACCTCGCCACGCCTCGCCACGCCCTCGCCACGCGCTCGCACGCCTTCGCCATCGCCCTCGCCACGACCTCGCCACGCCTTTTTCGCTCCGCCACGCCTCGGCCAAGCCGGCACGCCTGTTCGGATCGCGCCGCACCCTCGCCCGTCGTTCCACGCCTCGCCACGCTCCTTCCGCCACACTGGCGGCTTCGAGCCGACCGCCTCCGCCATGCGCCCCTCGCCGCACGACCTCGCCCCCCCGACGCCCTCGCACGCTTCGCCACGACCTGCACGCTTCGCCAGCTCGCGGCCACGCCTCGCCCGCCTGCCCACGCCTCTGGCGCACGCCTTCGCCACGCTTCGCCACCCTGCGCACGCCCATCGCCACGGCCCGCCAACGGCCTTCGCCACGCCTCGCCACGCCTCGCCACGACCTCGCCACGCTGCCACGCCTCGCCACGCCTCGCCACGCCTCGCACGCACGCACGCTGCCACGCCTCCGCCCACGCCTCGCCCTCGCCTCGGCCCACGCTCGCCCTCGACGCCCCCGTGCCACGCCTCGCCCCTCCCACGCCTCGCCACGCCAAAACGCCTCCCACACACCTCGCGTCTCGCCACGCCTCCCATCGTCGCCACGCCCGGTTAATTTGTGAGATATCATTAAAGAATAAAGTAGTACCCTTGCTTTTCCCTTCCGATCTTTGAAGAATGGCATGGTAAATACTGGCAACCTGTACATGGACGATGGCGGATTAATGCTCAGCTTTGACATGTAGTCAAATGAGTGGACTAAGATACCAACTGGATTGTGAACATCTATTGATTAAACAATCGTACCTTGAGAGTCCTTTATAGCAACCTTTGGCTTCGCTTACTGGCTACAAACCCCCTCGACCCAGATCGACACCTTACTACAACGGGTTTTTCCCCCCTAGCTCGTCCCGTTCCACGCCCCGGCGTCGCGATCAGCGGGTGGCGCGTGGCGCGCTAGCCGCGTGCGGTGCGTGTGTGTGTATTGCATATTGATTGGCTCCCCGTTCCACCTGGCAAGCATAGAGATTGACGCTAAGCTGCGTAGTGTCACACAACGTTAGCACGCACGCGAGAGACAGGCAGGCCCTCCCTTCCACACACCCACTCAATCTCCTTCGACTGTCACTCGCCCGCCCACTTTCATTGTTTAACGCCAGCCGAACAGCTTTCCACACGCACCCCGGGCGAGCGTGACGTGATCGGAGCGCGACGCGCCGCGGGACACTGCGTCTCATGTGGCGCGTGCGAAGGCTGGAGGAGCGGTGAGGAAGGGGAGGGGCTTGGGAAGGGATCGAAAAGGAAAGGACGATCGGGAAGGAAATGGAAGTGGCGTTTGACGGAGGGGGGCGCAAGGACTGATTAGAGAGGGGGGGGATGGTCAGGGAGGATGGATAATCAGTAAGGGAAGAGTGATGGAAAGGGCCATCGGGACAGGGAGGGATGAACGCGGAGGGTGGTGGGGGTTTGGGAGGAACACGGGCTGATCGGGGAAGGGGAAAGGACGAGAGGAGATGGAATGATCGGAGAAGGAAGGGGTGATTTGGGGAGAGAACGCTTGATTAGAGAGGGGACGGAATGATTAGGGAGGAGGATGTAGTCTGGGAGGGAAGAGGCGATGTGGGGGGTCGTAGAGGAGGGAATTGGTGAACGCGGAGGTGTTGATCGGGGAGGGAGGGAAGATCAGGGAGGAAAACAGATAGGATTTAGGAGGGGAGGGAGGGAAATATAGGGAGGATGGAAAGACGAAGAGGGAAAACGGAAAAGAGAGAAAGGTGGTTGAAGTGTGGAGATCGTTGTTTTGCCAATTGTTTGTTATATGCGAGATTTGGCTGGTAAGCTCTCTCTATTATATTGTGAATTGTCTTTGTGTAATTTTCTCATGTTCTGCTAATGTTCCTGATGTGTTGTTGATACGTCGCGTCCTTTTACGTTCGATTTTCCTTGTACAATCAAGTGTTTCACAGTACGGTGATCAACCATCAAGTTCCCATTCAACGTCATTAATCGCTCTTCCCTTTGTCATTTCGTGTCGTTAAATTGCAAAATATATGAGTGCGCCTTCCTCGTCTTTCATTTCAGGTTGCAGTTTCGACCTATCTCCCGTAATCACCTAAAATATAGCATCGACTGTCATATGAACTTGCCTGCCCTTTCACTTCCATACGATTTCCGCCAGGTTCTCTTGATTTCCATGCACTGGGTCGCGATCTGCATTTCTCTCTCCCCTTCCCCACCCCTCCTATTTGCTACGCCCCGGCACCGTCCTTGACCCAACCCTCACAGAGGCCAGCGGCAAAACGGCAGCCCGTGTTAGTATAATTAGTTTGGCTCGAGATGTTCCTTATTAATCTTCTAGCGCCTCTTATAATGGTCGCCATAATTTCAGTTCCCTCTCTCGCACACGCGCCCAGGTCATCTCTCGTTTTCTCTCTCTCTCTCTCTCTCTCTTCCTCTCTCTTTCTCTCTCTCTTTCACACAAACACACACACACACACACACACACACACACTCACTCCTTACTCGCGCCCTGTTTTACACCGTCCCCTCATTCCATCAGTCTTTTCTATAGTGGTGGTTCGTGGGATAGTTCGTATGTGGTTGCAGTATTGACTCATAAAGTTGTCGGACTGAAATTCATGAGTTTTTGTAAAGTATCTTAGCAATAAAATTTGAATTAATTTGAAGTACATTCGTAAGGCTATTAAACATAATACGGTGCAGCATTGAAATTTTATAACTCGTTAACAATTTCCCTCTTTTTGTATGCAAGTGTACCACTTGTTCCTACACAGTAATTTCCTACGCAGAGCACACTTATAAAATTACAGCGTGCTGAAAGAAAGATTCTGAGATGGAAGAAACGGGTGTACAAGAGAAGGTGGAGTTAGAAAAAATGATGAATGAAAAAACTTAATGTGAAGGGTCTCAATGAAAGATTGATAGAGTACAAAAATAAGTGGCAACAACATGTTCTACAGGGAATGCATCGCTTCCGTTTACCGATGTCTGCCTTGTAATACTTTACAACTAGCACGGCATCAGTAAATCGTTATAGAACCCCAATCGCCATCTTAAGCTCCCATCAATTTGTTGGGTGGTCAAGTGGAGAGAAAACGCGGCTCTTCCCTTACACCTCACTAGACTGAAGCCACAAACTACGGGGCGTTTACTAAGCGGTTCGTGTACAGCTTTCCATGTTGGGGTGGAGAAATTGCGGTCGACGAAATTAAAATTGTTGGACAACACGGGTTTGCACTAGGTTTTCTCATAATCTTCCTGTTTCTCTTACCTCTGATAATTTGTCTCAGACGCTACACCAAACATCTTGCCATACAGTATGCTTTTCTACTGCATTCGTAGGATAGAGTTCAGGCATCTTGCACAGACTGTGAGTCAATATTTACGACAAGGTTCATAACAGAACGCCAACTACAACTGGATCACAAGCGTTCTTGTGATAGACATGGATCAACATTCATGCAAAAGCTGGTTAACTCTTAAATGTCTAATTTGGCGTGATGAGAAAATTTTGTCGGCTATGCCAAACAACTGCTCGTAAACCCACACATAGAAAGCAGTACTGTCATTGCCTCAGACATAGTTACTTCATCTTTGTTTCTTTCTTCACTATCCATGGGCGTTCTATAATGCAGCTGTCTTCTTCAGCTAGTTTCTTTGAGCATTCCGTTGTGTAGCAGGTGAAATGCATTTCAACTGTTCAGAAACTAGCAGCCCTTACTTTTTCCCCTACTCCGAAACCAACAAAATATGATGTAATTAAAAGAGAAAAATGTATTATTGTAGTTTCAAGGATTCTAATTATTAACTAGTTAACATTTTCGGTCGATCATCACTAATTAATCATTCGTGTTAGCAAAGATCACTGTGAAAATGAAATCACACAAACGTTTATACTAAGTCTTGCATTTTACGAGTAAGTACTTCTAATTAATTTCTCATTTATCTCTGCGCCAACTTCATGTTTGGAGCAAAGTGTACCGATGTTCGCGTTTACGATAAATTTAAATCTGAGGGACGATTTGTTTGGACGAGGTGATGAATAGAAATAACACCCTCAAGAACTACTCTCGAGCACATATCGCAACGTATTTATGTCCATCTGTATATGGCACAATGCAAGCTCGTAGCTGGTCAACATTTTTGCAAGCCCACGAAGAATGCCACTTCCAGGACAGAGCATTGACAGCAGAAGCAGGCGCTCCGTTGGTCAGATCTGCTCTGCCACCCCCGGCCGCCGGGCAGCCCCTGCGCAGCCAGTTGCGTTCCTGGGCGTGGGCGGGAGGGGGCGGAGGATGCGCCAACGTGACGAGCGCAGGGCTTGTGATGCGCGTCCGCGAGAACGCCGCCTACTGACTCGACCGCCACTCCCGCCGGCAGCTGCCGCTACTGCGAGGTGCGCTGCCGGGCCGTTAAGGGGGATGGGGGATGGGAGGGGGGGAGGGAAAGGGCGGTGCAGCACGGCGATGTAGGGAGGAAGAATTATGGAAGGAGAGGAGCGACGGAGAGTTTAAGCGAGGTGGGCGTGCGAAGGGGGCGGCAGAGTGAGGCGCGACAGAACGTGGCGGGGAGGCCGGGGTAAGAGAAGAGCGCGCAGGCCGGCGGGGAAAAAAAGCGGGGCGGTGTTTATGCGAGGAAAGAGAACAGAGGGAGCGGTTTATGGATCATCAGAGGAAGGATGAAAAAGTCGGCACGGAGAGACGGAGGAGAAGGAGCAAGAAGGTGTGTTTGATGGGAATAGCACGAAGGAAGTGAAGAAGGTTTGTGCGGGGAGAGCTGAGAGTGTGATATCAGCAGGAGAAAGAAGCGGGGAAGGGCAAGCGGGGAATGGAGGCGCGGGAAGTAGATGAAGGGGGAAGGAAGGTCGGGGAAGGGAGGCGGGGAAGGGAAGGATTCGGGAAGGGACGCGGGACAGGGCACGCGCCGGAAGGAGCGGGGAATGGAGCGGAGGAAGGGAGCGGCGAAGATGGGAGGGGGAGGCGGGGAAGGGAAAGCGGGGAGAGGGGAGGCGGGGAAGGGAGGCGGGGAAGGGAGGCGGGCAAGGAGGCGGGAAGGGAATCGCGCGGAAGGGAGGCGGGCAGGGATTAGTGGGGAAGGGAGGCGGGGAAGGTATGCGGGGCGAGGCTTGGGAAGGAAGGCGGGGAAGGGAGGCGGGGAAGGGGAGCGCGGAAGGGAAACGGGGAAGGGGCGGGAAAGTGTTGGCGGGAAGGGAGCGGGAAGTGGGGCGGGAAGGAGGCGGGGAAAAGGTGGTGGGGAAGGGGAAGCGGGGAGTAAAGCGAGGGTGGGGAGCGGGAAGAGGATGGGATGCGTAAGCGGGTGGCTGAGGGGAGCGGAGGTGGGGAGTTGAGGTGGAGAGCGGGGAGGGGAGCGGGGAAGGAAAGAGCTGGGAAGGAGAGGAGCGTGGCGGGAGAAGCAGAATGGAAGCGTAGGAGGGTGGAGAGAGTTGCCGGGACGGGCGAAGTGATCGGGCGGTAAGGGGCGGAGGACGGAGTGTGAGGAACGCAAACTGGCTGCGCAGGCGCCTTGCCCGGCGGCCGGGGTGGCAGAGCCAGATCTGACCAACGGGAAGCGCCTGCTTCTGGCTGTCAATGCTCTGTCCTGCGAAGTGGCATTCTTCGTGGGCTTGCAAAAAATGTTGACCAGCTACGAGCTTGCATTGTGCCATATACAGATGGACATAATTTACGTTGCAATATGTAGCTCGAGAGTTAGTTCTTGAGGTGTAATTCTATTTCAATCACCTCGTCCAAACAAATCGTTCCCTCAGATTCAATTATCGATAACGCGAACATCGGTACACTTGCTCCAAACATGAAGTTGGCGCAGAGATAAATGAGAAATTATTAGAAGTGACTTACTCGTAAAATGCAGACTAGTATAAACGTTGTGTGATTCATTTTCACAGTGATCTTTGCTAACACGAAATATTAATTAGTTGCATGATCGACCGAAAAATGTTAACTAGTTAATAATTTAGAATCCTTGAAACTACAAATACATTTTCTCTTTTAATTACATCATTATTTTGTTGTTTCGGAAGTAGGGAAAAAGTAAGGGCCCTGCTAGTTTCTGAACAGCTTGAAATGCATTCACCGCCTACCACAACGGAATGCTCAAAGAAACTAGCTGAAGAAGACAGCTGCATTATAGAACGCCCATGGATACGTGAGACAAGAAAAAACAAAGATGACAGTAACTAATGTCTTGAGGCAATGACAGTACTGCTTTCTATGTGTGGGTTTACGAGCAGTTGTTTAGGCATAGCCGGACAAAATTTTCTATTCACGCCAAATTAGACATTTAAGAGGTTAACCAGCGTTTTGCATGAATGGGTTGATCCATGGTCTATCAACAAGGAACGCTTGTGATCCAGTTGTAGGTTGGCGTTCTGTATGAAAACCTTGTGTAAATATTGACTCACAGTCTGTGCAAGATGCCTGAACTCTATCCTACGAATGCAGTAGAAAAGCATACTGTATGGCAAGATGTTTGCGTGTTAGCGTCTGAGACAAATTATCAGAGTAAGAGAACAGGAGGATTATGAGAAAAACCTAGTTGCAAACCCGTGTTGTCCACAATTTTAATTTCGTCGACCGCAATTTCTCCAGCCCCAACATGGAAAAGCTGTACAACGAACCGCTTAGTAAACGCCCCGTAGCTTTGTGGCTCGGACTAGTGACGCGTGTAAGGAAGAGCCGCGTTTTTTCTCTCCACTTGACCACCCAAACAAATTGTGGGAGCTTAAGATGGCGATTGGGATTCTATAACGATTTACTGATGGGCCGTGCTTAGTTGTAAAGTATTTACAAGTCAGGACATCGGTAAACGGAAGCGATGCATTCCCTAGTAAGAAACATTTTGTTGCCACTTATTTTTGTACTTATCAATCTTTCATTGAGACCCTTCACATTAAGTTTTTCATTCATCATTTTTTCTAACTCCACCTTCTCTTGTACACCGCTTTCTTCCCATCTCAGAATCTTTCCTTTGCAGCACGCTGTTAATTTTATAAGTGTGCTCTTGCGTAGTAAATTACTGTGTAGGAACAAGTGGTACACTTGCATACAAAAAAGAGGGAAATGTTAACGAGTTAATAAAATTTCAATGCTGCACAGCGTATTATGTTTAATAGCCTACGAATGTACTTTCAAATTAATTCAAATTTTATTGCTAAGATACTTTACAAAAACTCATGAATTTCCAGTCCGACAACTTTATGAGTCAATACTGCAAACCACAGTACGAACTACCCACGAACCACCACTATAGAAAAAGACTGATGGAATGAGGGACGGGTTGTAAAACGTGTTGGTGTGTGTGTGTGTTTGCTGTGAAGCGAGAGAGAGAAAGAGAGAGGAAGAGAGAGAGAGAGAGAGATGGAGAGAGAGAGAGAGAGAGAAAACGAGAGATGACGTGGGCGCGTGGGGTGCGAGAGAGGGAACTGTAATTATGCGAACCATTAATAAGAGGCGCCTAGAAGATTTAATAAGGGAACATCTCGAGCCAAACTAATTATGACTAACACGGGCTGCCGTTTTGCCGGCTGGCCCTCTGTTGAGGGGTTGGGTCAAGGACGGTTGCCGGGGCGTACAAATAGGAGGGGTGGGGGAAGGGGAGAGAGAAATGCCAGATCGGCGACCAGTGCATGGAAATTCAAAGAACTGGCGGAAATCGTATGGAAGTGAGATGAAGGGGAAGTGAAGGTCGTAGGGCAGGCAAAAAAAAAAAATGTTCATATTGACAGCCATTGCTTTTAGGTTGAATTACGGCAGGATAGGTTCCGAAACTGCAACCGAATGAAAGACGAGGAAGGCGCACCATAGATTTTGCATTTAACCGACACGAAATGACAAAGGGAAGAGCGATTGAATGAACGTGAATGCGGAACTTGATAGGTTGCATCACCGTACTGTGAAACACTTTGATTGTACAAGGAAAATCGACGGTAAAAGACGCGGACGTATCAACAACACATCAGGACATTAGCAGAACTATGAGAAAAAATTACACCAAAGACAATTCACCCAATTTTTTTTATAATAGAGAGAGCTTACCAGCCAAATCTCGCATATAACAAAACAATTAGGCAAAACAACGATCTCCCACACTTCAAACCACCTGTTCTCTCTTTCCGTTTTCCCTCTTTCGTTTCTTTTCCATCCTGCCCTATATTGCCCTCCCTCCCCTCCTAAATCCTATCTGTTTTTCCTCCCTATCTTCCCTCCCTGCCCCGATCAACCACCTCCGCGTTCACCAATTCCCTCCTCTACGACCCCCCACATCGCCTCTTCCCTCCCAGACTACATTCTCCTCCCTAATCATTCCGTCCCCCTCCTCTAATCAAGCGTTCTCTTCCCCAAAATCACCCTTCCTTCTCCGATCTTTCCATCTCCTCTCGTCCTTTCCCTTCCCCGATCAGCCCGTGTTCCTCCCAAACCCCCACCACCCCTCCGCGTTCATCCCTCCCTGTCCCCGATGGCCCTTTCCATCACCTCTTCCCTTACTGATTATTCCCATCCTCCCTGACCATCCCCTCCCCTCTCTAATCAGTCCTTGCGCCCCCCCCCCGCCAAACCCACTTCCATTTCCTTCCCGATTCGTCCTTTCCCTTTCGATCCCTTCCCAAGCCCCTCCCCTTCCTCACCGCTCCCTCCACGCCCCTTCGCACGCGCCACATGCAGGACGCAGTGTCCCGCGGCGCGTCGCGCTCCGATCACGTTCACGCTCGCCCGGAGGGCGTGTGGAAAGCTGTTCGGCTGGCGTTAAACAATGAAGTGGGCGGGCGAGTGACATCGAAGGAGATTGAGTGGGTGTGTGGAGGGAGGGCCTGCCTGTCTCTCGCGTGCGTGCTAACGTTGTGCTGACACTACGCAGCTTAGCGTCAATCTCTTATGCTTGCCAGGTGGAACGGGGAGCCAATAATATGCATACACACACACGCACGCACGCGCTAGCGCGCCACCGCCACCCGCTGCGACGGGGGCGTGGAACGGGGACGAGCATAGGGGGGAAAACCCGTTGTAGTAAGGTGTCGATCTGGGTGCGAGGGGGTTTGTAGCCAGTAGCGAAGCCAAAGGTTGGCTATAAACGACTCTCCAAGTACGATTGTTTAATCAATAGATGTTCACAATCCAGTTGCGTATCTTAGTCCACTCATTTGACTACATGTCCAAAGCTGAGCATTAATCCGCCAATCGTCATGTAAACGTGCCAGTATTACCATGCCATTCTTCAAAGATCGGAAGGGAAAAGCAAGGGTACTACTTTATTCTTTAAATGATTCTCACAAATTAACGGGCGTGGCACGCATGGTGAGGCGTGGCGAGACGCGAGGTGTGGGGAGGCGTTTTTTGGCGAGGCGTGGCGAGCGTGCAGGGCGTGGCGAGCGTGGGCGAGGCGTGGGCAGGCGTGGCGAGGCGTGGCAGGTCGTGGCGAGGCGTGGCGAGGCGTGGCGAGGCGTGGCACGGTGGCGAGGTCGTGGCGAGGCGTGGCGAGGCGTGGCGAAGGCCGTTGGCGAGGCCGTGGCGAAGCGTGCGAAGCGGTGGCGACAGCGTGGCGAAGCGTGGCAAGCGTGGCGCAGGCGGGCGAGGCGTGGCGAGGCTGGCCGAGGGCGTGGCGAAAGCGTGCGAGGGCGTGGCGAGGCCGTGCGCGAGCGTGGCGAGGCGTGGCCGAAGCAGTGGCGAAAGCGTGGCGAGGCGTGGCGAGGGCGTGGCGCAGGGCGTGGCGCAGGCGTGGCGAGGCGTGGCGAGGCGTTGGCGAGGGCGTGGCGAGCGTGGCGAGCGCGTGGCGAGGCGTGGCGAGGCGTGGCGAGGCGTGGCCGAGCGTGGCGAGGCGTTGGCCGAGCGTGGCGAGTGGTCGTGGCGAGGGTGGCGGGCGTGGCGGAGCGGTGGCGGAGCGTGGCGAGGCGTGGCGAGGCGTGGCGAGGCGTGGCGAGGCGTGGCGAGCGTGGCTGAGGCGTGGCGAGGCGTGGCGAGGCGGTGGCGAGACGTGGTGCAGACGTGGTTGAACGTCGGGCGTGAGCGTGGAAAGAGCGTGGTGAGGCGTGGAGTCGTAGCGAGACGTGATGGGTCCGAACGAAACGCGAGAGGAGATGGGAGGGAAGAAGCAGCAGGTAGCGGAACAGGACGAAATGGCGTCGGGCAGGAGAAAGACAGGGAGACAGGAGAGGGGGAGCTGCATCAGGGAATGGAGACAGGAGAGTGACCGCGGAGAGGCTGAGGAGGCTAGTGGCGGGAAAGGCGGATGGGACAGGACAGAATGGAGGCTAGTGATAGCAGGACGAAGGAAGATTGGGCGGGGGCCTCGGGGTGGGGGGGGAGTCGTTCGGGATGAAATGAACGGTCTGCGTTGGGATGTAAAAATAAAACAACTTCCATTATACCTTACAGATAGACTTTCATTCCTTCACACGTCTAAAAATGATTGTGATATGATAAATATCAGTGGAGTACTTTGTCTTTTCTGGTCAGCATTACCAATTAGGAAATCGACTGTGAAGGCCATAATCGCTATACTTTCGAATTGGATTACGGCTAGGTGGCTCAGGGCATCACGCTGCAGTGCAATCTGACGCAGGAAGTGCTTAGGGGATTGGCTGTTAGTGATCGCCGGTTTCCCGTTGGTGTGTCTCCGATCAACACCAGGCAACGGCCGCAGCAGTGCCCTAACAAAAACAAGCCGAATGGAGCGCACGTTCGATAATCCTTTTTCCTTGAACACTAGTCTCACCGGCTTACTTGCACATCGCCACTTTGACATGCCCTACACTACCCACACACGCCAGGCGACTAGTCAGAAAACGCTAGAGCTTCTCCGAGTTGGGGCGATGGCCCCGCTAGTAGGAGAAAACCTGGTTTGGGAAACTCGCCAAGCCAACATATAAACACGTACCGTGTCTTCGCAAATCCTAAGCGGAAAGATCACCGCAACCTTCCAAAATAAAAAAAAAACTACACTACGGCTCTAAAGGACTTTCCCGCAAGTGACATTGATCGGAAACAATAAGCCAATTCAACAGAACTGATGAAAAGAAACTACTTATAGTAGGTCATGGAAAAGATGTAAAATAAAGACGTTGTTATGCCATTTACAAAAATAACGTATTTATCGAACAGCTTTCTTTCTTACCACACTGCGAGATATTGAAAATTAAAATTTCATAGCAATAATTAAAACTAAATCCCCCTTACAAACAGATTTGATATTTAGCATACTCGTAGGATGTATTTTGCATTGCCCTCTATGTTTTACCTTCTAATTGCGTTTTCAGTTGGTACATTTGCGATCCCACCCAGATATATCGCAAATTCCGACTGCAGGTTCCATAAGCTGCCATATAGTAAACGCCTCCAATCATTTGTAACAAAACCCCGGAAAACTTATTTACTTAGCTTTTTCCAGGCCACTCTGTATAACATTAAAACTTGTTTCACCCTTGTCCATCATATCGATTAAATTAGGAAATACGCTTATACAGGCTTCATAAGACTGGACTATAGATACTAAATGAAAGTAGTAAATAATAAGTAATAGTAATAATAATAATAGTAATAATTAAAATAGGTAAAATAATTAATAATAATAATTAATAATAATTGAATAATAATAATAATTCCCATCTTGTTTCACAGAGATATGATACATTGTTATTTCTTGGAATATACTAACCATATGATAATCGTTTTGAATGCGTTTAGCAATACCATGGAGCTTATAAACTTTTAACCTGTCTACTTCTACGTAGTATCTTTTGTGTGACGATAATTTTAATAATATTCATGTTTTTATAATTTAAATGTCTCGCTTAGTGGACAAGACCCTGAGTTCACGACATGTTCTTCAAGCCTGTGGGCAAGCTTGAGAGACGCACGGTTCGAGCGGGTTGATGAGTAGGAGCTGTGCGCAGTGGGAGCGCAAGAGCACCTGGAAATAGATGGGTGAGCGCGGAGCAGGGCCGTTTAGTGACCAGCTTGGCGATCGCTTCAGGAAGAGAGGAAGTAGCAAAGCAGGAGTGGACAGAATGAAGCAGGAATGGAACGGAGACGGAAAGAAGGAAGGAAGGGATGGAAGTAAGAAAGTCCTAAGAAATGGAGGAAGGAAGGGAGAGAAAAAAGCGAATAAATTGAAAGGAAAACGAGGAACCAGCCATTCAGTCATAAGCAATGAAGAACCACTGCCAAAGTAATGAAAGTGCGAGCGAGTGCGGGAGCACGTCCATTGCATACGGTCAAATTAGGTTAGCGCGATGAAAGTTTAATCACGGTGATGCTCCTGCCCCTGAATGGTGAGATCTGGTGCCGGCCCTGCACGTCGGCACGCGACGAGTTCCCCCACCGGAGCACCCCCCCCCTCCCCAGACCAAAAGAAACTCTAAGCTTCCGACAATTTGTGGTAGTGTAGTGCATTTTAATTTACATTGTACGTTAAGTAATGGGAGGGGAGTAGGATACATGAAGAGGAAGAACGGATGCGCTCAGTCCGGAAGCCCGGTTTTGATTAGGGTACTGCTCAGGGCATTCGGACTAGGTTCTTATTCGACGAAAACCACAGAAAATTAGAGATCAGCAAGCTTGCCGGAACTAGAAACTATCCTTGCAGGTAGCAGGCCAATTTATTAGCTAGTGGCAAAAATCTTGCCCCAAATCGGAACACGAACCTCGAACCCTCAGGTCAAAGTTGTTGAGTCAACGAACGTTGAATCTGAGCTAATCTCAGTCGGAGGCAAGGAAGGAAAGAAGACAAGGGCAAAGAAAAGGGCAGGAGAGAACGAAGAAAGGTCGCAGCGATGACCACCACAACGGAAAGCGACCACGAGCGAAGAGAGGCCTGAGAAAGAAAAAAGATTCGCGCAGTCATAAAGGTGCGAAGTGCGCGTGACGTCTCCGCCGAGGCGCCCTGGCGAGCGCGGGGCGTGCGGCCGTGACCAAATCCGAGCCACATCCATAAGCTTTTAATTGCAATTGCGCACGCGCAGGAGGCGGCGGCGGGAGGTCGAAGGCGGAGGCGAAGGGCGAAGGCGACATGCATAAACCCGGCGGCCGGGAAGGCCCAGCCCAAGCGTTTCCGCCGCCGGACGTTTTACGAGTTAATCGAAACGTTCCATATTTCTCGCCCTCCCTGCCTGCTTGACTTGAAGCAGCGAATTAATTTCTCCATAAAAACTCTTCTTGGGACGATGCCCATTTTGCTGTTCTTTCGGATGCTGAGTTGCCGGCGAACCGGCGCTGGGAGAAAGTAAGTCATGCGGCGCGAGCGAAAATGTACTGCGGAAATTGGGAGCTTCAAATCAACCCTTCCGTGCCGATTCGAAGCGGGAAAGCGTAGTTTCGAAGTAATGGAAACAATGTGAAATGGCAGCTTTCCACAAAAGGACTGTGTTCTGGAGGAGATGAAAGTACTTTTACGTGAAACCCACCGGAAAGGATACATTGCATTTTTCTCCTTTTGGATGTTTGCAAATCAAAATGGTAGACGTTTTGGTTTTGATGATTAGTCATAAAAAGGAAAACCAAAATCTGTTTTAAAGATTAATGTAGCTTTTTAATTAAGAAAATTAATGAAGACTATTGGAAAAATAGTTGCCACGTTAGCTTATTGAGTAAATTTGTTCCCAAAACCAAACTTCAAAAAAAAAAAGTAATTCAACAAAAAGTATCATTGGTATTCCCAAAACATTCACTTCTTAATTAAAAAAATTATATTGTCTGGGGCTTGCAAAACATATTATCCTTGAGAACAAACACTTTTGCAATTAAAAATAGTATGCATTGCAAATTTAAGGCAATATATAACTCTCTCTCTT
>BOPP01000175.1:866772-878900 GCA_017312745.1 Gryllus bimaculatus | reverse complement strand
GCCCCGCCCCAGGAACTCTCGCTTGCCTGCGCCGAGTCGCTGTCCGCGTCCGCCATTCGGGGTATCGGGTTGCAAGGTTAGATTGAAAGCAGCCAGCATTGCACGAAATTTCTCCTACACATCGTTACGAAGGGACATATTTCTGGTAGTTTAAAATTTCTGCCAGGGGACAGAGTGCAACATGCCTGTTTGTTTCGAACGAATTTGCAAATTTGTAAATTACAAGAGGGCAAAACCTCTTTCTAAATAGAAATATTTGGAGGAACATATACAAACGTTTTTGAGAAAATATCATTGGAGTGTTTCTCAAAAAGTGTAATTTTAGTTCATTGACACTAAAAGAGTTTTGAGAGTCTGAAGCAATTCATAACAAATCGTTAAATACATTTGTGACACGATTGCGCGTCAAAACTATCCCTAAATCGCCAATATTTGTTAATTAAATGTGCATTTCTATTAAAGATCTCATAATGTGAAGAATAGTTTCAATTTCAAAACCATCTCCGACTAGTAGTAACGCAGATGTAGGTGTGTTGTATCTTAAAAAAAAATTGAACTTGTGGAACTTTTCAAAATTCAGAAGTTGTACTGAAAATCGGATATATACTAATACTATTTTCATAATCTCACTAGCTTCTTCTATTCATTCAAAACAAAAACTTGTATTTAGCTTGAAATGTCGAAATAGATTTTCCGCAGCATTACATAACTTTCTCTGTGCTGTGTATATTACTCCGTTTATACGTACGTATTATAGAAATAATACATATTCTGAAAATGTATGTTTAAAATGTTATCTCCCAATTCTCTTTTGCGCGTTTCGTTTGTCACCTGAGCCCCCTTCGTCGTGAAATGCGCCTCTGCACCGCCATCTCGTGCGTGGTTGCGTCCGCCATGATGCCGAGTGCTGTCCCTGGCCGCAAAGTGCTCTTCAACGCCATGGCGCCACAGTCGGCTCCGTCTCTTCCACCCTTTGTTTCCGCGTTCCGTTGTAATGGCATTTCGTCCTTTAGCTAATACTGTCACGAACACTTTCGCGGGCGCATCTACAAAGCGCCAGCGCGGGAGACGCCACTTGCAACGGCAATGACATTTGGACGGCACTTTTGGCTCTCCCGCCCGCCCCGCACTCGACCCCGCCCCCTGCTCGGCGTTCCTCCGCACCGTGCAGCACCCCGCTGGGGCTCATACCAGGGCGCGAGCTTCCCGCCCTTCATCTGCTCTCTCCCTCTCTCTCTCTTCCATCTCCATCTCTCTCTCTCTTCAATCTCCCTCTCTCTCTCTTCAATCTCCCTCTCTCTCTCTTCAATCTCCCCCTCTCTCTCTTCAATCTCCCTCTCTCTCTTCCATCTCCCTCTCTCTCCCTTCCATCTCCCTCTCTCTTCCATCTCCCTCTCTCTCTCTTCCATCTCCCTCTCTCTCTCTTCCATCTCCCTCTCTCTCTCTTCCATCTCCCTCTCTCTTTCTCTTCCATCTCCCTCTCTCTCTCTTTTCCATCTCCCTCTCTCTCTCTCCCATCTTTGTGTACATTCTGTGAATTTCTCGCTGGCAGTGGTCACGCGTTGTATGTTTGTGACTCAATGCCTGATTTAAATAGCTTTATTTTTTGGTAGTCCTAGAGTAGAGTAATTAAACCCGTTGTTTACCGATGCAATTGACGTGCCTCTCTTTTGTCACGATATTTTGTTGTATTGTCGTGAGAGTTTGCATTTTATATATTTTGTTTCCAATGAGATTTAAAGTTTCCACATAACTTTTTTCACTGAGTAGTTAACAACATTGTGAAACGCATCAAATGTAATATTGGGAATATAAGTATTTACTATTTTTTGTTATCCTCAAAGCTGTTCAATACACGAAGTCATGACTGAACTGTATAGTAAGTAAGTCTTCACCACTCTCCTTCACTCTTCACTCACTTCACTCCAGCATGGGCCATCCTTGTTTTTGACTTTTGACTTTGTTCTACCATGGTCTATAGTGGTTTCCCTTGGTCTACTTTGGTACACACTGAAGTAGAAATGCAGTTTGCGGTATGATTCGTTGCCGCGCGCTGTCGTTTCCGAGAATGAATCACTCGCGGCGCGGCCACAGTGTGCGCAGCCGAAGTGCGCGAGGCCAACGTGTCCAAGTTGGGGACGAGTCTCGGGACGCCGGCCCTCGCGTTAGCACAAAGCATCCTTGAGTCTATCTAGCGCATAATTATCACAGCATTTTATGCGAATATTCACCTTATAATAACTTGATTCGTTCAGTCAGTTTGTTTTCTGGTTCCGCGCGCGAATCAAACATTTGGCGAACCATACCGCAAACTGCATGTCAGCCCACCCTGGACCATCTCTGTTCACCCTGGTCAATTCTGGACTACCCCGATTCACTTGTTAGACATTGGTTCACCCTGGTCTACCATTGCCTGGTCAATCTTGACGTGCTCCATCCTGCTCTACTTTTATATCTTCTGCTCCATCCTGCACAACTTCGCTCCACAATACAGGAACACGATCTTCTCAGTGCCATCCGTTCTATTCTATCTTGCACAACTTCGCTGTACCCTGACCTACGTGCTCGGCCTCCTGATTCCCCCACTGCGTCCATACTTCACCATGACTCATCAAACCCTCACCTTGTCCTGCCGTATTGTAGCCCTCTTCATCCTCCTCTGCTTTATTCTACCCGTCTTCCACATCCTTCTCGCGCGCCACTGTTATCCACTCTGCTTCATCTCTCCCCTAACTGCTCCCCCGCACTCTACGGTACCTCCTTCTCACGCCCACTTGCGTTTTGCCCCGCCCCTCGCTGTGGACAAGGCTGCGTCCGGGCGACGCGGAAAGCAATGCGCGTAATGAAACCCGAGAGGAGGCACGTCCGTGGGGCTGCGAACGCCCGTGTGTGAACCCCTGCAGGTGCGTCTGGCACCTGGGACGCCCCGACGGGCAGGCCGCCCCCGCTCGGCGCCACGCGTCCGTCTGACTTGACATCATCGCCACGGGTACGCCCTCTCCGCTCCCAGTAGTTTCTCTTCCTATCGTAATATCGTGGCAAGTAACACTTTGAGACAAAATGGACACGAGGCCCTACGCGCGCTGGAAACGAAACCTCGAGCATTCAAGAATATTTTTAGAGTTTAAGATTAATATTTTTAGAGTTTAAGATAATTAAGTAAAACTATTATACTTAACTTAATAAAAACTGTTTTCTTATGAATTATTATTCCGTGAAAGGTAGCCTTACACATTTTAACGAATATTGAAATATATGTAGAATTCATTGTATCCTTACAATTCAGTTTGAAATGCCTCGTGGGTTGTTTCAACTTATGGAGATATAGAACCCTGAAATATTCGGTGATTTGCTCCCTGCATTGACCGACTGGACGCTCTAATTGACATTTAAATTAAATGGCTGTCATTGCTTATTGCACGACGTCGGGGGAGCGGGTTTTCTAATCAGTCCGCCAGTCTGCCCATACCATGCTTGCTCGTGAATTATTTGTGTCATCACGCTACCTCCACTGACCCAGATTCTAAATCCTTCATGAGTTAGGCGTCGTATTGATAATTAGAATGGCATGTAGAAAAAAATATTCTGGGCGTTCTGGTACAAAACCTCTACCCTTTCACCGACTATTTTTTCATAAACTCACCTATGTGTATGTATGAAGTTCATTACTAATGAAGCAATCTTGTTCAATGATAAAGGAATTGAATAAAAAAATACACCAAATAATATTTCAACAATACGTAAAAAATTAATAATATGAAAAATATTGAAATTAAACATACTTAGTACAAGAGAATTGATTCATTTTCTTTTAACCAACAAATTCAGTGCAATGGAAGTTAACATGATTAGATATTTCGAAAATATTTCTGTGCATATCTAATTACTTATTTCTATGTTGCTATTGTCAATTATTTTCTGAACAGGGAATAATCTTCCAGGTTATGAAAATCATGTTTTTTTTAAACAAATAATTGCAAATTTAACGTGGTCCATATTAATTTACATACCCACAGTTTTTAAAGTTGGTTAATTCAAATACATTTGTGTGGTAACCGATAATTAGGGTTTATAATCTCAATATACGACAATAACCACCGTAATTGTCTGCTTTACAGTATAGTTAGCTCATTCGAAGCCATTGCCTCCCTCTGAACTGTTTCTGCCGCAAGATGACTAATGCATTGCATCAAGCACGATCATTTGATAACAGAAAAAATGTTAATGATTTCGACGGCGAATAGAGGACATTAGCGTAATTACTAATGCACTTCATTGTATGATCGTGACATTTCTCTCTCGTAATCATCAGTCTATCTCCGTTACCTTTGTTAGGTAATATTTGTGCATTATGTGGCGAGAGGTTTGGAGAAAATGGGATCTATCTTGATATAACATCACAAGAATTATTCACACATATTTTTTTTATTTTAGAAGCTTAATTGTGATTCTTGTAAAAGTAACTGGTAATAGCGAGGAAACTTATTTTGAGAAAATCTAGAAAAAATTTATACCACGCATGAAATATCTCTCAGGACATTTACAAAAAAAAGAGAAGTAACGATTAATAGTAAAAATTGAGCAAAGAGTGTAGACACCAAAACAATCTGCTAATCAGCTATCTTATCATCTAAATGAATGCTTGAATACAAAAACAGTTATTGTGGCCCCAACGTTATAGTAACTGCGTAGGTGCCTTCGAGGTCTCTACAGTGCATCTAACTGAGCGTCCAACTAGAGTTTGAGTCCCGACGGTGGCAGGATTTTCGACACTCGCTTGATAACCAGGTCGAGTTCAGCGCTATATGATGGAGAATTCTAACGGGCGGCTGCTCTGATCAGTAGTTTTCTGTAGTTTCTCCTAAAAACACCAGATGAATATTGGCCTAGTACCCTAACAAACGGACCACGGACCATGCGCAATCTTTCCTTCCTCTTCTTTGTCCTACACTCAGAGTTTACATATACATTCTGCTTCAACACACATGACGGACTGTTGGAAGTCCTTGTTGGGGAAAGAACCGAATGTCAGTGGGCAGGTTGGCGCCGGATCTCACAATCCCACATGGGAATGTCACTGCCACCACCGCGATTATAACATGCACTTCACATACATGACTAAATACCTTAGCAGTTGACGCACCCGGAAACGCTAACCAACCACTCATCAACGAGTGATTGGAGCCTACCGTGGTCGCGTTGCGTGCCCTGTCGCCCGCTCCGGAGAGGCGCGTTTGCGGGGGGCGTGGCCGGCATTCGCTGCCCCTCTTCGTTTCCGGGGCTTGCATTGCCGCGGTCGCCGCAGTTCCGCCATGAATATGCGCGTGCCCTCGCCGCCTCCGCCGGTGGCTCCCACGTCGCCCATGCCTCCTCCATGACCGCCCCCGCAACCGCCCTGGGTACGTCCTGCGACGTGGCAGCGGCGATGGCACATAGTGCAAAAACTTCAATATTTTTTTGTCTGGAATGGTTGGGGTAAGGCTGTTAGTCGCAAGTTCCGTGCTGATATTTTAGACTCAAACTTCTTTCGAAGCATATTCCAGCTGCGGGTTTATGTCACGTTTTTGCAGGAAATCTTGGGCGACCCTTGTATTGCTTGGGTGTGACTCTAACTTGCTTCGGCAAATTTAGATCTCATTTAATCCTTTCTGATGGAATTAAATTTTGAAGGCTCAAATGCCTTCGTAGCATGATAACTGAATATGAATTAAGCCTTTCTGGAATCAAAGTGCTCCAATTCGAATTGAAACCGCAAACTTTGTATTTCGGAGTCCTGTGCGAAATCGAGTTCGCTACTATCACAATTCGTGAACGGATAAAAAATGCCCTCAGGAGACATGTTAAAGACTTGTACTATATTATTCTGTAATGTATCTTTTATGGGTCAATGGAAACTCGTTCACTAGTAGCATATATTGCAAATAGATGCGAGAAACGATGTTGACATGCACTTGTCGCCATGAAAATACATTTGGTTTTTATACATTAATTATTATAATCTGCATTATTAATAATTCACTTATGTGGAATTACATTATTGTTAAAGTGACCGTTGTCTTCCATGTTGTAATGATTACTGATAAACGGAAAACTAAATAAATGGTGTCGAGGCTATTATTTATATTTATAACATTTATATTTAATATTTAAGTCATTGGTTGTATTCGCTTCCACCCGCATACATTCAAAATATAAATAAAATGATAAATTTGAAAATATAATATTCGATACGGTAGTCAATTGTTAAATAGGCACAGTGATAATGATTTTTATTACATTTAGAGGTCATACATTTCATATCAAATTCGAATGTTAAAATCATAATAGTTTAATTCGAGACGTCGTGAATAACCGTTAATTATATGATATCAACAGAAAGCAAATTCTTGGAGAGATGTTTGATGATTATCTAAAAATGCCTGTCTCATTCCCGCCGAAAAATGAGAATCTTACAAAAAGTCACAGTAAAAGTAAAAGTTTGTAATGTGTTTGTAAAAAAGTTTGTAATGTGAACAGTCGACACTTGGCAGATCGACGCGTCGTAAATAAACTTTTCACTTGAGGCAAACCCCGCAGTTCCTCTTCCAGAACGCACCTCGGCCTTCATAACGCTTGTTTGAACGCTCATTTCATTCGAAGAACGTTTATTTCCGGCGACGGCCATTTGGCGGTCTTCTGAGTGCCCTTTGAGCCGTCCCTGGGGAACGCCGTATCTCGGCGAGGATCTTCGTCACGGAGTAAATAACCCGATCTCGCACGCGCTCTGCTGAATACGTCTCGCTCGCGCGCTTGCTCGCAACTTTGAACTCTATTCCCTTTCGCGATCTTCACCTCCCCTCGAGAGACATCTCACGTAAGCTGCGTTAACTCGACGAAGTCGCGTTCGCTAATGGGATGAAGATTAAAACTTACGACAAGGCCCGAGCCCGCTCGGTGACGCCTCCTCGAGTGCAGCGGGCCGTGTCAGCAGCCCCCGCGCAGAGCGTCGAGCCCGAGCCCATTGGCCCGCGTGTGGCGCCCGTCTGCGTTCGTTGCCCTTGGGCATTGGCCTCATGAAGTATTGTAGTCGCTGTGGAAACGTTCGTGAGTTACGATCATGAGGCTGAAAGTTGGGGCCGTCGACAATAGGTGTTTCCATTACTTTGTCATCATTACTCGTGCATCATCTGTCATTCAGAATCAGTTATTCATCGTCAATCGTGTATCGTCAGTCGTGTATCGTCAGTCGTGCATCGTCAGTCGTGCATCGTCAGTCGCGCATCGTCAGTCGCGCAAGTCGGTCGGTTAACGGTAGAAAACTGTTCGGTGTACTAAAACTGAAAACGATTTAAAAGTTTATTTTTACCCAAGATAATAAATATACATATATTGAAGCATTTAAAAACGTATATAATTTTAAAAGGACACTTATGTAAAAAGACAAAATAAAACATTTAAAATATTGCATTTTTCGTAATTTGTGCTTCACAAATATTTTATTTAAGGTTCTCTAAACAATAGTTTGCTGCCCCATGTTTGACTCACTTTACCACACTTTACCGACTTTCGTCTTCAAGCGTGTCACTCACTAATAAACAAGTTGTACTCTTATTTTTCCATATAATACTTCATAACCCCAGGGTATCATAAAACTACATTTTCTTTACAATGCAGTGATACGTGTATAAAATTATTGCTGTTCGTTAAAAAAAGGCATTTTACTGGGTAGGCGCTTAAAATGGAAATCTCTGATTTTTTACAGAAAATGGTGCATTATTACTAGACAACAGAAGTCGTCAAACATTCTAAGTGAAAAAAAATTTAATAGTTTCTTTTCATTTTTAAAATGCAATTTATTGCAATACATTCGTAATTTTCAGCACGAGTGATTAATTGTATGTGAAATTTGGATTAATTTTATTTTCTCTGCATAACTTTTTATTAGTTACTAAGAACCTACATGTGAAATATTCAACATATGTTCAACTCATGCACGACTCATACAAATGATACATACGTCAGATTGATTCACATCTCCGAAGTATTCCAAACAGCTAGCGACGAGAAATGCAGCCGAAGGACATCAGAAAATATAATTACCCTTTCTATATCCAGCGAGCATCTGCTTAGTTCTCAATCTCGTATATCGGTATTCATAAATTCTGACGTTGCCCCTCTCGCTTCGTCCCGTCCTGTATATTAATACCTCACCGTCATCAACTAGTACTACTCTTCCTTAATTCATGCCGTTACGACAACGGCGTTTTACATATTTCTATCTTATCGATATTGTCCCTGTAATACCATCTGTTTCAATGTAGTCGTCGTCCTTCACGTACTCGATTTTGAACTTATCTTAACACTATCTCTTCTTCCCTTAAAGTTACCTAATCAGCGTCAAATTTAGGACCTCCATTTTCACGATTCTCAGTCATTTCGTACTCATCCACAACGAGTTATCGGAACCTGTTTACTCGGAAGTGAGTGACTTCGAAGGGTTGATGAGGGTATAAGAAAAGCAATCAATGCAATCAAGCAATTATGATAGGACGGTGCGGATGACAAACATTCATTGAACGTAATGAAACTAAGATTTGAACGATTGGCGAGAAATCTTATGAGCAGATTAGTTACGTCCTCCACCTCCCAAAATTTCTACAAACATCTTACAAATGTTTAGGATCCCCCCTTCCCCAGCTCAACTCGGCTCTCGCCGCCCCAACGCGTCCGCCACTACCGGCCCTCTCCCCGCTCCCCTGCCGCTCCCCTGCCGCTCCGCCCTTCAGGCGCCCACGCCACCCACACGGCGCCGTCGCTTCCGTCGGCTTTGCCGTCTCATCGTCCCGGTTGTCTCCGCAGCTTTCGCCGCCACGTTACTCCCTACAACCTCGTACTCACCTCATAGTTACCCAGACCATCTTCATCTTACTGTCTCCATTGCCGTGTAGACCTATACCCTCCCTGCTGCCGAGATCTCACCGTCTTCACAATCCTAGCCTATTCTGTACTGTTCCTAAAATAGCCACTATTCCTGCAGTCTCCACTATTTCTGCAGTCTCCACTATTTCTGCAGTCTCCACTATTTCTGCAGTCTCCACTTCCTCGCCTTCTCGGCCGCTTCGCCCTCGCACCCGCCCCCCGCCCCGCCTTGCGCCTTGGTGTCTCCGCCGTGCGCCTTCCGTGCGAGCATGTGATAAATTATGGAACGGAATCCCCCTCAGCGTGTTTCGAATTGTAAAGGGGGCGGGGATCCGTACAAGTGACGCGCGGCGCTGTCGCTCGGAGCCTCGGAAAATATCGCAGTCGGAGACGCCCAGAGATTCACTCGGAATGTTGTAGACAACTCGTTTTGCGTGTTCTTCGGGCCCATTAGTCACTGTCCGGAACGCTTCGGAGCAACGCGCGCGTCATTAATGCGTGAAGAAGCGACAAATGTTGTGGAAAATAAACGGAAGGCATGCTTTATCCTGTCGATATTACTAAATCTTATTCCCGGTCTCGTTTGATTAATGTATGTAGATTTCAGACGCATCGCCAATGCACTGTGTGGTATTAACTGTGACTCTCTGAAATGATTTTTATTACAATTAATGTGGCGTTTGATAGGTTTTTCCCCTGCCGCATCTGCGGGATTATTAAAACATTTCTGTTGCGTGAATAATAAAATATCAAAGCACATGATTCAGTGATGCTGGGACTTGGGGCTGAAGGATGCGGTGGACCTGAACCTGGTTTGGGTGATTGCGGTGAAGAATGAATTGATTTGTGGCGGTGTTGGATTATTATATTTCTGTTTTCCGTCTGCAACAAATTTCATTCATGCTGTTATCAACATTCATCTCACATGATCACCGCACTCGTAATTCAGAGGAAGGAATATACAATTGTTCTCAGTGAAGAGAGACCATCAAGTGAAATTCGCGCTTCCACCCATATCCTCATCGTAATGAAAAGTAAAGATTAACTACAGAAATAAACTTAAATAAATACTTAGTCGGTAATATATTTTTAGTAGAAAAAATGCAGATTGTACAACGTAACTAAACGATCTATAATTAACATGTTGTATAAATGAGAATGGCTTCAATGATAAATACTGCAACTCCGATGCACTGCATACCTGCACTCACTTAACTACTGTGATGAGCAGTAGAAGATTGCAACTATTATATTCTATGAAGATAGTAATTAATTAGTTTTGGTGTTTATGATTGTTTAAACAAGGTGAACACAATCTTCATCTAATATTTTTTTCAACAATGTTATCATTAATGGAGGAAATTAATCTCATCTATATTAATTTTTCAAATGCGAGATGTGAAATAATAATCTTATTCGGTTACATTAATTATATTTTACATTTTATTTGTTGAAATACTGCATTAGCATTTTCGCTCACGTTGCGTTATTTTTTTTCAGCCTTATATATATCAATGTTTAATATGACCCGAAATGCACAGTATCCAATTTCGAATTGCCCAACGAAGGCGTGGAATATCATACGTTCAAATATCATATATGGCACGTAGCACGACCATTCTTTTGTTTCATTTTGAACAACTCACCTAAACGAGTTCTGACTTTAAAAATTAGTTTCCAACCCAGACAGCAAAGCGTTTTAATAAGATCATGGTTTATTGTTTTCTCTCACGAATTTAAACATACAATTTTAAACTTTTTGTCAAAAGATTAAAACTCCGCTCTGTCGCTAAACTGTAGTAAATTTAATAACACGTTGTTCTCGGTCGACACCATTCTATTCGGACGCGGGAACAAAACTCATACTGCGTCGCAAACTTTCGCGGCCATTTCTGTTAACACATTAATAATGGTTTTGCGTGCTCATGCGTGTTCCGTAGAAGAGTTGAATGCCGTGGACACATTCGCTGCAGGCGTTGCTGGTGATATCTTCATTTATTCCTTTTAATTTCCTGCGTGAACGTGGTGGCAATTCTCGACCCTTATGTTTTCGACTCTACCTTCTTTAGCTAGGTCGAATTCAACCGCTATCAGGTGGAGAATGGTGGCTATCGGCTGCTCTAATCGGCAGTTTTTCGTGGTTTCGCCAACCAATATCTGGCGAATGCTGGAGCAGTGTCCTAACAAACGGGCCACGGTCCGCGCGCAACCTTCCTTCCTTTTCCTTGTCTTATGGTGTTCCCTTTCTCTCTCTCTCCTCTCTCTCTCCTCTCTCTCTCCTCTCTCTCCTCTCTCTCCCTCACACACACACACACACACACTACTATAAACGTTGGTTTTTTTGATTGATTTATTAGTGATTCCAGGCGCGCCAACTACGAATTTCATTATCCCTGTAAGAGTAGTGGATGTTTTTATCACGAGGAGGTGGCGATGGTATTTCCCTTCTAGATAGCGATATTCGGCGCCGACCTAGTCGTCGCGTCGGCTTGCTGTTCTGTTTTTTCTTTTTTACTTTTCTGTATGATATGTGCATTTGAAATTCGAAACTATAACTGCACTGAGTAAGAAACTTGTCCTTAACATTTCATAATCTTTGGTTTGTATTTTCTTTCAGTCGATGAACGCAATCAGTTTCGGTGACAAATGACTCTTTGGTTTCGGATTGCATCGCAAGCGTAGAGCGCCAATCGGGTGGTTTGAATTGACCGTTAAAAAGTCAAATTCCTCTTACTTCCACCCACTCGTATATTTACTGGCAGACAGATGAAGGGCACTATTGCGTGGGTTCGGTTCTCCTGTGTCTTGCAAAACCAGCCGCTTTACCGAGACCATAGTCAAGCTAGTTTATTTAATGAGATAGTACATATTTAAATATTTAATTATGATGCCTGCCTGATCCTCTGTGATTTTGGTGAGATGGTGTATAGTTTGCGTTTGAGAATGAGGGCAATTGATATTTATATAACAAGAATGCTGCTGAAACAATGTTTTAATGGGAGGCTGGTAAAATGAAGGGGACTTCCAGATAATTTCACGCAATGTATATCTGATCGCAGAAAAACTCGAACTCCATATTTTCACGGAAACTGCACAGCCGTTGGTATCCAGGGACGTGTAATATAGGTGTCTGAACTTTTTTAATGGAAAAACACTAATATAAAATAGAATAGTAACATTTATCGACCAATACGTTCTACGATTTGGGTCAAAACATCACCGAATGGTGA
>BOPP01000175.1:833728-845485 GCA_017312745.1 Gryllus bimaculatus | reverse complement strand
ATATATATATATTAGTTCATTCCACTTGGTTTTATTATTTTCTGTAGAAATTAAGAAAATTATTTCAAATTCTGCCATAATTTTGTAGGTGTTATTCTACAGTCGATCAATATGTTGTTGGAGGTATTAAGAGGCACAATATTTTCAATTCATGTAGTTCTGTTAAATTGTCTGCGTGCAATTGTAGATCTATTTTTTATTATAGAATTCTGAAAATAATTTGCAGTAAACAAGTATTGTAAAGGAATCCAATTTTTTTATATAAAACGAACTAATAAAGACTTGAGGAATTAAATTTTAAGTCTTTTTAAGGGGTTAAATGAAATGGATAATGACAAAATTGAATTTCAGAGAATTTTAATGACGAAATTATTTTACAACGAATAGCATTTCAAGGAATAAATACTGGTTTTTTACTGCTAATCTGCGTTTTTATAAATGTACTGGTTATATTTACAATTTGTGCTACACATATAGAATATATATCACATATAGATTATATATTGTATTAAATTTTACGAATTATTTTTGTAGTCTCACTGATGTTAAAAATGTCTTAATTTATATCAGTTATAGCCTGTTCAAGGGGACTATCATTGTATTATCTTGCTAAACTTGGTATGGTGTATTGTGTGAGAAACAAGAATACCTGAGAGAATAAGTGAATTGAAATATAATTTAATAATTTCTGCATAAGATTAATTACAATAATTATTCTATATTTAATACTACATTACAATACATAATACATACATTATTATTGGCTATTATATTATATTGATAATAATTCTTGAATTCTATTATTTGTTATGCTACAAAATGACAATTTTTGGATTTATTCCAAACATGATAACACTTTTTTATATATCTGAACGTAATAATTAAAACGTAACTAAAGTTTGTACGAAGAAGGAAAAATTACAGCATTATTACTGCAGTACGTAA
Organism: Gryllus bimaculatus; assembly: GCA_017312745.1. Classification (NCBI taxonomy): domain Eukaryota; kingdom Metazoa; phylum Arthropoda; class Insecta; order Orthoptera; family Gryllidae; genus Gryllus; species Gryllus bimaculatus. The sequence continues at coordinate 844,540 of BOPP01000175.1, read as the reverse complement.
ATAGCTCTATAGAAAGATTAGAATCACCCGTTTAACTCTTATCGTAGGTCTCTATCCCTTTAGATGTTATGTGTCGTTTTCCGTCTTATGAACGTGCGTCACTGCTCACGCACTCGCCACCCGGTGATTCGGCGTGCGCTGGTGATTGCCCACGCACTCGACGCGTCGTCATCGTCGGCTCCCCTCCTACGCACAGCGCCCCGTCGCACGCACCGTGCGTGTCGCGGGCGTGGGCGTCGCTCATTAGCATCGCAACGAACTGAACCGCCCTTCCCTGGCAACTCGATTACTGCAACTCCCGCAGAGGCCTTCCTCGTTTTCGCGCAGTTTTGTTTCCGCCCATGCGCGTGGCGCGGGCGCGTGGGCGGGTCGCGTGGCGGGCCCCTGTAGCGTGGGCTGTGAGGTGGCTGTGGTCGCGGGGGCGGCGCGTGGCGGGGCGCGATAGGCGGGCGCGGGCCGGCGCGCGGCGGCGCGCGGGCGGGGCGCGTGGCGTGCGCGTGGCGTGCGCGCGTGGGCGGGGGCGGTGGACGGGGCGCGTTGGCCGGGGAGTGCGGGCGGGCGCGGGCGGGTGCGGTGGCGGGCGCGGGGCGGGGAGCGTGGGCGGGGCGCGGCGGAAGTCGGTGGCGCGGGCGCGTGGCGGGGGAGCTGGCGGGGGCGCGTGGGCGGGCGCGTGGCGAGGGCGCAGTAGAGCGTGGGGTGCTGGGCGGGGGCAACGTGACGAGGGCACATGGTGGTCGCAGTGGACGTATGGTGGTTGCACCGGAGTTGAAGAGAAGAAATTGAGTTGACAAGAAACATGGATAAGAACAGAAAGCTTTGGGTGTTCTGTCATTTTTCTCAAGCTTGATGTTCTCTTATTTCGGTGCTCTCTTGATGGGCGTGTATTATGATAGCTTGTTCGAGCTATCTCATTCTTCTCGTGTGCACCCTCATTGGTACCCTTGAAGTATGTCGTAAAAGTCCGAGCACTTACAAATGCTTTCGTGCATTCCAGTGGTCGCTTGCCTTTCACCCATTAGAGTTCCCGTAGAATGCCCCCTACCGTTGATACCAGGCATAGTGAAACTTTGGTTTCGGCGCACCCCGCCCACACCTCTCGTGCTTCGCTCCCCCGAGGGCTACGTCTCAAGTCCTTTAGATTGTCCTACAACATACCTCTCTATTCCTAGATTGTACCGCAATTCTGGCGCTTAATCCCAGCTGATTGCACGGGGCGCGTAGTACGACGGCGCGTACCGCGGAGATGTCGTTACTTGGCGCGTCCTCTTTGGCAACCGTGATGCTCGATCCGAGACTGTCAACATTATACATTGAATACACTTGAGATTATTATCCGGCGGACCATTAATACCCGAGCCGTTTTATACTCTCGACAGCGCAAACGCGTTCTACCGTCCCCGAGGCTCTGGACGTAGCTGTCCTGGGTAATTGAATACCGAACAGTCATTTTTAAATTGCTCACAATATGTTTTGGGAGCAGGTATGTTGTTGCTTTCTTGTTCCATTTCCAATTTAGTTGACTTCTTGTTGCACTGGCATTCGCTTTTCTATGAGAGCAAGACAGACAACCCGACTGAGAATCAGGTAGGAAATGCCAGTAACCTCGTCAATGAGTGTAGTTACAATGTTCTGTATACACTGTTCCGTCGAAGCACTCGTCCCCTCATTGAAAATGTTGTATTTTGTTTTTCTCATGCTTTATTTTTCTGTATTATTCGTGGTTTTAAGCGAAACTCGCGAAATAATATGTATGATCCATGTGTATAGCAAACAATTGAACCCCTTGTCTTCTTTTATCTACGAACTAACGTCGCATATTGAGTACGGAAAACATTTTAGAGGATCTTTTGCTCAAGGGTAGGGTTTGGTTATTTATTTAAATGTTCGGAAGTCGCCTTTCTCGAGTCAATATAACGAGTTCGTTTCTTCTTCGTTAATCTCGGGCGAAGCTACATAGCTTCCAATTCATTACGTTAATAATTTTAAAATCAAATCTAATTCTCAGAGAAGCACGCTCATTCTCGGTCAAAACTACTCAAATCTACCTCAGAACTATATAGAGATGTCCGAATGATAAATTCGAGTTGCTTTGTTGACTCCGCCATCTCCGGTCACTCCTGTAATAACCGATTCCATACAGGACACTCTTAAAAGGCATTTGGTTCAAAATCTCCAGTTTTATTCAATTCTTTCTTCATCATTGTTTCTATTCAGGCAGACATTTTATAAGGTCTTTTCATTTATTTGATATGTTCCCCTGTGCGTACCTACGCATGCGCTGGCTCTCGTCATTCGTTCAGTCATCCTTTGTTCAGGTGGGCCTTGCAAGAGGGTTCTCTGAGTGTGCTTTTGCGGCGTCGTGCGTGTAACAATTTCCTTTGGTGCAGTCTGTGAAAAAAGGGAAATATCGAACTGCCGGCGAAACGTACACATGTCGCTACTAGTTCCTTCTTATGCCTGGTTTACAATCCCCTACCTCTCCTCCTCCCATGTACCACGCTGACTTCCCTATGGCCATACCCAGCATCTTCTCAAAAGCACACACACTGGCTCCTCACTCAACTCGGCGAAGGCGGTGGTTGGCAAGGTGTGGTGTGGCGTGGGCGTGAGGCGGCTAGCAATTGGCGCGGGGTGCGCTGGGCCGGGGGGATGTTGGGCCGGTCGGGGAGTGGGGCCGGGTCGGGGGACATGCGGGGCGTGAGGGGGCGGTCGCGGGCGGCGGGGCGGTGGGGCGAGGCGCGGAGGCAGTGGCAGATATGCATGGAAGGGGCGGGGCGGGGTGTCGTGGCGTGGCGTGGGAGGGGGACGCCTGCGCCTGCTGTGTGGCGCGCGAGCTCGCCGCGGGGCTGCGGAGTAATTTGCCTGATGCTGAGACGTGGCGCTGTGGCCGCGGGCTGCTCGCACTGCCGCGACGCCTCGCGACGCCACCTCACTCCCCTCCTCACGGAAAAAGCCCCTTCATTTGATTAATGTTGCGTCCATCGAAAGTTTTCTACGAGACATCCTTTGCGCATGATACCAAATGATCAATATGATGAACGGAAAGTTTTCTACGTTCGGCTTCTATTTTTCAGACAACTTAAAATTATTTTATATATAAATAATTTTTATTACATCTCAGTCGCTCTTTACATATAATTTTCGTAGTTCGTTTCGGAATCTAATATGTTCCATCATGAGGAAAATAACTAACTAGTAATGATCTGCGTGTGTCACATGAAAGTGCGTGTGGCACCTGGCACAACCTGCGGTGTACCTCTTTTAATGCCTTGCGGATAGGCGGCGTTTCGTTTGCTACGAAAAACTACAGAGTAACTGGAATTAGCTGCACGCTTGCCCACACGTTTGAAACGAGATCGAACAACCACACATTACGTTGCTAAATCTATAGAGGGAAACGGCCATGTTAAAATACTTTGTGCTTGAAATACGTCGCCCAAGAAGTAGAACAATAAAGAGGATAGAACATCTCTTGCAAGAGAAATCAAAATAATCGTTCTATGGTTCTTAATAATGGTTCTGACTCAGTTTGAAGATAATATGCAGATAGTAAATATAAATTGACAATTACTATTAATCAAATGAGGAAAACGATTTCAAACACAATTAAAATATTTCGGGAATGAATTAATTAGTAAAAATAAAATAAATCTTCGAAAATATAGTAACAAACCTAATTACATTGATATTACTAGTGTAACACATTGGATGTCTCGAAACCTTTTTAGTACTAAATACATTTCAAGGATGTAAAAAACACTAGTCTTGCATATTCTTGAAGGCATCTGATATTTATCTTATATCTTATATATCTTATATAATGTATGTGCATGTGTGTGCGTGGTACGTCTTGTTCATAATGTGATATCCTGTGAAGAATATAACGTAAAATAAATAGCCAGTATTTTTTTGCATGCAAATTGCAAAAACAAGTACAGCAAAATTGATGGCAGTAGAATAAACAATTCGTTAAGATCTGCATGTAGGTGAGTTGCTGAATTGAATGATGCTGATGCTGATGATGATAAAGTAACGCTTTCTTTCATTGCACAAAACATGAAATATAATTCCCTACATGGGTCTATATCATAATTTATAGAAAATGTATTTTGTCATTCAGTTTTCATTGAATGTTAAAGCAGAACAAACAGTATAATAATAGTATCTGAATTTATCTATTCATATTTCCATACAGCTGTGAAAACGGAAGTTTTGTTACTACCTCCTCTGGCTCCTCACAGTAGCCGAGCTACATTATATAATTTCATTCAACACAGAGAATGTTTATGTTTACTCTTATGAAATGCAGATGAAATTGTAGTTTTCAATTAGACACAGATCTTTCCACGAAGTTGTCTGGTGCAGTTAAATATTATATCAAGCAAAAGTGTACATTAGTATTTTCTCTATACACGGAAGATTGGAAATTCTTTAAGCGATTCGTTTGTATATGTAATGCAAAGTTTTTATTATTTTCTGCTATCAAAAAGTAGCATTAGATTTTATGCTACCAAGTACACACTTAGGAATATTTCTTTGTAAAATTGTAGTGCCGTGTTTTTATCTCCAGAATATTGTGTAAAAAATGATAGGTTTTATTTTAACAGACATTTTATTAGCGGTAGCCTGATTTCTGCAGCGTACAAAACTGAGTTTCCGCATTTGCCACCTCTGTGATCCCAAATGTGTGTTTTTTGTTGTTGTTTTTAAATCATAGATCATTATAAAAAAGTGCAAATAGTTTCCACTATTTTGTCAATTTTCACATTAGAAAAAATGCACCTTTTAAATGTGATATTAAACTTTTATTTTACGTATTGGCTCGTCAGGAGGTTTTTCTTTTCAAAATAACAAGCAGATCCATTTTCTCAAGTATTACTACGCTTTAGGATGGCACGTGTATACGTTACAATCAAATTTAAAGACAAACGGACGAAATGCCGGACTATCGATTTTTCGAGTTTCATCTGGCAAGAATCGTTGAAAAAAGAGATTACATGAAACACAAACATTAGAACGGACTCATCTTAAAATGACAAACATTCTCTACATGTATGTGGTTTTAATAATATAAAAAACATCCAAACGAAAATGGAAGAACGCCTTTACGCGTGTCAGAGTAACAAATAAAATTATAGACAGAAGAAATGTTGCACAACAGGGTAAAGCAGAACCTCGCTTTACCTTTCTTCTCTCAACAAGGATGTGTCTTCTAATATTTAAGCAGTCTGTCACTAGTATGGAGAATTCCAGAAAGCCTGAAGTCTGGTTTACTGAGACTCTAACAGGGCACAGGGTGTGTAAATTTTTCAGTGTGCTTTCAGGGTGTTGAGGATTACATCCAAAAGAGCGTTATTGCGTGATTTATGGTTGATCCTAAGGATTGTGTTTTCATTAACAACTGTTATTTTCAACACAATCTTCATAGTCTTCTTTTACCTGGAAGTAAAGTGTTGGCCACAGGGTCATGTAATAAAAATAACGAATTTAAAGCGTTAATTGATGTAAACTATTGTGTTCTAAGGTATTGCTTACAATTTGTTAACAAGCGTTGAAAAACTATCGTAATAAAAACTAGTCTAGTTTATTTTCTCGCAGTACTGTGGGGGAGAGATTTGAATTTAATTCAGCTCTCCAAACTCAATCCAACTAACTGTAAGCTATTTTGTAACATCGTTCGTTTACAATCGCATACCTAAACATTCTAGCAAAATTTTAACATGCCAGTCCAAGTTAAATTGGTTTTCTACCGCGCACACGAAAAGTCGACCAGTTAGCGTCTGCAGAGAGCAATTGTATTTTTACGAAAGTGTGTGTTTGTGTGCGCGTCGTTGGTAACTGCGCCTGGAGCACGCCCTCAGTTGCCAAGCGCAGCGCGCATTCGCCCTCCATCGCAACCCCGTGGTGACCCCGCCCCCCCCACCCCACTTCACCATCCCCACCCACCGTCCGCCCTCCCTCGCCGGGGGCCGCAGGCGCGGGCGCCCTTGTAGACGCTCTGCACTAACACTTAAATAGCCATGGCGCCACCGGGTATTGACGTATGGCTCGCTTTGCGATTCCCCGAGAGCGGGGCGCCCAGGACTGTCGTCGCTTTCCGCCGACCCCGGCCACCAAGCGGCCCCCCTCAGTGTCGCGGACTCCGCTAGCGCGCCGCCCTCTGCGAGCTGCGCTTCTCTCCGACACTCGGCTTTGTGAGCGCCGCGCAAGGACATGGACGCGTTCCGCAGCAGAGGATCAACGAGCTTGCTCTCCAACTTTGTATATCATGCTTTACTCCTCCCCATGCCGAATTCGGATGGAGAAAGCGGGGATTATGTTGTTGTTGTTTTTTGGAGGTTTTTGTGCCCTCCTTTTCTCTTTTACTATTTGTCTAGATTACAAATATATACAAATCAACAATACACAATGTGGGTTGTCAAGACATTTTGTTTACACGGTAAGAAGTAGATGTTGCTAACTACGGCCAATGCTTACGAAACAATTCAAACTTGTTACTGCTTACTTCATCACACTTCGTTACTCTCTCCATTTGAAGCATGCATTATCTTGTGTTGTCCCACTTTCACAAACCGGTTGTTTGTCTCTACCGCACGGTGTATCTCAACTTTCCACTGTTCTGTTCAATGCCCTACTAATCGTCTGACCTCGCGCTGTTCCGCCAGTGTTCCACGTTCTCAGTCCCGCTCTGGCCCGCTGCCTAGCGCGCGCCCTCCCACCGCAAGCGCTTCCCCAACCTCCCGCGAGGGCGCCAGCAGTGCGAGGAAGGCAGCAGCCAGCGGTAACCGCTCGCGCACTTGCGCTCGGCGGGGCGCGGGCGCGCAACCTCTCCCCCCTCCACTCCCTCACCCACGCCCCTTTTCGTCGGGCGCGTCCTGCGCCGGGGCCTCTTGGCGGCGCCACGACTATAACGTTCAAAACTTAGGAGCGGCCCGCGCGCGGCAGCGGCGAGAGTTCGCTGGATGGCCGTGCGCGGGGGTGGAGGGGGAGGATCCGCAGAGGGAAGGGCGGCAGTTTCGAGCGCGGCCGTCGTGCCGCGCGGCCTTGTTTTCCGAAGTTTTGAACGCAAAAACACGCGGCGGAGCACATAACAATCGCAACAGTGGCGTCCGCACAGGCGATAAAACACCGTGCTCGCGGGGCGTGGGGCTGGGGGAAGCCCCGGGGGGCCGGGTGTCACTTGGAGAGCGAAGAGCGGGCAGTGAAAGGCGGGCGAGAAGTGTTGGGTGGGGAAGAGGGAGGGGGAGCGGCAAGGAGGAGGGTGCGCTTTAGAGCGGTGTCGGAAGGGGGGGGGGAAGATGGGCGGGGAGCTTGAGAACAGAAGTCGGGAAACGTGGGCAAAGGTCAGGCCTGAAAACGGAGCGGAGAGGGAGAAGGTCGTTTGCGCAGAAGGGCGGTGAAGAAGAGAGATGAGAGACGAAGAATGAAAAGAGACGCGGAGGCGGTCGCAAACAGTAGGCGAAGAGGAGTGTAGTGTTCAGACCCTGCCCCCCCCACACACACACACATTCGCAATTCCTGACATAGGATCATGACCTTACGTAGCCGCAATAGACGATCTTTGGAGCTGGAATGCGGAGGTGTTGATATATTTTGCCTGACAATTGCCCCAATATGTGAGTTTTGATGGACATTAGGACAAGTGTTGGTTCCTACAACTGTTGGAGAGTCTTCTGGTTTTAACTGAAAACTCCTCAACCTATGGTTGTATTTTATTCTTACAGGAATTCAGACATTGAAGCAGTTAAATTGTTTTCTTGCAATAGGAATATAAATTCTAAAATGTTACGTTCCGAGATGTTTAACGTAGTGGTGTTGGTGGTTATGTGATTCCAAGTACATTGCATGCATATCACACAATTTAATGTTGTTCATTGAATGTTGTTGTTAAAGTAGACAATCAGGATTTTGCAATCTTCTAGCTAGTATGTAAATTTTCTATTTAAAAACGTTCTCTTTCCCAGTCTTTTGAAAAGTAAAGGTTTCATATTATGGTGCCATTAATTTTTGTATCATTCATTCCATTAATGTCAGAACTAATGTGTTAATGCAATAAATGTTACAGTTGGAAATAGTCTTTATTAATGTAAAAGTACGTTAAAAACTTACCCCAAAATGTCTCTGGTATTATTATTTTTATTGATTTAGTATCTAACTAGAGAAGAAACTAAAAGAACGAAATAAAATATTATTTTTCCTGTGATGTGAATGTTTTCGCTACGATTGACATGTGATTCATAGAAGGGCCAAATGAAAAAATATGCTCGCTTGATGAATACAAATTTAGATGCCATATAAATTTTTAAATATCCAATTACTCTTAGATGATCGTGAAATATTTGATAATGTAATCGGCTTGTTGTATTCAGAATCCCTCATATTGTTAAAGGCATAAGAAGAGATATTGTAAACAGTACTCAGAGTTTTTTCAGTATAGAAAGATGTGAACTTGTTACGGATAATATTATGATACTACTGGTAACACATCAGAATTTGACGGTAACTGGGAAGAAAAATAAATGACATTCTTTATTCTTAGCACTTAAAATCTTGCACATAAAAGTTTTGTTTCGTTAATATTATAAATTTACACGTACGCGTGTTTTTCCGACATGACAGGATGACTGTTTTCGATAGATAGATTACATCTCAAAACAAAATAATGAACGAATGTATGCAGATATGTCTTCAGCCTATTAATATTGTGCTATTCAAATTTAATATTTATATTATAAATACGATTAATAAATTTAATATATTTAATATGCAATATCGTTCTTAAAAATAAAAATTTTTTTGTTGAATCGAAAGGTCAAACTACTTTCTAAACACCAACTTTTAGTGTTTGAAATGATCATATGATGATCACTACGTTTAACAGCTATATATATGCATATAACTGATATAATTGAAAGAGCATAAATCATCAAAGTAAATAAAATAATGTCCTATTGACTAATTGATTATTTTGTGTACCGGACGCGACAACTACTACAGTAATATGTGTGCCGTAAATGTGGTACATTTCTTTCACGGAAGGTTCCTTCACGTGATTCTTTTCGAAGATTGGCCACATTCAGATATCACCCAGCAACGCGGCACCGCCTCCGCCGAGACACGCTAGTTCCCGTCTGAACTCCCGACATGTATGGTGGTGTAGTACATATAAGTGAAAATGCGTGTAAGTAAGGGGTGAGGAAAGACAAGGAAAGAGGAAGGAAAGATTGCGGCCGGTTCATGGCCTGTTTTTACGGTACTACTCCGGTATTCGCCTGATGTTGATCGACGAAACCACGGATAAACAACCGATCTGAGCAGCTGGTTCCTAGAATTCTCCTTCACAGCGCCTGAATTCGACCTCGCTAGTGTAGAAAATCCTCTACCGTCGGGACTCGAACCTAAGTCCTCCCGGTCAGAAGCCCTGCATTGATATCAGTTGATGTTCTGAGCCACCTCAGCCGTTAACCCTTCGACCCCGCGGAAGGAAGGATGAGGCGCAGTCACCGCTGAGGCGAAGGCCTTGGACGCGCCGTGCGCGTGGATGGGGAGGGGCAGAAGGCGGAGCCTTTCCACAGGCGGCGACGGCGGCGGCGGCGACGACGGCGTCCCCAAGGGCCCGAACACGCGTTCCCTTGCTAAGGTAGCGCCTCAAAAGATCTCTCGAGACTTCCTGTCCTTAACCGCGGATCTCATGAATTTCAATCTTGCATAAACAACGTCGTCCTCGGGATGGCAAGCGTTTGCAGGCGCCACGCCCGCCGCGCCGCTCCTGCGGGCAGACGAAGCGGCGGCCCGCGTTGCTTTCCTGCGCTGCGGGACTGCCGCTTTCCGGGGACACGCTGTGGCTTGGCCTCGACAGGCCGATCAAGCTGCGTTTCTGATAAACTTAAACATTATTTTTAATTTAATTTTTTACTGTATCTGAGTTCTATTTTCGAATGAGATCAACGTGTTGACGGTACATAATTTCGAAATTATCAACAAAACTATAAGAATCGTAATCAAAATATCTCGTATGGTATTACATTAAGAGAAAATGATAACTCAAATCTCAAATTCTGTTTTCTTTCTTCCATTTTCAGTAATGTTATATAGAGTCTGGAATATTTGTTTCTTAATTTTCTTAACACTCGCCTGTACTCTTTATTATCAAACACGTTATTGGTCTAAGTTTTTTCACCTTAGGAATTCTTCGTAAGAAGAGAAAGTTATGTAATCCTGCCCAGAAAACGCCGAAATTTTGCCAGAAAGAACCTGTTTGTATATTAATTGATGAATACTATACTGTATTGTGCATTGTTCTCTCTCTTCAATTCACTATATCCTTTCCTTTTCTTTCATGCGCCTCCTTTTTAAGTCTCCCTTTCTTTTCTTCGGTCTACATTTAGAATTTCCCCCCTAACTCTTTCTCATTTCCACTGACTCCCCCTCATCTTCTGTCTATTCTGTCCCCTCCCTTTTCCTCTCTCGAGTCTCTTCCGTCTCTACTTCTGTTTCTCTTTCCCTCGTCTTTCCATTCGCGTCCACTATTTTCTCTATTCTTTAGAAAGTCTTCCCAGTATCTCTCCCTACATGTTATTTCTCATTCCTCCCTTTTCACTACCTCTCTCATCCTCATTGTATAGTGCGCATTCAATATCGAAAAATGACAAAACTCATACGTCATCCTGGTGTAGAGAGCTTCAATATCCGTGCTTCAGAGCGAGTACTCTGGAGAACAAAAATTGCTTGTTGCAATACCACTCGAGGCAACCTGTGCGCGCGCGGGTGGCTGCTGAGACCTGCTGAGGCGGCACTCGCGCAGGGGCGGGG
>BOPP01000175.1:810795-833666 GCA_017312745.1 Gryllus bimaculatus | reverse complement strand
AAGGCACGCGCCCCGCGCTTGGTGAACGCATCGGTGATTCCACCCCGAGGTCAGGTGCTGCGGTCGAGGGGCGGTGATGCTCGGTGCGGAATGACGAACAGGAAGGGTGAGTAGCGGAAGAAGCGGGAGGGGATTGGGGTGGGAACAGAAGTAAGGTGAGTTGGAGAAGGGGGAAAACAAAGGTAGGGAAAATGATGAGAAAATGAAAGTAGGGGGGAATAGCAGAAGGAAGATGCTCGGGAGAAGAAAAAGGAGGGAGAGTGTTAAATAAATAAGGTAAGGATTTGAAACAAGATGCTTGGTATATGGGAGAGAAGTAAAAGAAGAAAAAATAATGACTTGATTGGAAGGAGAGGATAAGGAGCAAATGGAAGGAAGGGAGGAGGATCAAATGGACAGAGACCGACCAGATGCTTTGAAGAAGAGAGAAGGGGAAAAGATAAAGAGGTTGAAAATTGAATGAAAGAAGAGGAAGAATAGAAAATGGAAGAAGATAGTGAGAATCAATATGAGAAAAATCATGAGGAGCCAAAGAGGACGAGGAATGGAAGATAATAAAGGGGAAAATAGAGGATGAACAGCCAAAGAAGGTAGAGAAGAACTTAGTCAAGGAGAAACAGAACAAGAATTATGACTGTGAAGAGGACAATGTATACACAAACGAGAGAAAATAATGGAAGAAAGGCAAGCGGAAGAATACGGACGTTGACGTATGAATAGGGAACATGAGTTAATACAGTAGAAACAATGATCTTTTTTTTTGTCTCCTCAAAGGGACCAGTGTGAATATGCAGGTGTAGAATATTAGTCAGCAAGCTCCTCTGGTAGCGCATGGACAGCGTACTGGCTTTCCGAGATGCAATTCCACGTTCTATTCCCTGTCGGAGCAAACATAGAGCTGTAGCTTTCCATTAGAACCGGATGGGATGACAAAACGACATCCTTGGGCAGCTCCACTGAGCTAGGCACAGTAATGGTGATACGTCATATTCCCTGCTTGACTCCCAGGCGAGGATAGCAATAAGAACAGGGCCCAGGCGTGGGAGCTCCGCCGGCTGGCCAAAGCGGTCGGAGTAATCCCTCCCTAAAATTCCAAATACCTGCCACATATTGGATTGCGGTGCGGAGGTGCCGGCTGTGTGGAGAGAGCGTGGGCACGGGAGGCAGATTTGGGCCGGGCGTGCACCTTGGATTGGGTGGGGCGAATGCGTGGGTAGAGCCAACTTTAAAATCCGGAGAAGCGATGTGGAGGAGGAAGGGAAGAATAATCCTGCCCGAAAGAAGTCGCGGAATGATAATGGAGAGACTTGTGAATCAATGGTTTATTAAAATTATTAAACAACGGTTTATATATTTTCGTGTCTGAGCTATTGGTAGAATGTTACTTTACAGAATGTTATTGAATCGCTGTACACCTTACTTTACATTATATTGCACTCATTGTTACTATTTTATTGACACTTCTAGTAAATCTACTTTATGCTTCTCGAAAATGTATTAAGTGTCGTGGATATAAATAGTAGTGAAATTTAATAAAAATTAGAAACGTAAATCAATGTAGAGAGGACGTAACATTTTAGTAACGATTTTTGATTAAAATGACGTTCTAAGTTGCAGCTTTGCGATAATGACTTACATTTGTGTAGTAGTACTAAAATGCTCCGTCTAAAGTCAGAAGGTAGTTTGTAGCAGAATGTGTATCTCGGACTCTATTTTTTTACGTACGGTTTTCAATTTTTTTCTGAATATTGTATGTGCTTAATTTTTAGTACCATGCTCCTTATCATTTATCTACAAAACTCATTTCTCGTCACATTATTCCGGGATTTCTGTCAATTATCAGAAATTATTTTTATCTCATGAATGTCTGGGTTCGCAAAGCCCCCACGCTCTCATACGTTAGACCCGGGTTGACGACCAGAATCGACCGACGCATCCCCCACAAAACCCTTGCGATAACCTGCATTTTCTGTGACATAATCCAAGTTGGTACGATCAACTGTTAGGAAAAGAAAACAATACTGATACTTCCAGAAATCACCAAAAACAAGAATTGCAAACAGACGTTTACATCATACTCACCATTGGTCAGTTCTCAGATTAATACTATCAGAATTGCTATGAGAGTTGGTACATAAAATAGCACAATATTTGCATTCAGACCTGCCCTCAGGAGGAGGTAGTTGCAAGAAAGAAAACTATTAAGATGAGACGTACAATTTGTTAAAGAAATGTTGATCATGAAGCAATCCGTGAATATAAAGTGTTTGAAACAGAAATATACAATTCATTATTTATACATTCATTATTTGTAAAGATATTCAGCATCCTGCTGTGCATTGCTGCTGGGCGAGATGGAATGAGAGAGCAAACCGGACGCAGTGGGTAGATCTGTGGTCAGAACGGGCGAGACGGCAGAAATGAGGTGGTGGGTAGAGCTATTTACTGTGCAAGTTTCTTAAACAAACACGCGGACAATGTCAGGTAATCAGCTAGTTGACTATTAACCCAGCACTAAAATATGAAAAACTGTGCAAATTAATTCTACACACAGCTGCAGCACAAGACGTCATTGATAAATATACTGTTTGAGAACAAAGACGTGTACATTTGATATCGACCCTTTGCCGAACGTTTTCCTTATACGAATAGTTTGGAGCAGTGATGATGTCGTGTGAAAACGATGAGAAATTTTAAAAGAGAAAAATTATAATTAATATTGCTAAAAACGAAATAATTCAATTGTTTATGCAGAGGTATGTAAAATAAAAGCTGTTCGTTCTTAAGGAATACTAGAGAAAACCATGTTCAAGAAAGCGTTTAGCTAATTTTGTTGAACACAAAAGAAAGAATAACAACTATTGATGAATGCCGGCTTCTAAAAATCAACCCGACTTCACCGAATAGGCGGTCCTCAGAGATGGTGGGTTCTCCTACAAGAATGGTAGGGAAAACGTTCTCTGCGGTGGCGAGGGACACCCGTGAAAAGAGCAGAGAGCTGATTTTGTGATAGGTAAATTACGAGCAGTACATACTAGGAAGAAAACTGTTTACTAGTTCATCTAAACATATAAAATAGTCTATTTTTTTCTTTGGGGAAACCCATTCGGGGTAAGCGAAAAAGCAGCGCAGCTTGTTCTAGACAGGCATCGACGAGGGCAAAAAGGTGGAAAAAAGTCTCTTAATGCCGTGTTGACGAGAGTCAGAGTAGGGTTGTGGGTGAGTAAATAATACATGCAGCAAATGACATGGTTCTTACATGCATGTGAAACCAAGGATAGAAGTAAGTATGCGGGAATATACTTAAAGGAAGAAAACAACAATATTCCCCGCCGTGGCATAACCGAAAATAAGACACTTGAATGAACTATCTTCAGGGTAGAGGTGATATCAAATTCATAAGAGCGGAGTGCAGGTTTTGGAGAGAGCAGTTATAACAAAGGAAATGATTTAATACTTCATTCAGGAACATAAAGTATCAAGTTGAACTAATTTATTTTTGAAAATTCCGTAGAAGAAACGGAAAAACGCAGCGCGACGTCTTCCAGACATACGCCTTCGACAGCGAGACAGCGGAAGAAAATGTCTGGAAGGCGGAGGTACGACCGAGGGTAGAGCGCGGGAGAGGTAAATGATAACAAAGACTTTCTGGAAAGGTCGTGGTATACTACTTTCTATATACATGAAAAACGATGTATTGAGGTAATTCTTTGGGAATAAACTTACTCAAGGAAGAAAACAATAGTTTCTCCCGCTGTGGCTCCATCTAGAATATGAAAGTTAGAAAATAAATCTTCGATGCAATGGTAAGAGCGTGTTCGAAGGGGTATAGTGCATGTATTTGGAGTGAGAAATTATAACGAAAAGTAGCTGTGGAGGAAAAGATTTAATACTTCCGTGGTGGTAGCAGATATCTTGTGGTAATCCATGGTATTGTAAAGGAAATAATCTCCACAAACTTTGTACCTTTACAGTACCATTTAATACTTCATTTAAGAAGATAAAGTAACAAAGTTGAACTAATTCATTTTTGAAAAGTCCGTTGAAAAACGCGGCGCGACTTCTTGCAGACAGGCACCTCCGACGGCGAGAGAGGTGAAAAGAATCCCCCGCCGAGCGAGGGAAGACCGGGTTCGCGGGTGGCGGGAGAGGCAATGCGGCAGACGCGGCTCCTCCCACGCAGGGACAGTCGGCGGCTCCCGCCGGGGCCCGAGGCGGCGCCGGAGGCTGCGAGAGAAAGCGCGAACCGCTGTTAAGTGAACCCATGCATCACGCGCCGCGTGAAATATGACGCGCGCAGTCGCGGGAATCGATCTCCGCTCTTTAGGATAGGATCGCGCGTTCCATTCGCGGCGGAGGCGGCGGTGGAGGCGGAGGCAGTGGCCCGCGGGATGCGGCGATGGCGATAGCTTATCATTTTTCGGTCGCGGGGCCTAATGTATTGCTCGCGAGGCGTCGCGTTGCCCCGCCACGCCCCCGCGCCTCCCCGCCGCTCATCCCCGCCGGCTGTCGCGCGCGTCCCATGAATTTCTGAACGCACCCCGCCGCCGGCGTTGGGCCGTTGCGTTCCCCCACCCCCACCCTTTTTCGTTTTCCGGAGCTCAGTGTTGTGTGGCGTGCAGTATTGATGTTCGTGTTGTTTCGAAAAAGAATTGTATTCCATGAAAGATCTCAAATCACGTTCTGTACTGTGGTACGGTTTAACCCCGGTGATTCGCGGATTTGATACGTTCTTCCGTTACGTAATTTCCTGCTTGGTTTCCTCATCCATTTTGTGAACGATGAAATAAAACTTGTTGTAGACGGGAAATAAATGTCGCAGAAAATGGTGACTGCACGACATCGCCAGCCTTTGCGCTGTTTTGGAATTTTCGGAGTATTTCTGTCGTGCGTCCGGTGTAATTCAGTGATTTTTTTTTCACTTCGATATTAGTGAAAGTTTTTTGGCATCGAGCGTATTCCTTAATTTAAATGTCACGGTGCTCGGAAAGTTAATCTGTGGAACAGAAAAGAACGCAGGGGAGTGCGAAAAATTCCTGATACTGGGCTTGCAAACGCAGTGTTTTATCAAAATATTTTTCTTCTATAAAAGCCAGGAATTATGGGTAACATTAATCCCTTTCCGGATTTATGACATGGGTACAGCGAGCCTTTTTGTATGATCGGGCTATCGATTATTGAATTACCCAAACACCAGGCCTGTTCCCGGCTTTTAAAGCCGACCTCGTTGCTTTTCACTCCTCTTCGTCCGAGAGTCACTTTTCCCGAGGGATTACAGTTTACGGAGCAAAGCCTTGGGCTAGAGGCATCTTACATTGATCGTATCGAATAATGGATTCAGTCTTAAAGGGTTTGCCGACACTCATCACATTCCCAGAGATACACACTCCGAGGAGTTTTCTATTGGTTTGTATTCAAAATTTTCGGTTTTGCGGTTCAGTATTTCTGAAAACGCGTTTGCTTTCCATACTCATATTGTGTGCGCCTACACGCCAGTATTTAACATTTAATCAGATTGCAACTCGTCCGATGACTAAATGTTATATTCAGAAGGTATTATTTTTAGATAAAATGTCTAAAAGCATCCTACTAGTCCGTTACATTCAACTACAAATAGGATAACAGGGATTTAACTTTCAGTAATTGTCGATGGTAAACGTATGTGATTTGTGGATGTGTTTTAATTACTACATTAGCATAATTTAATTACACGCATCGATGAAAATGATGTTTTGAAGTACGTATATAACCATATTGAATTTTGAATAGTATTTTACCAAATTTACCGGATACAACAGTCGATTAATTCAAATTCTCGTTTAAGCGTTGCTTCATTATCATTGATCTTGTTTTTCTTGTATTTAAAGTTGTGTATGAAAGGTTTAGGTAGTTTATCGACAATAATGAACGAAGTTAAACATTCAAAATGAATTTATCTTTTTATCTCACTACTGTTTTATTATTAGAGAAGACGCTTTTGACGCCAGAACATTTTGTAATAGCACTTGTCTTTCTTTGGGTATTTTTTTTTTAAATTCGAATGAAAAGCAATTACATGCATCATTCTTAGTAGTCGTTCCCCGAAGTTAGAGATTTTTCTTTATAACTCACGTAATTAATAATGTGATATAATGTATTCACATTCGTTATCATCTGAATTATATTAATTAAAAGCATAACTAGAGGATTGCTTCAGACCTGGCAGTGTCACTCGACATTGAAATTGAGTCGCTAATGCCAAGAGTGTTTTCGTGATGAGACCATATCGTTCTTCATTAACCTCCGACAGTTGGCGTGTAAATTGCATGCGTCAACTCTCCAGGCTGTCTCCATGCGTATAATTAATTGTCCACTTTTCTGCATTCCATAACGAGCCAGAGGTAAGTGGCGTGCCCTGGTAGCATGCGATAAAATACCTTACACAAAAATACGCTACCTTTTTCTTAGCTGGAACAGTTTTTTCTTATTTTCACGTAAGCTCCTGCATTCTGTTAAAGATGTACTGCTTTAATGATTGTTCCAAGTAAAAATTCTTACATTCAATTTTTCTTTGAGGCAAAAAGCAGATTTTTAATTTTTTATAATATTTTTTATAGAAGTAATTTAATATTTTTAAATTTTTTATTTGGAAAATATGTTGCATTTGAAAACAACAGTTGTCACATGTCAAAACAACTGAATTATTTTATTACAAAATTAATATTTGAAAAAATATTTAATAAGTGTATTTTAATTTGTGATGAATATTTTAAAGCATTTTAATGCATAATGTAGTTTTATTAGAAAAAGGTTCTAATGTAAGGAACCTGCAAAGTTATATTGGTTTATATGAAACATTCGTTTTACGATTACGTTTTACGAATTCGTTTTTATTCACAGATTCCCACAACTGTTAGGTTCAATCGTTGATCTCTGAATAGAAGCAGCAAATTAGTACAAGAGCAAGTTGTACATCCACTACAAAGTTATTCTGAACACATTTCAAATTTCAAATTCATCCGAAATTCAAGAGCTTAATTCCAAAGTGACGTATCTCAATGGACTATAATTTGTCAGGCAAATGTTCACATTCAGCCTTGTAATTTAAGGTACGATTCAACAATTTTAAAATACCGTTTAAGATAAGAGAACCAGTTTTTAAACACGATATTTGGCAGCTTGAGAAGAAGAGTCTTATAAACATAATTATACGTATAATTGCAAAACAAAAGGAAATTGAGGTCCATTACTTTGGCTTAAGCTCTTCTATTGGGGTTTGGTCGACAGGTCATCGCTCTGCAGTTCCATGTTGATTGAGCATGATGCAATGCCGCCACATTTCTCTGAATTGTAGCCATCCCTATCCTTGCGAATATCTACGGCTGATATAGAGCACAAAATATAACAGAGGTTAGGAAAGACATTAGCCGTTCGGCGCGCTTTTGTCCTTGTAACCACAATTTTCTTGTCAGTATTAGCGTTTCCACGTTTTGCTGTCTCGTGATTACATACTGCAGCATATCTCTCGGGCGCTTGTACTTTGCCGCCGGATTCGGCTCGTACAACGCTTAACTTTTGATTATGTCATTATTCCACGCGTTTAGTTTTGAATAGAATATGAAAGCTATATTTTTAAAGAGAAGCTGTATTTTTAAGGCTAAATGTAAGTGGCGTCGCGCACAATGTACTGTGAAGGCTTGCATTTTGAACTCGAACGCGCACTTGACCGGCAGCTGTCATCACGTGGGACTACTTAGGCGACCTCTGGAGTGCGTGCGCGCATATCGCGCGTTATATGTTGGTAGGCAGCCGCGGCCTTTCACCGGCCGGTCTGCCCTAACCTCACTTCTGGAAAGGTCATGGAGCACACACAACGAGCAACTTCTCGCGACCTCAATGCGAAACTTACCGCTGCGCTGTTAACGCTGAGTTACTACGTGCTGCCAGATAAACGTTACGACCTCGCGGCTCCTGTTACCTGCACCGCCCACCGGGGCGCTGCTTGTGTTTGCGATACGTTTCGGAGGAGTGAAGAGGGGCGAAAGGAGAAGTGTGGACAGGGTTGGGCAAAATACTGTAAATTTAGTATTTAAATACATTATTTTAAATACTGTGTAAATAAGTATTTAAATACATAGACAATAGACTTTAGATTTTGATTTGCTAAATACATATATAAATTACTTCAAGTACTCAAAATACAGTAAATATAATAATTTTGTGTTAAATATTTTTATTGCAACAATATATTATATTTCTCAATTACAATAAATTAGTAATTGGCAGTCATATACATTTCTGAACAATAACATACTTTAATATGCATATATGTATAAACACAAATAGGAAATGATATAAAAATATGTTTGAAACAAATAAACGGAATTTCCTGTTAAAACGAACATTTTTCAAAAAAATCAGGCAATAACTCCCTAGCTGGCGAATGTATAAAATCCGAAGGAAAACACTTGTTCAACTGCGCGGACGAATATAAAACAGTGTTTTAATGCATAGACGCTCTTTTTTACTGCCGGGATAATTGTCAGCATTTTTAATGATTTAAATTTATCATTTAAAATGAAGATAATTTAAATTCAGCAGCTGCATGAAACTTTTATTTTTTTTCAATGAAGTGATCTCACTAGTGAAATCCAACAACACGAAACTATCCCCGTTATCTTCTCCTTCATATCTATATAAAGTATTTTAAGTTTTTCTTTTTTAAATAAGTATTTTTTGTATCTAAATACATCTCCAAATACGTATCCCCAAAACTCAAAAATACATTTTTTCAAAGATAAAATGTATTCAATACACATGTTTTAAATAAAGTATTTAAGTACTGCCCTATCCTGAGTGCGGATGCGTTGCTTCAAGTTCCCTTTCAGTATTTTACATATTTAGTCACATGCTGAAGGGCTTGAATTTATATATAATATAGGGTAATTAATTTTAAGTGTAAAATTTATTATTGCCACAATTGAATCCCGAATTTCAGAAACCCGTCAAACGCGAAATTCCTCATTTCGTGAAAACTGAGAATGAGTCTCCCACTTTTTCAAATTTCAAAATATTTTTTTATAAAAGAAGAAGATTAATGAATATGTTTCATATAAATATGCACTTAACTATGTGTCTATTCTCCTGTAACAAGAATCCGTCACTTAAGCATTTAGTTTTAGATTTTGTCCTTTGACGGGTTTCTAAAATCTTACCTTCTAACATTATCCTTAATATTTTTCCTTCGCCGTTTAGACCTTGGAATTACGGATATTATTAGAATGCGCACACTGTTACTGATAATCACGCGGTTACCCCCTGGCACGAGAAGGTTAGAACTGGGCAGCATCACTGCGTCATAATTGGCCGTACGTGACGCCGGCATGTTGGGGAGTAGTAAAGTAGAAAAGGCACAATGCCCCAGCGATATTTTCTGATGCCCATATTTTTTGCACTTTTTTAGCTTTTGCAATTTTCAAAAATTCAGAGAGTTCAAAAAAATTAGATCTGCGCCATATTTTAAGCTTTCTTTGCGGTATCCGTGAAAAAATTAAAGAAAAAATTTAGAGACTTTTTGAGAAAAATATTTTTATACATTGCATTAACTTCAAATCGAAATTAATCGTTTAAAAATGAATATTACCTCTTATAAATTTTATTATATTTTCGAAATCATTTCTATTGTCAATATTGTACTTTTGTAATTTATTCTTTTTGGAATTTTTGGATATCGTGTTTGTTGTAAATAGAGGATAAAGTTAAAAAAATATGTTGAGCCGTTTTTGAAAAAAATAATTGTTTAAAAATTGTCAATATTTCATGAAAATTACACAAATGCAAGACATATTTATACGGTGATGCGTATTTTCAATGCTTCGAAACGTTCGCCTCAAAAGAAACACTCTATTGAAGTAGCATAGAATGGATAACGTGTTTTCTGTGCTATTGAGATATTTCGTACACAAAACTAACCTAACCAAAGTAGTTTTCTGAACAACCTATGGGATTTTAGAGGAATGCAATTTTGCGATTATACATGTTAATTGATAATGGAAAAATCTGCCACTAAAATACTTAGTACATACGATTTACAAAGATAACGCTTCAGATAAGGATCATTTTAATTCTTTGGGACTTCATGATTTGGAAATCGGACGCGTATGTCATCGCCTCCTTTTCGGCATATTAGGCACTTTAATTGAATATAATTCTGTGACCAGCTGTGGAAGACGGCGGGCGTTCCAGCGGAGCTTCATGAGGTCGCCAACAATGAAAATAATCAGAAGCCTTACCTTTTAAGTCA
Source organism: Gryllus bimaculatus (assembly GCA_017312745.1). Classification (NCBI taxonomy): domain Eukaryota; kingdom Metazoa; phylum Arthropoda; class Insecta; order Orthoptera; family Gryllidae; genus Gryllus; species Gryllus bimaculatus. The sequence continues at coordinate 823,384 of BOPP01000175.1, read as the reverse complement.
TGTGTACTATTTAAATGTTACAAAACGTAATTCCGAGATCATGCAATTATCCTATATGACACATCTACTGTGGGTCACTTGATGCAAACGCTTCGAAGCATTGGAAACATACAACTCCCTGCAAATTCTGTTGTTTCCCCCAGACACGTGACCGGTATAATTGGGCGTCGTCAGTGCGCGTGACCCATGTGTCACCGCCTCCATTTCGGCATGTTGGGCGCTTTAATTGAATATACTGCGGGCCGCCGGTCCCTCAGGGGGCCGGAGGGCGGGCGGAGGGGCGAGGGTCTGCACAGGGGGCGAGCTTATGACGGCGTCTGCGCCTCGAAGAAGTCGCACACGAGGTTTACGACGCCGTGACTCAGCAACGGGCGCGGCCCTAAGGCCGCCCATCCGCCGCGAGGAGCAGCGCGCCTTCCCGCGCCCTGCGGCCCTCGGCGCCCGCGGAGGCCCCCGCTTGTTTGGCAGCGGCCATTTTCCCGAGCCATTGATCGAGACAAATCTGTGACAAGGCGCCCGGAGGTTCGCTGCCCCCTCGGGCGGGGGCGGGCGACCCTTTAAAGCGGTGGGTGTCTCGGCGCCGGCGGCGTAATCCGGCGCTCTCCGCTGCACTGGTTTGGCCGCTCGTCTTCGCGCTTGTGCCGGCCCTGGCACTCGGGGTCGCCAAACTCAACTCTTCCCAACGCACCTTTTGCAATTTACAGCGCAGTTCTTTGTTTTCAGACTCTCTATATCGGAGCTTCTTTAATTTCTCCCTTCGAAGTAGACGGTTTTCCAGGAAAGGCTTCGTCGGTTTCGGTTAAATTTTGTTGTGAGGTAATGTGAAGCGCTTTTAAGAGAATGATGCAGGTCTCATGTGGGTTAAAAATCCTGATTTTTCGATGACTGCAAAAGTTCAAATGTTTTCGGAATCTTTCCACAACCATAATATTAAAACTAGAGATTTTCTGCCTTAATAATATGTTCCTGAAATATAGGTTTTGAAGGAAATTTATGTACAATTTTTCGAAAATTTTAGTACTTTTCGCGTAATTTTGCTTGAAAACACGAGGCAGAAAGAACGTACAGTTTTTGCACCATTTGTTTCTGAAATAGGATATATTCAGCCCATAATTGCGCATTCCCCCTTCCCGGTCAGGCAAGATTATAGTGTGAAAGCAACTAAAAATGCTTATATACCTGCCATTTAGAGAATGCATGTCATTGAGATATTCTTGAAAGCAAACGAGTGCTAGCCAATGAAAAATTTGTTCATCGTGGAGGGTCCAGTCCTACCTAATTTTAGTAGCTGCGTATAAAACATGATTAATGTTTCCAAAGTTCCATGTTTATAATAAGGGCCACAATATGCCAGTTAACACGATTGAATATTGTGTAATATCAAGTAATTTGTTTATGTGACTATTCCCTATCTGAATCCTATTAATTTCAAAATTAATATTATTTACACTCTGATGTTTTGTTAAGAATTAAAAATAAAAATATGAAAATGCAATTATAATGTTTGAATTGTGAATCCATTAAGTAAATATTTTTCATTATTGTTTTGAAGCTCGTTTTCAATATTTCACGTCTGTAGAAAACGTTCATTCCTATTCCAATTAGTAATCCCCGTCGCTTGTTTCCACAGTTTGACATTATGAAATACCATACATTCCTATAAAAGGGTTGCTGCTGCCGACATTGTTGACAATTCCCCAATGTTACCACAAAATTCCCAACGTTGATAAATGCTTTCGAGCACTATGAGTGTCAAACATTGCAGCAAGTTATGTTTTCCTTTCATGTCCCAAGAGAAATAAACGCTATGAATGTTTATATTTTCCAAAATTTGGAATTTATGCTACAGGTTTCGAAGCAACTAACTACATCGGTGATTAAATATTCTATGTCAAAAAATGACCACCAATTACACCCGTTTTTTCACACGTTCCATTGTTGCTAGTTGAATAAATCTTTGAAACGAAAGCACGCATCCACAATTAAGCGAATTATTTTTATATCCCGAAGACAAATTCATTAAAAGAAATAATGTACTATCAGAACCAAACGTACGAAGAAAACAATAGATATTCTAAAAAAGCTGATTTTAAAGAATAACCCAATTTTCTGACCAAACGGCATGTTCTCACCAAATAAAAAGATGTTTTTCAAATTAATATTATTTAAGGCATTCTTGGTAATAATATCCGTTTTGCACCAGAGAGAAAGAGTTTAAATAATGCCTTTTCCCTACTATTTGGAATTTCTTTCATTGGTCCTCTCGGAGCTTGCAACCCTCGTTTCCTCGACTTTCGCTTTCTGGTTCTTATCTCCACTCCTTGTCTTCATCACCATCTCGCCCTCCTTCCTCTGCGCCCCAAAGCCTCTCAGCGCCTCCGGAGACGCTGCCGTCCGGAGAATCAGCCAGCGGAACGGCCGGGCTCTCTGACCCGGAGACTTCGCATCCCTCCGCCCGCCGCGCCCTCCATTCCCCACCCTTCTCCCTCGCGCCGTGCCCTCGGTCGCTGCTGCTGCTTCTCCCGAAGCCCTCCATTGCCCGATAAATCATCCCCTTGATAATTCCCGTGTCACCAGCACACTCGGCCGGAACGGAAGATGAAGAGAAAGCCTCTGAAAAAAAGGGGAACCCCCTCGGTTGGTGCCGGCGCGCGTTTTCCGCGCCGCCCAAAGGGTTGGCAAAACTGTTACGATGAAGGAGCGCGCTTCCTCTTATTCATAAAGGAAGCCTTTCCTCTTTCTTTCCTTCCCAGATCGCCCCTCCCGTTCGCCCCGACTCCCAATCTCCCCCGCCCTATCTATCCCCGGCTTCCCTGGCCTGGTAGGCATTCCCACCCTGGCCGCGCTGCCCGCCCCACGGGTCCGCGTCTCGCCCCGTCCGACCCACCCCGTTTGTCCGACCCATTCCGTCCCGCCCCTCTCTCCACCAAAACTCCCCGCTCAATCCTCTTCCAACCCATCTACCTGCCCGGGCCTTCCTCCTCGCCATCTCTCTCCCTTCTTTCTCTCTCCCTTCTCTCTCTCCCTTCTATCTCTCCCTTCTTTCTCTCTCCCTTCTCTCTCTCCCTTCTTTCTCTCTCCCTTCTTTCTCTCTCTCTTCTTTCTCCCTTCTCTCTCTCCCTCTCTCCCAGTTCTTTTCGCCCGTCCTTTGCCGGTCCTTCCCAAGCCCTAGTCGACAGCCCTTCCCAGCCCGGTTTGGCTCAGGGAAGAGGCGCTCTATCAAGTTGTCCGCAGAGCGAACGTTCGGACCGGGTTTGTGGGGAGATAATGCCTTATTTCTTAGAGTGCTCGTTGAGAAATCGCGCCTTGCCCTCTTCCTTTACTCTTAGGGGGGATCCACACTTCGTTTGCACCGAAGACGGTAGTATTTAATTTACTTAATTTTCGAGGTTTAAGAGATCTAGAAATTCCAAATTGGGCTTGGCTGCAGTAAAACTATAAAGCAAGTAATTTATAACGTGGTGTGTTTATGGAAACGGGAAGACAGAAAGGAATTTTACTACCCTGTATTAATCCTGGATGACAATGATAAAACTCAGTTGATTTATGACCTAGAGAGAGCATATTGCCCTCATATAAAAATTAATTACCATTTCATTCGGCCTGAATCACCGCCAGACTATTGCAAACAGTCACCAAATACAACGCAAATTCGTACTGTAGAGTGGAGAAGCTATGCCACAAAAATTTAATTAGTATAAATGAATGAACTTTCGTCATTTTTTTATTTACTGCAAATTAAGTCGAAATAAGAGGGCGCTATTGTTGTGTGGATCTTATGCATTAGCTTGTTTTTACCTTCAATAATTTTATTATTATTGGAGGTTCTGTCATATTAAGTTTTTTTGTTTGTTACATTCCTTCACGTTCGATACTTTGGGCAATTTGCGTTGATTATTTTAATTTATATGAAAATCTTTTTTTAAAACCATTTTTTATTGTACTTCAAACCAGTTATCTTACTCCACTGAAACAGTGAAATCATAATACATATTTCTGTTATTTAAAGTGCGGTGTGTTAATTAAAATAGAGGTGTGTTATTTTCAAGATTAGAAAGAGTAGACAATATTGAATCGTTTCTAGTTACGAGAAAATGCAATTCTTTGAATGGCTACGAGTCTCTTCCCACCTTTTCTTCCCCGAATACGAAAATGGAGACTTACGACGTGAAACACATTCATCCGACAGAAAATTTATTAACAAGACGTCTGCAGCTCCTGCAATAAAGACTTTCATGAAAACGAAACAAAAAACAACTATGAAACGTATGAAACGAACATACGTTTACAGGATCGCGCACGAACAGTCTCAGATCTCAAACCGGGAGGGGAAATTCTTTTCTTCTCTTTTGCAAACAATGCACAAAATGAAGTTCTCATGCCGGGGATTTCTCGTACCGCCGTCGTGGCGACGTGACCCATTTCACGCACGCAACTCTGGCCCCTCGGAGACCCTCTCCTCCCCCTCCTCTTCCCTCTCCCCTCCCTTGTCGTTCCTCCCCCGCTCCGTTTCGCGCACGTTTTCCGAGATATTTATTGCATGCCACTCTAGGAGCAGTGGGACGTGAGCGCTTTGCCAAACGCACCGACGGCATAAACTATGAAATTCTCGCGAGCGCCGCCGCCGCCCCTTCTTTTGTGGGGAAGCTTCCGATTTAAATAAGGTAGCGACCTGGCAACACCGAGTGCGTCGCACCGGGAGAAGTGGCTCAGGGCATCAATTGATGTCACTGCACTGCCTCTGACCGGGAGGTCCTGGTCCTGGCGGATTTGAGGATTTTTGACACTAGCTTGATAACTATGAAGAATTCAGTCGCTGCCTGGAGGCGAATTCCAGCTGCCGACAGCTCTGATCGGTGGTTTCTCTAATCAACACCAGGCGAATGCAGAAGCAGTACCCTAAGATACGGACAACGAACCAACCGCGATATCTCCTTCCTGTTCCTTGTTCAACCCTCCTTGCAAACACACACACACACACACACACACACACACTAACATGCACTACACTACAGCACATGCCGGGAGACCGGTCGGGCGCTTCGCGTTTGTCCCGTGTGTGGCGGTGCCTCCCTGGTGGGAGATACCTAGTTGTGAAAACCCCGGCCAGAGGCACTAAAGGAACATCAATTGATGCCCTGAACCACTTCAGCCGGGATGAGATTGGGAAACCCCAGTGTTCGGCTTGCTTGTTTTTGTGGTTTCCTGTCAATTCCTAGCTGTTGAGAACCCTGTCTTAAATAACGAGCCGAGGATGCCAGTCCATATTTCCTTGCCTTTGTCTTCCTCTTCCCATTGATAAAGTAGTTACAAATAAGATTTGTCGCGGAATTATCGCCGATTGGCCAAACACAAGTGCAATGTAAAATTACTACCAATTAAGAGCGCAAAGTTTCCTTGCATGTAATTTCATTGTACGAGATGTCTCAACTTATTTTAATTATCAAAAAGTGACATCAATTTTATAATCTTAGTTTCAAAACACGATGTTGTGAATAAGCATGCTTGAAGCCATCATAATACGCAAAATCAATTTCTACATAGTGAACTTCGTCGCATATTAGTACACAACGGTGAAATATAATTGTCACTAATGCCAGCAGCATCTTTGTGAGAACTGATTAAGAGAACGTGTGTTTAATACATATCCATAGTTATGTTCGTCGGCACTTCAGAAAATTTATATCCATTGTCAGCACCGCGCACACAAAACAACAATAGCATGTTAATTAAAACATAAAACATGTTATGCATTTCGCATATAGCGTTTAATTCTGATTCGCATTTAAAATACACATTAAACAACCACACTCAGAAGGAAAAAAATATAATTAAAAGTCAACTATCTTTCACAAATTAAATACAAGATCCGTTCCCGGTTGCCAGGTAATCCATGCAAATCACAATATAAAATGTTTAGGGACAGGAGAGGGGGAGATCTCTCACCCACATGGTTCACCCATATGATCTAGAAATGCTCTGAGAGAACTGCGAGTACAGTACTTGGCCTCTCGCGTATGTGGGAACGTGTGCGCGTACATTCGGTTGCCGCGTTTGGAACGTGATTCCGTTTGGTGGCATGTGTTAGGTTGGTATGTGAGGATAGCATTGTGCGAGTGGTTGTGCGGTGGTGAAACATTGGGGTATGATATTTCAAGGAAATTAGAGTTTAACGACTGTTATAATGGTAGGGTCCATTGGATTACGCTTTATTCTAAAGATGTACCAATTTATGAAGGTTTATTAAGTAAAAAATCTACCAACAGTAGGTGAAGGACTTGAACACAAGCCATCGTTTTCTGTACAGAGAATTTGTGAATTTAAAATCAGCTTTTAGATATTTCAATTTTGAAATTTCGTTCACTGAAGAAAAGACGAATTTTTTGTCAGAAACATGCGTTTGACAAGTGAAAGACATTCCTTTCCAACAAAAGAGCGTCTCGCAATGTTCATACTGCAGGCACATACTACGTGTTGAAAAAACGTCTAATAATATTCTTAGAAAACTCATAATAAAAAATAACGGTTTGCATCACGAAGTACATAAGTGCAGTAAATGTAATATTGAGACAACCGAGTTCGAAGTTGAGTGACTACAGAAATTGCTATGAATCGCATTTTCTTTCCATCGTTTGCTCGCAGGAACAGTTTGAGTAAATTGAATACTATTTGTACACGAAATAAAAAGGCCTTTTAACATTACATTTCAACTCTTAACTGAAAATTAGCCAAAAATACACTTACCCCTTTGTGATCTAGACCCCTTAATTGATATGATATCTATTACTTAGTATAATCACTTTTCATGTCTAATAGGTACACATTATAGTTCGTTCCATCATCCTACTAAGCAAGAACCATTCGACGGTATTATCAATTCTATAAAATACAAAGCTCGTAGATTAATAAAATTTGTCTAACGTAAAAACTCATGCACTCTGAAAATTTCTAAGCTTTCATATGAAATCATGTGATGGGGACATTTGAAATTTTTCTTCAGTTCTTTGTACAACCAATAGTGAAACCAATGATCAAATAAATATTCGAAAATGCAAGTAAGAACAAATAAACAATATATGGATATATCGACTCCACGTACTGTTTCATTACAGACCGATTGCAAAACCTTTTCATATTTAATGTCAGTACTGTTAATGATTTAACAAAAGATACGAATTCTCTCGTTCGAAACAAATGCTGACTTTCGAAATGACGCCGTTTTATTAACTCAACATAATTGACCGCAATACTTGGAATTGAATTCAATCGCTCGGTCGCTTCCATTGTGGTCGTTACGAATGTGTCCCATAAAGTGATTGCTACGTAGTTTAACCACAGTTGATCAGCTTGATATCTTTGTTAGCATTTCATTAAGCAAATGCTGACGTGGCCCCTTGTTTTGCTTCTAGACGTAAATGTAGCTTCACTATGCGTACGTTTAGTTGAATTCTCCTATTGCTTGTAATGGTAGAAGAAGAGGTAAGGGCGAGTTACTATTTTGTTAGCAATACAAAAAAAATCATACTTGCAATTCCTTTATTGATGTAAATAAATTTTATATAACTCGGAAGCAAAAATGTCTACTTTTTCAAATATTGTTAATCTTGCGCTTGTTTAAAATTTATTTTTATTGGTTTATTTTAAACTTTTACTCATATTTCAACTATTTATAGTTAAAATGACGGGAAGGGATTCTGGAACACAAGAAAATGTGCGCAGATAATCTTCTCCCCATACGTCACTTACTTTTTTTTGACTAAATAAATCTAAGTTTAAATTATTTTACGTTTGTATCTTGCTACGCTTCAGAGTAGAATAATTCATCAGTTACAGAAGGAATGTGAATCCTATGATTCATTCAGCAACAGTATGGGCTCAATTCTGCAATGCGGAAATGCACACGACAGCGTCCATGAAGAATACTTTGTCCGGTTTTTTAGACACAAATGTTAATATCTGTTTCTGTGAATACTGAGAGATATTTATTTTATAAGAATGCTAGTACATTACTGCTATTTTATAAGAATGCTAGTACAGCTAGAATAGTACCTACTACATGTATTTAATTACATTTTTGATTTAATACACAATTTTTACCGGCGAATAAATTATTATTATTATTATTATTATTATATAATCATTTTATGGTTTCCATAACTGGAAAGAAGTTTGCAATTCATAATTTGAAAATACGTACAAAAGCTCCCTATTCCCTATTGAGCACCAAGGTATATACATTTGGCCAGACTTTAAGAGAATTTCCACCGAGCCTTTGTGTTCCGGACTGTTCGTAGTGTGCATGGAAGTTCTTTGCGAAGCAAGAGGAATCACAGAGGGCTTTGAAAAGGAGACAAATGCCGGTCGGACGCTCTCCGCGCAGGTGAAAAGTTCACGAACGCTACCAGAACAAGGCGCACCACGAGCCTTTCTTCCCGGCCCCCAACTGAAGCAGCCTATTGAAGCTCGCAATTTATTCATTAAATCACGCGCAACAAGGATGATGCGATTTCTATTTTATTTTCAAAAAGCGTCAGCAAATTTAGCATGGGAATTAATGACTGAACGCTGGATTCATTAATTTTACGTTTGATGCGGAATATGAATTAGTGTAAAATCATAAAATGCACCGTGCGAAATTCCGTGCGCTACCTATAAAACAGCTCGTTTTTCATTATACGTAAATTGGGGAACGTCATTTTCATAAATTTTGCGATTCTGCGAATATTAATTTTTCTGCTGTTTAATCGGGCAGCACGACCTAGTTGGAAGCATTGACCCAGATAGAACGTATGTATTTTTTATCGCTAAGGCTATTACCTTCTTTTATCTTCAGCAAATAAATTGGATATTTGTAATCACCGTAGACAATTTAAGTCTAAACGTCTCAAAATTCGCAAAAAAAGCTTTGTTAATTTTGGCAGTACGTGATTTTTTGTAGTACGTGACGTTTAAGAATTTCATTTACCTCACAGGCATAATCAATTAATTATTTGTAAGAACATAGATATATTTCTGTTTTAATTTTTTAATTTAATTTTTGTTTCTGATAATTCATTCTGATAACGTTATTTTTTAGTGTTTAGATGGATACTCAAAATACTAGTAAGGGCTTTTATTTTTAATTATAACTTGAATCTAAATAAACTCCCCAATATCAGTATTTTTATTACATGCAATTTTCACGCATTAGGCTTGTAACCTATTCCATTCTTATTCCATTCAGCATTTTCGTGGACGTGCTATTCTCATTTTACCGCTCTTTATTAATATAGTCTTTCCGTGTGTTTTGAATCCCTCTTTGCTTTTTTCTTCGATGTGCCCAATCAAAAATTAGATCTTAGATCAAATCATTCACCTGCTTTTTCCGTATCGAGTCTAAATTGTACCTTTGGTTCTTCTTCAAAATTTCATTTCTACGTCTTGTACTCGAAACGTTCAGGTTGTTGCAGACGGTGATTGACTTCTCTTCGTTAAGTCTTGTTCGGCCTTTACATATTCAATTTCCTTTACGTTTTTAGAATTGTGCCAAACATCATTTAATATTTTCTTTACGTATCGCGAACGCAAATCATTTTGTCATCAAAGGTGAATTAATAGAAGCTAATTCATTGATAAACAGGAACAGACTGTTTTGTACCTGCCAGATCGTTAACGTTCCTACTCCTCGTTGAAACGCAAGTGACGTATGATCCGATAGCGCTGTCCGTCCTGCTTGCATAGAAATGGCGCCGTTTAAAGAAGCATTCGGAGCTCTCTTTATCAAGGCGGCGACGACGACAGCGGCGGTCACGACGGCGGTTTTTGCTGGTGGGCATATTCAGAAATTCTCGGACCGATTTTTGTTTGTTTTCCACCGAGGCGGCGGCGGCGGCGGAGAGACGTCGGAGGAAGTATGTGGAAAATTGCGGTGCCGCGCGAGAAACTTGGCCTTTTTTGCGTCTGCGGAACAGTCGGATGATAAATGTATTCAAACCCGGCGGTGCTTTTTCGCCATTGGCGCGGGGTGGGGGAGTAGGAGGAGGAGGAGGAGGAGGAGGAGACGGAAGACGGGGCGGGAAAGGGGGGGCGCCACTGTCCCCCTGCCCGTGGGGCCTTGCATGGCTACCCGAGCAACGCTCGGGATACAATAATACAATTAAATAACACAATTTATTAAAACTGCAATTGGGTTTAACACTGTGGCAGCTAATTAATAAAGAAGGTATCATAAATAATGAATTGATAAAAATAAAAATAATAATAAATAATAAATTAATAATATACAATATAATAAATAATAATAATAATAATAATAATAATAATAATAATAATAATAATAATAATAATAATAATAAATGCATTTGGCATTTAAAGGTCGACTTAATCCGACTCTGGCCAGCTAGTGGTATTCCCTGGCCTGGGCTTATGTTTCCATGCCTGTGAAAAGGAGCCGTATGGCGAGCATGATGCATTCACATCACCAAGTACTTACGTTTACTTGGTCTGCCTAAGCTTTTTATTTCTTCGTACAGCTATAGAAACCAAGACAATTTGTATTATAAAGCTACAAGATCATTTTTGCCCCGGCCAGAATCGAACCCGAGGCCGGACGCTGTAAGATAGAACGCTGTCAATTAGCCACCCAAGGGACAAAGACTTAATTATTAAGAATTATTTTAGCATATAGTTTGACGATATTCCTTGTGTGGTAGCCCCAAAATACTCGCGGAATAAATGCGGATAACAGTTCAAGCAGTCTTCTATGAGTGGACCGTGTGTGTAGCAGTGTCCCACTGATTGAAATGGCTCAGTGACAGCAACTGGCGCTGCAGGGTCTCCGACTGGAGGGTTCTAGGGTTCAAGTCCATGACCTATGGCTAGCGGGGGGATTTCTGACTAACTATATGACTAGATCAAACTCAGAACGTTTCTGGAGAAAAATTCTAGTGTCAGACTGCACTCTTCGATAGTTTTTCGTGCTGTCTCAAGTTAATACAAGTTGTATGTCAAAGTAGTACCCTGAGAAGCAGGCTATGATCCTAAACCTATATCCAAATGAGTCCGTTATTTCTGTTATATAGCCCGTGTGTCATTTAAAACCCGTCCATTCAAAACTAGCCCGTATTTCATTAGACATAATGGACATGGCGATGTAATGTAGTTAGTTTTTTTTAAATATGCATACATACCAATACTTCTGAAAATTAAATTTAAATAATTCTGAAAATTAAATGAAACTCGTTGAAAGAGTATTGGACAATTCATTATCTACCTTCTTTTCCCGATGATACATCTGCGAACTCCAATTTTGCCTTAAAAACGTCAGGTATTCGAGAAAAGGTTTCCTACATGTTAAATTTCATGTTGCAGATACATAGAATACTTTTGTGGAATAACGTATTATCGCATTGAAGTTCGCGTGTTAAAACTCGGCTGGGGTTGGTTGATTTTCACAAAGCAAACAATTGTTCAGAGAACCATGACACTGCCGTGCCATGTAAAAGAACTCTAGCGGAATATCTGAGAGAAATAAATTCCCCCCAAAATACTCATCCTAAAAAGTTCCCACTCGTCAGCTTTGGGTTTTGACGATTTTCAAATGTCAGTCAGACTTATCAAATTTCAAATGTCCATCAAATTTGAAAATGGCAAGCTATTCATTCATTAGCAGGAAAAAAATGAAGATTCAAGAGCCCTAGAATAGACTACAACAAAACCTACAAAAAACAACAACAACAACAAACTGTCTGAATGCGGTCTATGTAGAAAATTCCCAAATCTTCAATGAGCATTTTTCTCTCTCTAACACATATATTATAAAATATTTTCAAAAGGGTTTCAAGTTTTTTTTTGAATTGCTTCGACTCTGGGAGATAATTTAATTATACATTATGGTCTATATTTGTGTAAATGTTTCATTCCATAATATACAATCTAAATACACCATTAGAAATTAATATATGAAACAATTACTTTTTTTCTAGCATTACGATTCTACATCACTATCATTAAATTCTCCTTTTTTGCGTGGAGAGACACTACAACTACATGGGATTAAGAATAAAGACGCTTACAAACGTTCTGAACATCACATAACTTAGATGCGTATTTTTTAGTTTTTGATGGAATGTGATAAGTCTACAATGATTTTTTTTATGCTTTTTCTTTGAATTTGAATTGAACATCATTTGAGGAAGTACATCATGAGCCATACAATGTATTTTAATTTAAAAACGAAGTGTTAGAATTTTGGAATTGAGGTGTGATCATTTTAGTGGTCATTGACCCCAGTGAGACTACAAGAGAGAACTTTGTAGCATTTATTCTGAGGGATACCCTGTGGTTTCTATTGGTACAAACGAATTTCGAGTACCTGATGTAATCTAGCGCTTGACTAATACCTAAAAATAGAGGAAAATACCAATCGTGTATCATCGTTAAAAGTAGTTCCCTACTACAGTTTCATCCTCAAATCATTTCATCGTCATTGACGTCATTGACCCCAGTGAGACTACAAGAGAGAACTTTGTAGCATTTATTCCGAGAGATACCCTGTGTATAATGAAGTAGCTGGTGCACGATACGGCAAGAACGAAGGACGATCCCGCAA
>BOPP01000175.1:797304-809492 GCA_017312745.1 Gryllus bimaculatus | reverse complement strand
CCCGCCGCCGAGAATTACTGCCCCCGCCCGAACCGGAGGCGCCCCGTCGCCCCTTGACTGCTGTCCCCGCCCTCGCCGCAGTCCACGCCTCTTCAGCTGTCCCTGCCGCCAACCCCACTGCGCCTCACGCACCCGCCGTTCCGTCCGTTCCAGCCGTCGTCGCGCTCGCCACAGTCCTCGTCCTCTCTGTAATCATTGTCATCCTCTCCATCCCTACACCGACCCCGCAAACACACGCGCCACGCCGTCCCCTCTGTCGCTGCCTCTGATTGATTGTTTCGTATTACCGGGCGTATCAACGGCTATAATCATTAGCCTCGTAAATTTCGTACAATGTCTTTATAACGGGATGTGAGGTGACCTTTGCCCTCTTGATGGTGAGATCCGGCGCTGACCTACATGTTAGCTTTTGGGCTTTCCCCTTTCCAGGTATCTTCCACCAGCGGGCATCTTCTCGAACGAAACAAGCTGTAAGATCCCGTCAGGTCTGGTTGTGAAGTGCACATGATTGAATGTGTGTAAGCAAGGAGGAGGATAAGACAAGGAAAAGGAAGGAATAATTGTGAGCAGCCATTTTGTTAGGGTACTGCTCCAGCATTAGCCTGGTGTTGATCGGAGAAACCACGGGAAACTGCCGATGAGAGCGACCGTCCTCTAAAATTCTCCTCCAGACAGCTGCTACGTTCGACCTACCAATGCTGCTATTTCCGAAAATCGCTGCCATCGGGAGTCGAACCCCTAGTGCAGTGATCTGAGGTGATGCCCAGATCTCTTTGTCTCTGTCTCCCCTGCCGCCTACACCGCCACCCCCTGTCCCTGCTGTTCCCGCTATCAGCCTCCCAGTCTCTCTCACCTCCTCCCCCACCCTCTCCTGATGCTTTTGCTTTCTCCGTTCCCCCTCCCCTGCTCGTTCCTTGGCCGCCTGCCGGCTGCGCCACCTCTGCGCTTGGGGCTCTTAATCGGATCATCGGAGCCGAGGGCGAGCCTCGACGCCCTCCATCTCGCCCCGCGCGGCTCCGCGATGAGGCGGTTTGGGGCAAGGGGCGGTCCGACTCTGGCTCCCCACGGAAGGGCGGGAATGCAGAGCCCGTTACGTTTTTGAATGCCCTTATTCCTAACTGAGATATTATACGAGGTGAACACCGTATATGACAACCATTATACGACGAAGGGGCGGGTCGCAGACCGACGTAACACCAATACTTTGATCGTGGTGTGGGTAGGTTAAGCTAACCTGCAAATATTTCATATAACAGTCTTTGTTATTATTCATTCACCCTCCATTGCCCAGGGATACAAAATATCAGGTTTCTGTTCATCCTGATATTATGCTAAGAAGAGATTACCAAGAATAAAGATAAAAGAAAAGAAATCATAATGAAAAAACTGAAATAGAAAATTTAAGAGGAATGGGAGGGGAGGAAATAACAAGGGACTTTTCTAATTGGAAGAAAAATACAAAAATGAGAAATTAGTGAAAGGGAAGAAGTACGAAAATGTATAACCAGAAAACAAACCATACAAGACCATTGAAAAATAAAAGGGAGAAAATAGAATTAAAAGGCGTAAAGAGAATAAGAAGAAGAACGAAATGCAAAAGTGGTTTTTTTTGTGCTTAATTCCTGGATTGCGCAGGAAGATCCTTCCGTGCCTTCTGCTTCCAAAGACTGTCAGCAGCCGTCCCCTACTGCACTCGGACGCGTCCACAGGGTGAGAGAGAGGGGGGGAGAGAGGGGAGAGGGAGAGGGAGGGACCCTTGTGGAGGGCTCCGCTGCGGACGTATTGTTCGCGGCGAGGGCGCGCTTCCCCTGGCGCGCAGGGCGCGGTTTATGGAGGCGCGACGGAATCACGCGGCGTCGTGGCTGTGGGCGGAGGAGGGCGACGGGGCGGTGCAAGAGTTTACCTTCTCGCGATCCCCGACTTCTGCTCCTTACGTGGGGCTTAATGGTGGTTTCTTTTTTTCTCGGTGTGACGGGGGTATTACGTTACGTCTGCACTTTGTTTGCTTGTGGTTGGTAACCATATTAGTTTCTTGTTTTCTTACATCTGTATTATAGAATTTCACAATATAGTCGCATTTTTACTGCTAGTATTATGTGCGTACTTATATTTGTTGTATTCATTTTTTTATTAATACTTGGGGTACGAGTATTGCTTGTTGTATTATTTATTTTTTATTAACTGTCACCGAGCGTACACTCATTGCAGTAATAAATAAATAGTATATCGAAGAAAGTAAAGGGGATGATAGTGAATTTTTGACATGAAAAAAAATTGTCCCGTGAAAATTGTTTTTTTAATTTATTAAAAATATGTTTTTCGAAATGTTGCCGAATTGTTTTTTTCAATATTGTAATTTATTAATATGCAATTTGTCCAATTTTTGTTTTAATACTTAACATTCATGCACTCTTAATTCGTTTAGCATAAAAATGTTTTGATTCTTTGATGCATCATTCTTTCATGAATAAAGTTAGATTTCTATTACTGAGAATGTAATTTATGTATATACTCACTACATTACTCCATTTTCGAACCCTGCCATTAACAACATTTGATCGTTAAACAACGTCTTTCTCTCTTCCACATTGTTGTTTACATCTCATCAACACTCGCGCATTCACTTCTCCTAATTAATTTTCAATGATCATCGCCGTCATCATAATCGTCATCATCATCATTTACAGCACCGGATTAGGCTCGATGGCCCGTTACTCGGCCCCAATCGCGCATATTGAGCCTCGGGGAGCAGATGCGACGGGTCGGGCGGGCTTGACGGAGGGTGTGTGGCTGGCCAGCGGAATAGCGGGGAAGCGGAAGGAGGGGATCTGGAGGGGGTAAGTGGATGGGGAGGGAAGAGAAGGGGCCGGGGAAGCCGAAGGGCGGGGTGCGAAGGGACGGGAGAGCGGAGCGGTAGGGAAACGGAGAAGCAGGGAATAGCAGGGTTGGGGAATCGTAGGGTTGGGGAATCGTAAGGGTGGGGAATTCGTAAGGGTGGGGAATCGTAAGGGTGGGAATCGTAAGGGTGGGGAACTCGTAAAAGGGTGGGAAGGGTTACTCGTAGGGACGGGAAGTGGAGGAAATGGGACAGTAGGTGCGGGGATGCGAAGGTGGCGGTTGAATCGGAAGGGCGGGGAATCGGAAGGGTGGGGAACCGGATGGGCAGGGAAGCGAAGAGGCGAAGCAGGAGAACGGTGGGCAAGGGCAGAGGAGGGACGAGGATGCGGAGGGGCTGCCGTGCGGAAGAGCGATGAAGCTCTGAGTAGGCGGCTCCTCGCGGGGCGAATATCGGACGGAATGGGTGTGTATCAGGGAGGGAAGGCAGAGCGAAAATAAGAGACCGGACGCCATGAAACGACACAATATGGTACAGACAGAAAGGAAAAGATGACTGATCAAGAGGGAAGTGAGGATGAAAAGTGATGGGCAGGAAGGGAGGAGTGAGGCGCGTTGGGACGCTGCGAGAGTAGACGGTGCTGGGCCAGATGGAGCGTCATGGGACGGGAGTCAAGAGCCGAACTGGAACAAAAAGGAGAAAGAATGAAATATGGTAATGAATAGAGTAAAGATAGGGAAAAACGGGACGGAGTGGGTACGGGCAAAGCCTAACCAGTAAGCGTTTATGGGCGGAAAGGTCGTTCCGCAGAGGTACTAAACGCCTTTTTCTCTTAATGATGATTGAGAACTAGTAGCTAGTCCCCTAGAACTGAAAGAAAACTAGTTACTAGTTACCTGCAGCAGCAAATATGTTAACAATGTCTGAAGAAATCCACACAAAATGGTTTTTCAAAAACTGAGGATTATCAAAAAAGATGTTTGTTTGTTTGTACTTGGCGCGTTGATCCTTGTACGGGGTATGGCCTACCTGCGACGTCTCGATCATGGGTTAAAGGGGTACATATGGTTAGCACGAAGACATCTCCACGCTGTATTCTGCTCTTGTCAACCTGAGAAGTGCAATTCTTCATCGTCACACTTACCCAACATATACTGGGACATTGCAAGGATAATGCACACTATAATCTTGCCTTACACTATAATCTTGTAATACTCTCGTATTACACTACAATAAATTCATATATAAACAGAGTCTTTAGAAATACTGCAATTACGTAGTACATACGGATACACAAGGCACCAGTTCTTTACATACCAAAAATATAAAAAACGACAAGTGAATAGAAAAAATTAAATAGCCTGGCGGCATCTTCCGTGCAACCTTGCTGTCGCATGACGCAGCTGTGACGTAAGCACTGACACACTGAGAAAGTTAATTCAGTCGGAAAGCGTACTTTTATGGTGGTATGGGTAAACTAATGCAATGAAAGTTTTGCATTTTTAAATCACAATCAAATAGTTTCATTATTTTTGTATATTTTCGGATTTTATGGGTATCTACCAAAACTATACACACCACTTGAATGACTGTAGGTGCCTAATTTTCGTTCAATTTATGTGCGCATTAGAAAATAGCGATATAAACAATCAAAATAATAATAACAATAAATACTGCATTTAATTATTAATTATTAATAGTTTTTAATTATTTATATAATCGTATTATTTGTTTGTGTTATTTATTATATTATTTATATAATTATATTGTAATGTAATTATTAATAAATCTACAGCATTGAGCGTTCTACAATCAGTTAATTATTCAAATTAATAACAAATAACACTCATGGCGTCATTATGACCAAGTGTAATCTTACTGTTACAATCCACACCACTTGACTTATCACTCGACCCTGATAGAAAACTCGTTAGTGTGGAAAACCAACGAGACAGACTGTGTCCCAAACCACTGTCATGCAAATATTGTTTTATTGGTTATTATACGCAAGCCTTGGAGCAATAATGCTACAAGCAACGTGTTAACCAGAGCGACATATTTACACTAGAGGTGGATAGAGGCTCTGTATATTCAATAAATTCCAGGAAAGGTTGACACGAACACACAATGTATAAAATAAAAAAGCACTGCCTCTAAATTTGAATTATCGCTTTAAATGTAAGTATTTTCTCAAAATCAAAAAAAAAATCTCAAGCTCTTTGGGTTAAATAACAAACAACGTTTGAACATATTAATTTACAAAAATGTAAAGGCGAATATATAAATGAGATAGTGAGCCGAGATCATTGTGAGTCACGAATGTTGTCTGTTCTAAAGATCAAACTATTTTATGTGCTTATTGAATTTTTCAATAATACATTCTAGCTAACATATGCTTTGTCTTCCGGAAAACAAAATCTTAAAAAGTTACATATCTAAACTTAGAGTTATTAGAAAAAGGTCTATGAATATTCAACTTGCATATTATGGATTTACTATCTAAAACAACGATAGCATTTGCGGAAATCCTTATTACCTGGATACAAATGCTAAAAAGTATCGAAAAAATGATGCCACAAACCAATCGTATTCGTGCTTGGGAAAAGCTATGTGGCTGTCATTAACCGCCTTTTGCATATGCTCGGTACATCTGCCCGGCCTTCATTGCAAAAAAAAAAAAAAAAAAAAAAAAAAAAAAAAAAAAAAAAAAAAAAAAAAAAAAGAGCAGATATGGCTAATGCTTCAGGGGTTTAATACTTTCAGATTGCGAAGTGAATTTGTCTAAAACCACATTTCTTTGTTTATTCTTCTTTTATAAGTAATACGTATATTTCCGCTCCTTACGTTACCTAATTGTATAATTTCTTCAATCCATCGGGCCGACGTTCCTCCATTTGGTCTGTAGGTCAGAGATGAGTTAACTATTTCTATTCAGAATATATGTACCGGCTATTACAGGACATGACTAATATGTGCCTTTTTTAATTTCCTGATTTTATTTGCTTGTTCCAGGTAAGCGGAGGCTTCGTTCAGCATACAGAGAGCGAAGATGTGGTGTGTAGAGCGACCAACTTACTCTAATGCTGAAAATGCCTGCTGGGAATTTAAAAAAAAATACAATATCACACATGGATCTACTGAACAAATGCCGTATACAACAATACCTGGTAATTCATATCGCAAATTGCTGCATTTCAGTTGCGACTGTTTCAATTCGAGAAAAGTTTTCTATTTAGAAATTAATTAACTTTGCATTCAATTTTAATTTTCATAAAACCATCTGTTGGATGCATCATTGTCTCTTGAATTAGCAAAGTAGGTTGGTGGATTATGGGTCCATAAGTATTTACTTATTATTATTGTGTCAACGTTCATTGGCTCTGGTGCTTTGTTGTGCAAGCAGAAGGCATATACGTACACAAGGTTCATGTTGCATTATTTATTGTTAGAATGTGTAAAATTACTACAGTAAAATATGAGTCAAAGAACAAACACATCGAATTCTGATCCCATTAGTGATGTTATTTTTTCGCAAAGTGGTCATAACAAAAATCTAAGAACATTCGCTAAATCATGCATACAGTCATAAGAACAGCGAGGAAGATTAAATATTATTGAATTTGACTAATACTTCACTCTCAACAGCTCCGTCTTCGAAGCCATCGTGCTTCAATCACAGTCGCGCCCGAGATTTCGAAAGAAGGCCCTGAATAGCAACGACCTGAAAGGTGCATTTAAAAACCATTAGTGCTTTACGCGTCGGCCGGAAGCCCTTGCGGCAGGCTTGCCACCGTTATCGAACGTATTGACATTTCGTTTACGCCAGCTGGCACTTCGTTACCTTTCCCGCGTGCACCCGTAATGAATATCTGTGTCGGTCTGGCCTTACACGGCCATTCGTCACGCAAATTGATAATCAATGACTTGGTGGCTGAGAGATGAGCCGGTGGGGCCCTTCTTTGTTAGTGCCGGTTGTTCCTCATTAATTACTTGAGGCCCTGCCCGGAAATGCGGCCGTTCGTCTACGGTGTGCCTCGTCATCGAAAAATGCGGGCGTCGATTTTTATAGGTTTTTACCTCATACTTCTTGCGGTGAGCTGGGGCTGTCTTGTGTCCTCCTTGACGACGTTTAGGACTCTGTGAAGTTGTCAGGATAGGATCAGCCAACGTACCATACGAAGAAAAATATTAATGTATTTGCAAAGGGGGAAAAATTCAGTAAAGTAATTCGAACAAATCTAATTTCACCAGGACGGGACTTCCGACCTTGAAGCAGTTACCGCTTTTGTACTGTAGTGACAGAAATACAAAACAGACCAGCCTCTCCAGTGGACACATCACGAACAACAAAGCACCAAATTCTGTAGTCACCCGTGGTCGATCCGAGGGAAATTAGTGTTAACGATGAGCTTATTAATGTGGATCATCGCCTCGTGTTCAGTTTTGCGAATGCAAAATAAACATTTGGAAATTAGAAATTGTAATTCAGCATAACTTAGGTTTTAGCTAACTGCCGTAAAATCTGCATTTAGAGATTAAATTATTATCTAATACATGAATTTGGGTTACAAAAACCCGCACACGCCTACTTCACCGTAGGGTTGTCATTTTATAAAAGGCCACCCCTTTTTTTCTCAAGTGAAATCCGGGTTTCGACCACTTTAAATGCTCGAACAAAATTGTGTGCATTGCAGATTTACTTAGCGACGTCCGAAGCTATCGTAGTCTAACATGAACAAATTGACCTGTGCAGGTGTGTACGCTCCGAAATTGAATTTTGCCCGAGTCGCCTTTGGCCACGTCCACTCAGTTTTGTTGAGTGCAGGTCCCTACTCTTCCTGACAATGGCGCTCATTCCAACGAACGCTTTTTCATTTCTGACGCGCCATGACTCACTCTTGACACATTTGTTTCTCACTGTACGCATCTTGATGCTCTGACGCTTGTTTCACTTCTGCCGTAGAGAAGAGAATCCATCTTAGTTGTCAGGAACATCCTTGTGTAATATCACTTCCATTTGGCCTTCGTTTAATCTTCTTAGGAATCGTTGAAGGTAGCTCTGACAGCATATTTGTTAAGGAATCACTGAATGCGCAAAAGACAAGCTGCATGTTTAAACATTGCAAGAAGAGTTTTCTTGACATGAAATTGCACCTCAATTGGAGCCTTAACTCGCCTGCTATCTTAGTAAGTGGAGTTGTTAGACGAAGGTGGGGTTGCTACAGGTATCAAATGATGTGTCTGCAGAGCCATTTACCGGAAGGTCATAGAGGTAGAGTTGGTGGCTGGGTTTTCGACATTCGCTAAATATCTAAGTCGAATTTCGGCGCTGTATGGAGAAAATTATTGCGAAACACTGCTCTGATAGCTAGTTTTTCGTGATTTCCCTGATAAATATCTGGCAAATGACGGAACAGTATTCTAGCATACCATCCACTGATTGGGTGCAATATTTCCTTCCTGCTCCTTGTTTTATCTTACGTATTGTCTGGAAAAACAACATAAAACGGCGACCGCTAGCATTTTCCTCCAGACAGCGGCTGAATTCAAACGCGCTATATAGCTAGTGCGCCCATATCCGCCAACTCCACACGGAATGACATGAGGACATGATGGAGAAGGAACGATTGCGTTTCCTCGATTTTTAAAGACTGCTCCCCCAACCGCCCAAAACGGATCGGAGGAAACCAAGAAGGCGATCAATCAGCATAACTGGCTCCTAGATAGCTAATGCCCTTCTGTGGACTCTAAGGTTGTATCAAAATTGACTGCCTTGGAAGTAGATTCGATTCTAGGCTTTTGATGTAACAAAACATCGGCTACTGATACACAAATACATACGTCAACCCATCATGTAATAAACGTAGCGATCGGGACAACACTAACTCTCATCTTCGTATTTTTGTAAACCAGAGGAGACCTTTTTTTGTAAATGTTGACATTTTGTATAGTTTTCTATTGACATCGTGCGTCGCTCTATTCAGATGCTTTGATTCAACGAACAGGTAAAGTGTTTGCTTAATGATCTTTATGCCGGAGACATCCGCGATTAGAGCCCGAATGTGCGGCTACTCAGCCAATCACATCCTTGGTCCAGCACAGCCTCTCAGTATGTACTCGCGAACGCCCAATATGTTGACGTACTTCAGCTCCGAAGAAGACCACGACAGTTTACTCCAAACTTCGGCATCACAGCTTGGATGGGGCGTCACCCCGATGGGACAGCCAAGAGTATTCGTATAACGTTCGTGTTGGGAGCAAATTGTTAGATTTTGATTTTGCATATGGGTAATGTGTGTTATCATGTGGACGTAATATTCTTAAATAGTCTCCCTCCCATCCAAAACAAAGGCTTTGAAGGTATAGTGGTTATAATTCTGGTTTATTGATCCCAAGTTCGCAAGTTCAAACTCGGCCGAGGTCGGCGAATTTTTGAGGTGCCAAAAACCGACGGCATGCATGCGGAAGCTTAACGACATGCAAAACAGATCCCAGAAGAGGAACTTGGCCGATTCTTGCAAAATTAAATTCTATAGCAATTTAGCACTAATCAGAGTTTCGATTTGAGTTACTGTATAAGATTGCGGATATTGTATCGTCAAAACTCAAACGTCAAAATTGGCGCATTAGCGCCCTAGGGAAAGCAATGGCAAACTACCCTAGGTATACTTGCGCGGCACAAGACTCACAAGAAGGCGCTAGTGGATTCTGGAGGCTACGCACTAATCAGTGTGTGGCATTAAAGAAGAAGAAATAAAAAAGGCGCTTTCAACATTGAGTTAGTGTCTGAAAGTGCACTGCAGTATAATTAAAAAGGCATCTTAGTTTATAGATGTGTGCAGGACAGCCTTAAGATGTGGACTTAATGCTATGAAAGTTTTTATTGCCTTTATTGTTATATCATTATTATTGTTGTTTTAAAATAATTCAAAATTACATTGTATTCATATTCCTAATTGCAATATGTAAATTGTAGTGTTTTGTCACTAGGTTGTATAAAGATTATATATATATATATATATATATATATATATCATCTATATCTTATTAGGTGAAAAAAAATAATAAAATATCATCTATCCAGATGTAGAGGTCACATACACCTCCGGAGCCTGAGGACTGACGAGCCCGACACGAGGTGGACGAAGGGCGCGCTGGGCGGGCGACGGGGGTCTGTGGGCGCGTTCGGCCCCTCAGCCGCCCCGGACACTTCCGCAGAGGACCCGGACTCCAGGGCGTCGGCGGGGGGGAGAGGGGGCGCAGAGGAACGGCGGGGCCGTGCGTTTCGGAAAATCGGATTTGTGGCCGCCTTCGATATTTATGGGCAGTCTTTGTCCACCGCGCGCGCTCGCCCCGCCCACCCGGAGAGCGCGGGGGGCGGTGTGGGCGGGCGGGACGGACGGGCACACCGAGTTGGGCGAGGGCGGCGGGTGAGAGGGGCGGGTATCGAGGAAGGAGAGGTATTGGGTCAAGGAGAGGTTGCGCCGGTTTGGGTAGGAAAGGTGTAGGAACGGTTTGGTGGTGATGGCGGGGTAGGGGCTTGAGGTGGGGCGGTTCGGGCTGGCCGGCGGAGGCGTTGGGTGTTCTCGGTGGTTGCGGCACACCAGAGATGGGCTGAGGATGAGCCGGAAGTGTCTCGGGGGTGACAAGGGGGAAGTTGGGAGTGGCAGGGGTGGTTTGCGAGTGGCAAGGGGAGGCGTGGATGCTGAAGAAATGGCATGAGAGGTAACACAGTGGAGGGATCGGCGCGAGTTGAGGGCAAGAAGAGTGCGAGTTCGATTCGGGGGCGTCGGTTCTAAGGAGTGACGTGAGGTGGCTCCATGGCGGCGTGGGGTTTGTGCCAGTGCGTCGCCATTGCGGTAGGCATGCGCTGGCAGTGTGGTCCGCAGGAGGCGTGGATGTTAAGAGGAGGCGGGGGTAGCAATAACATAATGGCAGGGAGTCTGCCAGATGTTGCGTGCAAGACGGTTGTGTAGAGGCTATCGGAATGTGCAAGGGGCCGTGGTTGTGCTGTAGTGCTTGCTCTGGTGGATGAGAGCAGCGTTGTGGTGGCAGCGGTTCTATCAAGTAGTCTGTTGAGGGATTATCGTGAGTGCAAGATTCGAGGTTGACGGTGGTGGCTCTACATGGGCGTGGCGTTGTCATATGGCAAGGGTTGGGGACGACTTTGGTGCGACAGCGTTGGGGGGGGGCAAGGGGTGAGGACGCTGATGCCTAGAAGTGCGCGGCTTGTTACGAGTGGGTGGGAAGAGGGGTGGCTGCGCAAAAGCCGTAAGAGAGGAGTTGTGTGCGGTGGTGGTAGTGGTGGAAGAGTGGGGTTTGGGAGCGGTTCTATGATGTTGGGGGGTCAGAGGCGGCGACGGTGGTGTGCTATATGAAAACGCGACCGGGAAGGAGCGGGCGGGAGAGGACGTTTGTGCGCGCGTGGTTGGTTTAAAGGCAGCTCCACACATGCGGCATTCCCCGGGCTACTGCTCTACCAATCCCGAACAGTTGACGTGTTCGGCGAATATTCGCTCCCTTCGATGTGTCCTAAAGACCGACACGCGGTGGGTAGGGCGAATGCCGAATGCCGAATTGCTCGGCGAATCGCAAGCACCCCGTCCACACTACTCGGGATTCGGCGAGCGGGTGCTCGTGTTTCACCGTATCTCACATGTGTAGAGCTGCCTTAAGACGGTGAACTACTGGCGTTAAAAGGGGGGAGCAGGTAAGACGCGAAGGCTACACGGAGTTGGAGCTGGAGGGAGGCAGTTCTGATGGGTGGGTAAACCATGAGAGGGATGGGACAGCTCGAGCTTACGGGTGGGCGAAGTCGATGTGGAGGCGTGGAAGCGAGGTTGAGGTGAATAGGACGAGGGGCCGGGGCGAGACGGGAGAGGTGTGAAAGTAGGATGGGGGTTGGAGGGCAGAATCATGCCGATATGGTGCCAGTGATGTCGATACGAATTGGAGGTCGGGAAGGGTCGAGCCAGGTGGGTGTGGCAGGCCTAGGTGAGGCTGGTGCTGAGGGTTCGGTGGGACGAGAGAGGTGTCCAGAAGATGGCAAGTTTGAGGACGGCCCGATACCGCCGGGAAGGCGGCGCAGATTAGAAGGGTGTGCAAAAGCGAGAAATCCGGATGGGCGAGGACGTGGGAAGCGTAGCTGAGCGGAGGAGGCGCGTGGCATGAGGGGCATGTGGGCGGACAGTATGTGGCGAGATAGGCGTGCAGTTGACGGCGGCGACGATGTCGATTGCAACGCAATATCGATGGCTGAAGCGGAGCAGGTGGGCGGGTGTGAATCCAGATTGAATGTGAGGACGGTTTGGTGGGCAAGGCAGGTCTAAGTGGGCGGGGGCGGAATCCATGC
>BOPP01000175.1:776715-797279 GCA_017312745.1 Gryllus bimaculatus | reverse complement strand
CGGAATCCATGCGGAGGCGTGTCGCGGTGTTTTTGGGCCCTGCGGAGAGAGAAGCGGAGGTTGTTTGCCGGGTGGCCTAGAGCCGGCGCGGTGTCCCGCGCGCCGCCGCCACGTTTGGGCCCCGCCGCGCCCTGCCCGTCTCCACTCCACCGCTCCCCGGCCCGAACCGGCGCGCCATGCCCCTTGCCGCCCCCGCCCCCCGCCCACCTCGGCCCCGCGCGCGTTGGACCGCTCTTATCTTCGGGCGCGACGGGGGGCCGCTTCTGCGTCCGTCGTAAAAACCGTTGAGCGCTGCGGCCGGGAGGCGGCCAGGAGCCTCACCGCCAGGGCCGCCCCCCGCAGCTGGCCGGCCTGCTCCCGCTCTTTCCATGCCACCTCAAGCCACTCTCCCCAGGCAGAACTACCAGGGAATTCAAACTGGCGCACAGACTACGTTCATTGCGGTTAAGTGTGCGTTTGAAGAATAGTGAACAATTGTTTTTATTTTGTCCTCTTTTCCCACCAAAATAAGTATATTTTTTTAATTTTAAAGAACAAAATTATTTTCGACTTGAAATATTTCTTTGGGTTGCATAATTTTTAATGAGAAATATGTTGAAGTTACAAAGGGAATTAACTTTCGTTTTGGTTTTAACCCTTTATTGTTTTGTTTTTGTTCATGTTTGGGTCTGTAGCGTTTGCTCACCTATTGAATTTCCTCAGTTTTCTGTCACTTGCAATTAATCATGGGGGTTTTGAGTAATTGCTTTGCCTTGTTTAAATTAATTTATTCTGTTATTTTATTTATTGTTGCTGGTGTAATATCAATATAATCATATAAAGCTAGAACTGTAATTATAACTTTATTTATTCTGTAAAAGTCTTATCTTTCCTTACTTCTTCTCCGTTAAAACATTCCAAAATACATTCACAGTGCAGCTGCCTGAACAAGTGGACGAACACAACCGCGACTAACTCTCCTAAATCATTCAATCTCTCGTGCTCTGCAGGATTTGAGCAATCACGAGATTTCTTGGCTCCTCTCACTTTCTTACCGTCACTTCCTATTCTTCTAGCTTCCCCATCTCCGTACTCTCCACCCTACCGCACTCACCACCTATCTCCACCTCCCCTTCAAGCTCTTTTGCCCCGTCCTTCGCCTCGCCCTCCGACCTCGCTTCCACCCGCTCTCTTCCCCCCAGCAGCTTCCTTTCGGTGCCGTCCCCCCCCCACTACCACCTGCTCCTCCAGTCTCCGACATAAACTCCCCTACATTCCTGTCGGAATTCAATCTAATCCCAGTTTTTCAGCTTACTTTCTTCCCCGTCATTCAGCCCACCCGACTCATCAACTCTGCACCCCACACTCCTCCACCCCACCCTCCACCCCGTTGTGACTCCACCCGTCTAGACCCGACCCCACTCCGCCTAGACCATAGGCTTTCCGCCCGCCCAAAGCTTCCGCGTCCGCCCTCGTGTCGCTCCCTTCCGCGCCACTGCATTAGGCGCATGCTGCGGACTCAGCGCCTTCGCGTCCTTTGTTGGCGCGCGCTGCCCGGGGCGGAGCAAGCACGCCCCCCCCCCCCGACGGCTTGCGCCACACACATCACCAATAACACAAAGCTCGCTCCCTCCCTTCTGCTCGTTTACGCAGGAATTTCGTGTGTTTCTTTGTTCGAAATTGCATAATTGGAATTCCGATATTTATATCCAACTTCTCACTTAAGCTTTTTCCGTATGATTGAATTGAATGACTGATACACGGTTCGACATGTTTTTTTTTTTGGTTTTTTTTGTCAAAGAAAAAGGTTTATTCGTGTTGACCAGTAACTTGAGCTAACAATAAATATGTACCTGGCGTTTTTCATTGTTATTCACTTTTGGACGTGTTATCAGGCTTTATGGGGTTTCTACAATTACAAAAAAATGTCCTTGTTTCCTAATTTGGTACAAACATTCAATAGGTGGAGCGTGTTCATTTCTCAGTTTTGCTAAAATTAAATATCCAATAAATGGCACTCTCTCACATATTCGTTTACCTAACGCATACCTACATATTTGGCTTTGTGATCAGTTTTCAAGCGCGTTAAACAATTCCAAATATGTTCAGAGAAGCATGCCCTGGAACAAACTTCGAACGGTGAAAACTCTGGCGTTCGTATTCATCTCATATCAAAGCGCATGAAACAGAATTTGCCGAAAGGTCAGCAGTAACCGCAAATAAACCAGACGATATAAACGTGATGGACGTCGCGACAGATTGTATTGAAGCAGATACGTTTTATTACTGCTTGTTCCTTCCGCCTGCTCCACGCAATAAAATAACTTTGATCTTATCGTACTCATTTCGCAGAGTTAGTAACGTTGTAGCACTAAATAATCTATTTAGCTCTTAATCTTAAACTGTGATAACAAATGGCTTTAAACGCACAATTTACTCAGATGCACTTCCTAAGCAGTTTCGATTCGATAGAATATTGAAAACAGACAGTGCCGTTAATTATAATATATTTATGTAAAAATATTTATAGTTTGTTCAGAAAATGATAATTTTAAATGGTGGTTTATTTTTTCGTCAGATACATACGAATAAAATAAAGGTATAAGTGGAAAAACAAAGTACAAGTTAGGTAGTTTTACAAGTAGAACTAGTTCTATTTGTTGAAGTTTTACTTGTATGATGTACAAGTTCCAACTTGTAAAGATAGAATAATTGTCTGTTCAGTGTTCACAATTTATTATAAAAGTTTTGGTTAGATATCATGTAACAGTAGGTCAACAAACTAAGGGATAATTTTAAACATCCTTGGTGGTGTATTTTGTTTTATAGCAAACCATTTCTGATTCTACCGTACGCAATTCAACAGCAGGTCAAGAACCTCGATTTTTATAGTTCCTTCCTGGGAAAGCATTCTGACAAAAAACAATACATTACATGTTTTATATGCCCAATGATAATCACTAACCTTGCCATATACAATTTATTTTAAAATGTTTAAATAGATAAAAGCGGATGGAAGAATCTAGTTAATAACTCGGTAAAATTGTGTCAAATGCAGAGGAGTGGTTGAATCTCGTTTGCAGCATTTTTTTCCTATGGCTATGCATACTGTGACTAAAACTAGCAAACAGAGGGGGATTGATTAAGATGTGACAACTTAATGCAAATTCTGAGATTCTGAATTCGTTTCTGGGAATCGCCGATGAGGATCGTTGGAAGTATTTTCTACAATTGGAAGGGAGCAATCAACGATGCCATAATTTCAAATTCTCTCAGTGAAATCTACAGACAAGACAGTGATTTACAAGAGATCAATCAAGACTTTGCGCATCTCCAAATGAGGGACAAATATTTAGTTGACAGAGAGACAACACTGATTTATTGCTAACCGTCATTTACACATTGCTCTTAATCCTTGTAATATTTTTATTCACTCGTTATAGAAGATTACGCAAAGATCTACGGTATAAAAACAGCACGAGATTTCGTCATCTCGTTGACACCTGAAGACCTGTTTGATGAACACTGGTGCGTAAAAAA
The DNA here is from genome assembly GCA_017312745.1 of Gryllus bimaculatus. Classification (NCBI taxonomy): domain Eukaryota; kingdom Metazoa; phylum Arthropoda; class Insecta; order Orthoptera; family Gryllidae; genus Gryllus; species Gryllus bimaculatus. Next base: position 793,760 of record BOPP01000175.1, on the reverse strand, counting down.
AGGTATTTTTCAGATTCTTTTCATATCCGTGTAATATTAATGATTGTAATACAACTGTTTATATCTTAAACTTTATAAAGATTTTTTATTAGGGAATGAGTGGGATTTATAGGATATGAATTAATTCTTGCCGCCCCCCCCGCCCCACCTCGCCCCGCGCGCTGGACCGCTCTTATCTCGGGGCCGCGACGCCGCTTCCTGCGTCCGTCGTAAAACCGTTGAGCGCTGCGCCGGGAGGCGGCCAGGAGCCCTCACCGCCAGGGCCGCCCCCGCAGCTGGCCGGCTGCTCCCCGCTCTTTCCATGCCAGCCTCAAGCACACTCTCCCCCAGGCAGAACTACCAGGGAATTCAAACTGTCGCACAGACTACGTTCATTTGCGAAGTGTGTCGTTTGAAGAATAGTGAAACAATTGTTTTATTTTGTCCTCTTTTTCCCCACCAAAATAAGTATTTTTTTAAGAACAAAATTATTTTCGCATCTGAAATAATTCCTTTTTGTATAATTTTAATGAGAATATGTTGAAGAAGTTACAAGGGAATTACTTTCGTTTGGTTTTAACCCTTTATTTTGTTTTGTTTTGTTCATGTTTGGGTCTGTAGCCGTTCGCTCACCTATTGAATTTCTCAGTTTCTGTCACTTGCAATTAATCAATGGGGTTTTGAGTAATTGCTTTGCCTTGTTTAAATTAATTTATTCTGTTATTTTATTTATTGTTGCTGGTGTAATATCAATATAAAAAGCTAGAACTGTAATTATAACTTTATTTATTCTGTAAAAGTCTTATCTTTCTTACTTCTTCTCCGTTAAACACTTCCAAAATACATTCACAGTGCAGCTGCCTGCCAAGTGACGAACACAACCGCGACCTAACTCTCCTAAATCATTCATCCTCGTGCTCTGCAGGATTTGAGCAATCACGAGATTTCTTGGCTCCTCTCACTTTCTTACCGTCACTTCCTATTCTTCTAGCTTCCCCATCTCCGTACTCTCCACCCTAACCGCACTCACCCCACTATCTCCACCTCCCCTTCAAGGCTCTTTTGCCCCGTCCTTCGCCTCGCCCTCCGACCTCGCTTCCACCCGCTCTCTTCCCCCCAGCAGCTTCCTTTCGGTGCCGTCCCCCCCCCACTACCACCTGCTCCTCCAGTCTCCGACATAAACTCCCCTACATTCCTGTCGGAATTCAATCTAATCCCAGTTTTTCAGCTTACTTTCTTCCCCGTCATTCAGCCCACCCGACTCATCAACTCTGCACCCCACACTCCTCCACCCCACCCTCCACCCCGTTGTGACTCCACCCGTCTAGACCCGACCCCACTCCGCCTAGACCATAGGCTTTCCGCCCGCCCAAAGCTTCCGCGTCCGCCCTCGTGTCGCTCCCTTCCGCGCCACTGCATTAGGCGCATGCTGCGGACTCAGCGCCTTCGCGTCCTTTGTTGGCGCGCGCTGCCCGGGGCGGAGCAAGCACGCCCCCCCCCCCCGACGGCTTGCGCCACACACATCACCAATAACACAAAGCTCGCTCCCTCCCTTCTGCTCGTTTACGCAGGAATTTCGTGTGTTTCTTTGTTCGAAATTGCATAATTGGAATTCCGATAATTTATATCCATTCTCAACTTAAGCTTTTTCGTATGATTGAATTGAATGACTGATACACGGTTCGACATGTTTTTTTTTTTGTGTTTTTTGTCAAAGAAAAGGTTTATTCGTGTTGCACCAGTAACTTGAGCTAACAATAATATAAACGTACCTCGCGTTTTTCATTGTTATTCACTTTTTGACGTGTTATCAGGCTTTATGGGTGTTTCTACAATTACAAAAAAATGTCCTTGTTTCCTAATTTGGTACACATTCAATAGGTGGAGCCGTTCATTTCTCAGTTTGCTAAAATTAAATATCCAATAAATGGCACTCTCTCACATATTCGTTTACTAACGCATACCTACATATTTGGCTTTGTGATCAGTTTTCAAGCGCGTTAAACAATTCCAAATATGTTCAGAGAGCATGCCCTGGAACAACTTCGAACGGTGAAAACTCTGGCGTTCGTATTCATCTCATATCAAAGCGCATGAAACAGAATTTGCCGAAAGGTCAGCAGTACCGCAACATAAACCAGACGATATAAACGTGATGGACGTCAGCGACAGATTGTATTGAAGCAGATACGTTTTATTACTGCTTGTTCCTTCCGCCTGCTCCACGCAATAAAATAACTTTGATCTTATCGTTACCATTTCGCAGAGTTAGTAACGTTGTAGCACTAAACTAATCTATTTAGCTCTTAATCTTAAACTGTGATAACAAATGGCTTTAAACGCACAATTTACTCAGATGCACTTCCTAAGCAGTTTCGATTCGATAGAATATTGAAAACAGACAGTGCCGTTAATTATAATATATTTATGTTAAAAATATTTATGAGTTTGTTCAAAAATGATAATTTTAATGGTGGTTTATTTCGTCAGATACATACGAATAAAATAAAGGTATAGTGGAAAAACAAAGTACAAGTATAGGTAGTTTTACAAGTAGAACTAGTTCTATTTGTTGAAGTTTTACTTGTATATGTACAAGTTCCACTTGTAAAGATAGAATAATTGTCTGTTCAGTGTTCACAATTTATTATAAAAAGTTTTGGTTAGATATATGTAACAAAGAGGTCACTAAGGGATAATTTTAACATCCTTGGTGGTGTATTTGTTTTATAGCAACCATTTCTGATTCTACCGTACGCAATTCACAGCAGGTCAAGACCTCGATTTTTATAGTTCCTTCCTGGAAAGCATTCCTGCGCTACAAAAAACAATACATTACAATGTTTTATGCCAATGATAATCACTAACCTTGCAATAACAAATTATTAAAATGTTTAAATATGATAATAAGCGATGGAATCTAGTTAATAACTCGGTAAAATTGTGTCAAATGCAGAGGAGTGGTTGAATCTGTTTGCAGCAATTTTTCCTATGGCTATGCATACTGTTGACAACTGCAAATGAAGGCGGATATGCATTCGATGTGACAACTTAATGCAAATTCTGAGATTCTGAATTCGTTCTGGGAATCGCCGATGAGGATCGTTGGAAGTATTTTCAATTGGAAGGGAGCAATCAACGATGCCATATTTCAAATTCTCTCAGTGAAATCTACAGACAAGACAGTGACATTACAATGAGAATCAATCAAGACTTTGCGCATCTCCAAATGAGGACAAATATTTAGTTGACAGAGAGACAACACTGATTTATCTACTCATTTACATTGCTCTTAATTCCTGTATATTTATTCACTCGTTAAGATAGAAAGATCTACGTATTATAAAACGACAGAGATTTCGTCATATCTGTTGACACCTGACACTGTTGATAAACCTGGTCCTAAAAAGGTATTTTTCAATCTTTTCATTCGTTAATATTATGAATTGTATACAACTTTTTATCTCTTAACTTTATAAGATTTTTATTAGGGAATGAGTGATTTATAGGATATGAATTATTCTTTTTTAGGCAGTCAATAATAACTAAGATTCAGCAGTATTAGTAATTATAATATATAATTATTTGATCTTATTTTTTCTGGTAGTTCATTCATGTGGAAAGAGGGGTAGATGTCGAGAATGCCCAAGTATTGACTCATTTAGCACAATCGTTTTCCGTCCGTGGAAGTATCCCTGGGTGAGGCTGCGCAACGCTTTGTGCAGGCGGCTGTCTGTAGGCGAAGCTGCGCGAGTGCAGGCAGGAAGCGAAGGGAAGCGCGCGCCTCGTCTGGGCCTTCTCTGCGAGGGACAGGCGCGGAAGGGCCGTTGGGTTGCGCTGGCGGCGGCTGCTGCTGCTGCTGCTGCAGGCCGACAGACGGCGATGGACAGGCGGCGCCGAGCAGGCGGCTTCCGCTCTCGCCCCGGCCTCCGCTCCGCCATCGGCCCTCTCGACCCGCACTCACATCCCCGTTGCACCCTCACGACTCGCCTCTCCCCTCCGCCCCACTCTCGTCCCCACCCTCGTCCCATCCACCCTCAACTCCACTCCACCCTCAGCCCAGTCTCACCGTCAGCCCTGCCTCACCTTCACTCCTCTGCCGAGTTATCACACAATCACCACGCCATCAGCCCAGCCCCGCTCTCGCGTCCCCGTCTCACCCTTACGCTCCGACAATCCCTCATTGCATTCTGTCGCTCCAGCCATGCCCACGGGTCCCTGCCTCTCGCTTTTATCTCCACCCCTCCCTCACGCATCAGTCTCACCCTCGTGCTCCGCTCCTCCCTCATGGCATCCCCTCTCTCACTCTCACCCGTCCCACATGCTCCCATTCTCACACTCTGCCCCTTATTCACAATTCAGATTCCTCACACATATCCTCACGCCCCCACACGTTCCACACGCCCACCCCTCTCCCTCGCGCCCTCGCCCTATGCTGTCGCAGCGCTCTCCCTGCTACACTCGCCTTCCTCCAGTCAAAGGCGCATTTAGCTATAATGCGGAGAAAGGCTCTTACGATTTATCTGTATTAAATAAGAGGGTATTACGATAATTTGCTTAGGGCGGCTGTTTTAACGAGAATTTTCATTTAAAATATTTTCATTTGTGCTCTGCTAGTTCAAAATAAAAATTAATTTTATACACAAGTATAAAACAGTTTACTAGTACGCCCATGAACCGCCCAATATTAGAACTCAGCACTGAGTATTCCGCGTGATTTAAAATTCTAAATAGGGAGGTCCGTGAGAATTAATCTTCAATGGCGAGTTCAGTGGTTTACGGTATTTAAATGTCTGAATTTAGCAGACAGCGATATTTATAATTCTGGATTTTGTGGTCCATGAGTTTCGAAAGTTAGCTGACCACATTCCTCGATCCCTTGTGATTCTTCTGAAGTTCACATATACTTGATCACTCTCACACTATCACTTGTGAGTGATGGGGACTAGATAAGAACGATTTTTAACAATCTTGTAAGTAATATATAATCGACTAATATCGTTGTTTCATCATATAACATCATCGTTTATTTTCCCCATGTTTTTAATAATACATTTAATGTAAACATAAATCAATAAACTAGTAATACTAATCATGACACTCGATTCAGAAAAGCTGTATGAGAAATCGTAAATATGTCCCTTTATTATCCCATTCCAAATGTAACATAACTAACAGTACAGTAGACATATAGTTATTTTTTGTTTCGGAGAGAGATAAGCTGACGAGTTTGTCCCGGCTGGGGCGGTGCTCCGCTGGTGGGAGATACTTGGTTGGGAAAAATCCCTCTAGCTGGCGGTAGGTCGGCCCCGGATTTCGACATCCAGCTTGGGAAGATCACCACCTACCGAGGAAAAAGCACGCACTACTCTTACGGGACTAACGATTTTAGTCGTTGACGCGCCCGGAATCACTAATAAGCAACCAACCATCGAGACGAGTGTCCTCCTCCCCACCCCTTCGCTCCTGACCGAGCTGCTCCTCGCGGCGCGTCACCGCGCGTCATCTCCTCGCTGGCGCGTGACGTGCGCGCAAATGCGTGCACGCATTAGCATGGGAACCGCCCTCTCCCCTCCCCTCCCCTCATCCCCATCTCCGCCCCATCGCGCCGTCCACGCGCCCTCTATTCCCCGACGGCAACGCGCCGAAAGATATTTTGATACCGGCGTTCCATTCAGGCGCAAACGCTTTTGTTCGACGTTTTTAACCCACGGTATGCATGCAAAGGGAACTGATTTGGCGCTGTGTGCAACTTCATACTTCAATGAATAGCGTTGTTATTTTTCAAAATTCCATCTGCTCGGTACTTATTCCCAAATCCTGTTTTTTTCTCTCACTTGGTTATTTTTTTCCCTCTTCTTTCGTCGGTTCTGTCATTGCTCACGCATTTGAAATAACAGATTCCAGTTTTTTTAAAATATTTTTTCGCTGTATACATTTTTCTGGATTATGTATAGAGAGAATTAATAGGATTGGAACCAAAGTTCAAAGCATAAATGATATAAAACTAAAGGTACACAAAATCTATGTTATTAAACTTTAATCAAGAAAATCTGCCATACCTTCATGTGAAATCAATAACTTGAGCACTTGTGACATCTTTTCCCTGAATTTTCTCTTTTCATAGAACAAGTACTTCATCTTCTCTGATAAATTAGAAAAATGAATGAGTTTGTTATTAAGGAATTTTTTATTGTCAACGTAGTCACTATTTTTACAATGTATGATAATGAAGCTCTTTTGCGCTTGCTCGTAGTCCATTGTTGGTTCATACGACACTTTTCCATAGTATGAATCAATATCTGCAAGATATGACTTGACAATGCGTTCAGAATAATTGAAAAAACAAATTATCTGTCAATTTATACTATTACCAAACCGGAATATTTTCTGCCAAAACACATTGGCAAGAGTATAAGAGTAAATATTGTTAATTAATGATGTGGCATAGTACGTATACATTAGTTTCTTAATTAAGTTAGAATTAAACTTTCAAAAATTAATCACGTGTAAAATTGACCAATTTACTATAAAAAAGTGTATACATCCTCTCCATTCAGTAGAAGCATAATATTTTGAATTTTACTAGCATTTCTTTCAAATTCAAAACCTGCAAAATTTCGTTGATTCCAGAAAAGAATATCTCACTCAGCACTGTGTTAATATTTTCCTTCTGAGGACTCTGCGCTTCGCTTCGCATCTCCCGACAAAAATTGAACACGCAAATGCAAGTGAGAGTGGGGGGGACGGGAGGACGGGGAGGACGAGGAGGACCAGGGGCGTGTGGATGTCGAAGAAGGCGGAGAGGACCAGTAGGGCGTGGAGGACGAGGAGGAAAGGGAGACAGGATCCGCAGGGTAGGAAAACAACGATTACAAGAGAGGTGATGGAGGGTGATGAGAGCGGGAAGGGCGGATCAGAGGAACGAGCACGCGGCGGTCGGAGGGAGTGGAGAGGCCGAGGCCGGCGGAGCTATGCAGCCGAGAGCAGCGCTGAGCCGGTGCAAGAGCCCGACACGGCCCCGCGTAAGCCCACGCACTGACAGGCGGGGCGCGAAGCACAACGGCCCAGCACCTCGCATTTACATGCGGAAACTGGCGTCGAGCGACCCGCGCCCCTCGCCCTGACCCGCCGGCATAGAACAAACAGTGCTTCACTCCGCAAACGACCTCCTCGCCACCGCCCTTCCCCCTCTCGCGCTTCACCCACTTCCGCCTCTCCCGCCCATCTACAGCCTCCGCCTCACTAGCAAAACCTCCCGACCACCCAACAGCCGTCCAACCCCGCTATCCTCCGGCCATATACCGGCCGCTTCGCAACCGCGCACCGCAGCCGTCCTGCGCGCGGAAAACCGACCCTTCCGCTTACGCGCTCAACGTAGGCTCGCAGTGCGCTGGCGCTGCTACCCATAATGCAGCTCCGGCACGACCCGACGACATTCACTCGCTTATGGGGCTCTCCGGCGCACGGTCTCCTGGCTGTCTCACGGCTGCCTTTTGTCACTACAAGCCGCGTCCTCGCCTGACTTTCCGCCCTCACTGCCGGCACAACCCTCCGTGCCACCTCCATCTCCGAACTGCTTCTTTCCTCTCCTCCATCTTTCGTTTCTTCTCTCTTCCTTCTTCGCCTTTTCCTGCCTCCGTTGGCTTACAGACTTTACCGCCTCACTCTAATTGCCTACTATTCCAATTGCTGATACTACCCCCATCAGATCTGTTGCCTTTATTATATTTACTTCCTAAATCGCCTTTACCTTCACCAATTCCCTTATGTCATTCTCCATCCCAATGACCCTAACATTCGCACCTCCCCAAGTATAATTTATTGTTCGCAGAGCGTTCAAAAACTCCAACTCTTATTGCTCTCACCACAAGCTTTTTTATTGCTCTCATGGCTCCCACTGCTCACGTTGCTGTTGTAGTCTACGGCACCCTCGTCACAGCCACTCTCCACGCCGTTGTCGGTGCGTCAGAATCCGCATCACTTTGACTTCTTTCTACACTTTGCTCTTTTACGACTTTAACGGCTCATCCCATAGATAAATTCTGACACCATATCGTCATTTCTCTTATCTTCAGTTTTTACTCCACATCCACTTAAACCTTAGGGAGTTTGCAAATCCGCGTCATGACTGATATGCGATACTGATACTCCATTGTGTTATTCATTCCTCCTGTTACCTCAGTAAGTTGCGCTCTCTTGGGTCTTGTATATCCTGCTTTATTAGCAAACCAGTAACATCTTTAACGTTAATTCGAACACCTAACAAACATTGAAAATACTCGCTACACCATTACTAAGCGTACATACGTTGTCAACACTCACCACCGTCTCGTAGAGTAACCGTCAGGTTAACCGCCACCTCCTGTCACCGCCATCACCACCACTACTCCCAGTATCTCCACCGCTGCGCCTCCGTCACCGCCACCACATCCGCCGCAGCAGCACTCCAAAGCAGATTATCTGCCGAGGGCATACGGGCGAGCATTTATCATTTGCATACCAAGCCGAAATGTCCCCGTGAATGCCGAGTGGCGAGGGTGGGGGCTGGGGGCGGCTCCGAAATTGTGAATCCCCGCGGCGCGACGCGGGCGACCGCCGCGCCTTCATGCGGAGCGCGCTGTAAACGTGTCATCGTGCCGGGGGCGGTGGAGACAGCAGAGCGCCGCGGAGCGCAAACCTTCGCAGGTGAAAATGCACGAACGTGAGTTTGATGCTGAATGCAAGAGTATTCGCGCGGTGAGAAGGCAAAAATTTACGGAGTGGTTTTGTTTTGGGCAATATACGTCAGCTCTGCTCCTGGGCGAATCATTCGTGATATACACACACGTTTTCACCTGTATCTCTGAAGTAGCGAAGGCAAACGGTCCGCCATATTTTTCGGATCATCAAATTTTAATGACCCAATCAATCCATTACCTTGGGCCATTGATACCGAAAAATTAACAGCTGTCTGTCCGTGTGTGTCTGTCCGTGTGTGTCTGTCCGTGTGTGTCTGTCCGCGTGTGTGTCTGTACGTGTGTGTGTCTGTCCGTGTGTGTGTCTGTCCGTGTGTGTGTCTGTCCGTGTGTGTGTCTGTCCGTGAGTGTGTCTGTCCGTGAGTGTGTCTGTCCGTGAGTGTGTCTGTCCGTGTGTGTGTCTGTCCGTGTGTGTCTGTCCGTCCATCTGTGGTCAGCGATAGCTTCCACAGATTTTCTCCAAAATTGATATTACCCGATCGATCTCAACGAACTTGAGGCTTCGGGAGATTCAAACGGATGTTGTTTTTTATTTCACATCAATAGTAAATTATATTTATTCAGTTCTTCACGAACACTGAAGAATGACTGTAAGGAGTGGCACCAGTGATTGATTCTTTTATGTGTTAAATTTATTTAAACAGGCAGTCACACACACACACACACACACACACACACACACAATGTGTAATTACATCGATTCCAGGACCGTTTGTTCATATTATCAGGTAATCTAAGAATTACATTAAAAATTACAAATTGTACTAGGTAATATTACATGTTCATGACTATAAAGTAGATACAGTGTATGAGTTATGTTACCATTTGTCACTAGAAAACACCTTGGAGATGTCTCTCCCGCGGCATGGAAAATCTGTCTCTGACTCAAGGCTCTCAGAGTACAAGGTCTCCAGACCTGACTGCTTGGGGCTCTACAACAGTCAACTTGCGCAATTTGCGCTCTGTGCATGCGGCGCCAATATGCTCGAAAAGCATCAATTGTCATTCTCAGGGAAGATGTGTCTGTAGATACAGGTGTGTAGTACAGGTATTTCATCACCGTCTCTCCGCGTTAACCGTATGTGCGGTTAAGGTTTCTTAGCCCTATTTCACAAAGCAGGACATACAATTCAAAAGACTTCATGGAATTTATATCATGGTTTAGCTGTTGCCTTGATTTGTATTTAGTCAATAAATGTACTCAGAAGGGTTTGCGTTTTTCTTTGTATTCAGTGCATCACAACATTTGAATATTACAAAAATTTAATTTTGTGTAGTTGGACGAATTATTTTTTGCTCAACATTCGACTACTTTAATATGGAAACGGTTGACTTTTGTAGTAGTAATTAATGGATAATAGTGTATTAGTCGTTGTAGTAGTCCCGGTAAATGCATTTACATTGCAGCACCATAGTATTTTGCCGGTTTTGCATGTCCGTAATTCTGACATTTAATTCTCGAAGTAACGTCATTGCTCTTGCACGTTATATTCTAATTTCATCAGACAAATAAATGATGTTGATTTCAACGGAATAATTGTGTATGTGTTAATCCACACGCAAATTTTATTACGCTGTAAAAGTCGGTTTATATGAAATTTACTGAGCAATCTAGTTTATGAATAAAGTTTGAACTTTGTTTTGGGTACATAAATTAAAACTCAATTTCCGGGGGAGTTGCATTTATTGTGGTAAATTATTGTATTGAAGTAAACTTTTGGACGCATTCCCATCAAACCTTGTTATTTCATTCCTTGATAGTTTGTAATTATGTTATGATACTGCTCGGATTATGTATGTCGAAATATTTTCGGAGAAATATGAAAATAATGTATTTCCTGAATTATATTTTGCAGCAAAATAAATGGGGATGACACGTGAAAAAATAAAAATCCTTTCATGTTCACGAGAGCGTTTATGAGTTTTGAACGAAAAAAAAGTGTTGCATTTATGAAAAGAAAATTCTTAACACACAATAGAATACACAAAACAATTAATATTCGCAGCTTTACAAATATTTTCATCTCGCCAAACATTCTACCCGAAATGAAATCGCATATTCTCTCGGGCAGAACACAGCAAGTGGGTCGACCGTGCTCTCTTTAAGGCACCTCCGCCAAGGCTTCAGGAGACATTCATCTGTCCTGCAAACGAAACGTTTCATTTTAGCTTTCTTGAAATCTCCGTTGACTACAGCGCTCCGGGTTGCTACAACGGATCCTCGGATGAAATGAAATTAATTTCACCTGCCCTGCCCCTCCCCTCCCGGCCCCGCCCCGCCCCTCGTCGGCGTTTCTTCGTAGCAGCAGCGGCGGCGGCAAAGGAGGATGGAACCCCGCCTGGGCGACGCATATTAAAGCGGGAGATATTGCCGCCGGCAGCCTCTGCGGGCGGCGAGGCTGGCCAGGGTGATTTCGGGACTGGCAGTGAGAGCTGAGACAGCGATGATTGTGCCCTCACAGAAGGCTGCTTGAGCTCTAGTCCACATTTTTTGGAGCGTTTTGGGGGAACCTCACAAAGAATGTCTTCGAATTGTTTGCTGCAATAATTATTAATAATTAAATATTATTAAAATATTTCACATGAATGCGTGAAAACCGGAACGGTATAAGTGACATTTTATAAATTCAGAGAAATTTGTTTATTTAAGTCAATATTACTGTAAAATCTTGGTGCTGTTCATCAGTTCATCAGTTAAATCACGGCATTTCAATTGTTCATTAAAACCACGAAAATACATTGCGACTGAAATATAGCTTAAAATAAAGACGTTTTCTCAGAATTTATAAAATATCACTTATACCATTATGGTTTTCACCCATTCATGTATTTAATTAAATAATTTCGATACTTTCAATTTAAAAATTCAATTATTGTAAAATGCAATTCAGTTTACTTACGACCTAGTTGTCGATGCGACTATAAGTAATTCTTTTTAAATTCACTATATGATTGCTTGCACATTTCGTAGCTGCGCGCTCCTAAACAACTCATTTTCTTGCGTAATGTGCAATTAGTTTTCAAATTTCTTTCCGAGGCAATTTTTGTTTCTGGCAAATAGCTTTAGAAGCTGGAAGATGGTTCCATCACAGATGAATCTTCAGGTCTTTTTCACTTTCTTCAAATACTTTCTTGGTTCTTGCAAATACCTTTATCAAACTGTTTGCTAAAGAAATTATTTATAAAATAAAAATATATAACAACATTTTCTGAGTCCAAAATATTGTATCGCACATTTTGAACAAGTAAAGCAAGATAGAAACTTTTGGAGATTAACATATATGATTCCAGAATATGTCAACAAAAAATATTTTTATGATAGAACGTCTCCATCAACAATAAAATATAAAACCCACCAAATCGCTCAAACGCGGTGCTATTAGCATGACATTCCATTGTAAAATTCAATAGTTTGTGATGGCGTTTGAGTGAGTGAGGTTAGAAAGGACAGCCATCGCTCTTGGACGTTTGTTCAGGAAGTTGGTATCGCGCTCATGCCTGCGCAATCGCACGCTTCGGAACTCGAGATCTATGAGGGCAGAAGGATTCAATATTCCTTGCCGTACGCGTGCTAGAGATTTACAACTTTGATGATTATGAAAAAGGTCCAGGAGAATTTTAAAGAAGTACACTATACTGCGATTTATACAACTCTGCCCCTGGCAGGTATCTGCTGTTGACGGTTTCATACAATCGGGAGCTTAAATGTCACCATAGTGACCCGTCCTGTCTGGATCTCCCTAGAATCACTTTGCAGTTGAATTGCTACAAAGAAAGAGGTTCGATGTCTCATTTTGTCGGGTTTGAGTTAACGGTGGGAAACTGTTCTTAAAATATAAATTCAACTTTCTATACATAAAAGTTCGTTGTTCGTGGACTCTGGGACGTCTGTAGAGTGTCGATTAATGCTAAGAAAAAGTTTTCGATGTTCAAAACTTAGGACCTTTTCTTGCTCTTCAAAATTGCAAGCATCGGGTCATTGAAGGTTTTTTGTTTTCTCCGATTCAGTTTTCTTGATGACTGCGACCCCCAGTTTTATAGCATTATACTCATAATTAAGAATATTTTGTATTAAAACACTTCACCTTTAGTATTAAAGAAATGAAATTGAGTTTTACTATTTAGTTTAATGAGTTATTATTATCAAAGTTAGATATATTTTAACGGGTTATTTTTAGTACCTATATATTTTTATGACTTCTGTTTTTAATGTAATCTTTGATTGGTCGTATTTTATTACTTACTTGACTATTTAGATGGAATTTTATTCCTTTTGAAATGTGTTATTTCTAAAATGATATATATCGTGGTTTTCATGACTGTTTGTGGATGTAGGACTATAGGGCATATTTTCAGAGAGATTAATACTTTACATCATCACGTTATTTTCATCATTGATAGTAGCGAAAAGGAAGAAATAGAAGTTAAAACATGCAAAATGCCGTATTTTCTACATGATAGATTGTGTGGTTTACTTTCTTGTGTGTAGATTATGTTCTGGATCGTTCTGGTATGTATGTTATGGATCGTTTTCTTCTTTGAACATTTCCTACTATCGTCGTCTATTCACATCTTGTTTCATTTTCATTTGCCAAAATTGTATGCAATGGGCAATAAGGTAATACATTAATAATTTCCCGGGTCTTTGAGCAAGTTGTCAACAAATAATATTTTCGGACTTCTGTAGCTAATAACACATCACCACTGTAATAATTTCAAGATCGAACTGGCATTGATGCTTCTTGAGCTGCACGAAGGGACGCACAAACGGATATTTACATTAAGATCAAACGGTTTGATGTAACTTCCTTCTACAAACATCAAACATATTCTCAATATAAACATCAAACACGTTTTCAATGTAATTACAGACTTCTCACCCTTTGCCACTGTGTTAGCGATTCCTGTCTCTAGATCTCACCCCTTTCTTTGCATGGTGAATGAAGTTTCATGTGCATCATTAAATAGCATGTGCTGTGTCAGCGTCGTCCACCATATTCCTTTGCGTCATTAAACATTCACGCTCTCGCCCCTTCGATCGGCTGTCGGTTTTCCTCACTATCGGTGGAGGTCATAACCATCACCCGCACTTTGGTCATCGCGTTACCCCATTCCACGACGCTCGACCAAGTCTTTGTGCGCTCGCTTTGAGATTCACCGCGGAGGAAAAAAATTGATGTTTCCACTACATCATATTCCCAAGATAAGACGTTTGCAATCTGCCACGAGCCCATTTACGATCTGATGGAAAGCTACCAAGAAAAAGAAAACCGTCTTCTTCTTATTCTCGTCAATTTCGAAAGGTTCGGCGAGTTTCCAATCATAAACCCCAGATGCGGAGATGCCCGAAGACTTCACCGCCCCTCACCACCTTCCCCTACCACATTCCTCTCCCTCGCCCCCCCTCCTGCTCTGCCCCAGTCTCCAAGGCTTCGAGCTTTATTAAAGACGGCGTATAATTGAGCCCCCCTTCCACAACTCCCCCGATATTTCCGATTCCCCAGTTTTTAAGTGCGTGTAGTAATATCGCTGATTGCTTCCAGACCTTGTTTTCGGAAGTCGGGTTCCTTCGTCGGTTGTCGGTTATCAACTCGCCTGGCGGGATCAGTCTCTCGGTCGGGAACTGCGACAAACGTCAAGAAAAAGACTGGGAACGTTTTTCTATCTTTTTCTACGGGTTCATATTTCATCGAATGGAGAATGTTTGTGTGATTACGAAATGGTGGAACATACTTCGATGTTTTGAGTGCACTTAGATTGCTGAAATTGTTGCTGCAAACTTTTTATTACGTTTATTTGATGATGTCCACGAAATTACAATATTTTATTTATTGAAATATTTTGGTATTATTAATTCGTCGTAACCTACGATACGTAACCTCGCATTTTGCTGGATTGAAGTTTAGACTGCAGGAACTGTCTCAATTGTGAAAATATTGCAGGTTGGAAATAGTGTCTGATAGTGACGAGTTAGATGAAAATATTACAGTCTGGCGCGTATAAAGCCGTTTAGTGATCAGCTCCAAAGGGTATGTCAGTAGTGAAGGTATACAGCTGCGTGGGCGGAAGAGGGGAGATCTTGGGGGAAGTCAGCGTGAATTGTTGACTCAGGTCAAAAGTAATTATTTATTTTTATGGAATCGTGTGATCGGGCATGGAGCTGTCGATTATGCTGAATGAGGAGCCTTGTATAGAAGCTTGTACAATAGGTCGAGGTGACATTCATTCTCAAAATATTGAATAAAGTCAAATAAAGCGGCAGTAAGACATTACTTACAATGAAAGGCATCTATCTTCTTTAAGCCGAAAGATTGCAGGGTGTTGGAGTAGTGATGTCTGAAACCAAACTGACAGGGGAATTATGATGTGTTCAGACAGGAAGGCGTCATGTCTGGCAAGAATAGGTAAATGATTAATTGGTGTGTAACTAGAGGGTGTATTGGAGGGTTTATTAGGCTTCATTATAAAGATAATACGCCGAAGATGCCAAAAAATTGTGAATTTTTGAAATTTTCGAAAAGTCTGAACATGAGATCTGCACCATTCTTTCAAACGTCCTTCTCACTATCCATTAACAAAATATATTAAAAAATGATAGAGCCATTTTATTTGAAAATTTTGATGATTTCCCAGGTGCTTCATGTAAAGTAAGTACCCCACAAAATTAAAATAACAGTTTCAATATCAAGGTATCACATCAGTCAAATCGATTGTGGAATATCAATTTTGGAGAAAAACGGCAGAACGGTTCGTCAGAATCGGCTAGAGTTGTTGTGTACAGACGGACAGAGGGACTGACGGAAGGACAGAGAAACGTTTTGCCGTCATTCGAATTGTCGGTATCAAGGGCCCACAAAAGGATTCTGTCTACAACACGTGTTAGAGGACTTTCTTTTTAATTCTCGGTACTGGATTTATCCATTTTTTCATTATCACAGTCCTGTAATAAATTTGCGTACCGAAAATTGTTCGTTTTTCCGCGCAACGTTAGATTACGTTTTTTCTACTGCGTAAGCGGAAGCGAGAAACGCAAAATAAACTGCTCCTTGAACAATTGGTGCTTCTGCCATTTGTCGCGTGGTTTGCCGTGAGCGCAAAGGAAGCGCCGGCGACCGCAGAACACGCGCCCCCCCCCCCGCGCCAGAGGGAAAGCGGGAGAGGGGCGCCTGCCCTGCACATCGACAGCGCAGCCCAGTTGGGCTCTGCGGTCGGGGCGGCGCGCGGTTCGCGCCACCTCCGGCGCGCAAACGCCCCCGCCACCATCCGCCCACCCCCGCCCCCGCAACCCGCCACCTCCCCTACCACGACCCGCCCTGGCTCCGCCCCGCCCCCGCCCGCCCCCCGTCGTCGCCGCCCGCGCCCCGCTCCCGTCCCCCCGCCTGCCACTACTACCGCCACTGCCCTCGTCCCCACCCCCGCCCGCCACCTCCCCCGCCTCCGCCTCCGCCCCATATCACGCCCCCTCCTCTCCGGCAGTTCCGCCCACCCCCACCACCGGCCACCGCCCCCGCTGCCACCCTCCAACTTCTGCCTCCCATCACCGCCGCCGTCGCCTCGCCTCAGCAAACGCCACCCCGACCAGCCCAGCGACTACCCCATCCGGTTACGCCACCGGCTACCCAACCGTTAAAACCCCCGGTGTACCCCATCGGATACGCTCATCGGTTTTTGAACCACTGTAACCCTCTGGTATTCCCTCAAATGCCCCCATCGGTTATTACTCTCCATGGAGACTCACCGTACACCCCATCGGATACCCCATCGGTTTAACCTTACAGGGACATCCATAGGTCCCCCCAATGGCTAAACCGCGGTTTAACCCCAAGTATACCAACCCAGATACCCCACTGCCCACAACTGCTCAACTCCCACCGGCCTCGCTAGCTCGGCGATCCCCTCGGTTAATACAGGGCTTACTCCCAGGTAACCCTCACCGACGACCCCTCAGTTACCTCAAGTCCAAGTCCAATACTACCCCACCAGCCACACTACTGGCCACCCCTCAACCGGCTTGCAACTCGGTCAGCCCGGTGTCGGCAGTGATGGAAACGGCGTTGGTGGTGATGTTGATGGTGATATTATTAGTAATGGTGGAGGTGAAAGAGGAATGAGGATATGGAGTCAATGAGGGGACGACGGTGGTGAGGTAGACAATTCTAGGTAGGTAACGGTGACAGTAGCGGGAAAGCTGTCATGGTCGTGATGGGGCTATAGCGGCGAAATCGTTGGCGGGGGTGGTCCTGATGGCAACACAAACGTGTAGGGCGGAGGGAGAGGGAGTAAAGCAGCAGCGCTGCTTCTGCCGCCATCACCGTCGCTGCTGCGTCA
>BOPP01000175.1:726502-776690 GCA_017312745.1 Gryllus bimaculatus | reverse complement strand
TGCGCGGCCCAAATATGCTTCGAAAAAAGCATCAATTGCTTTTCCAACCGGGAATTACGGACGGGAGGCGAGTCAGGGAAGTATTGTGTTCTGTAATGTACAGGGGTGTTGTTTGTGTACAGGGTATTCATTTCCAACCGGGTTCTCTCCGCGTAACCGTATGTTGGGTTTAAAGGGTTTCTTAAGCCCTATTTTCACAAAGGCAGGACATAACAAATTCAAAAAAGAACTTTCATGGGAATTTATTATGTTCAATGGGTTTAAAAGCTGTTGGCCCCTTTTGATTTTTATTTTTAGTTCAAAATAAAAATTTTTGTTCACTCCAAGAAAGGGTTTGCGTTTCTTTGTATTCAGTTGCATTTTCCACAAAACATTTGAAATAATTACCAAAAAAAATTTTTAAATTTTGGTTTAGTGGGACGGAATTATTTTTTGGCTCAACATTCCGAACTTAACTTTAATTATGGAAACGGTTGAAACTTTTGTAGTTAGTTAAATTAAATGGATAATTAGGTGGTTATTAGGTCGGTTGTTAGTAGTCCCGGTAAATGGGGCATTTTTACATTTGCAAGGCCCCATAGTATTTTTGCCGGTTTTTGCATGGTTCCGTAATTCTGGAACATTTTAATTCTCGAAAGTACGGTCATGCTTTCTTGGCCACGTATTATTCTTAAATTTCATTCCAGGGAACAAAATTAAAAATTGATGGTTGATTTCAACGGGAATTTAATGTTGTATGTGTTAATTCCACACGGGGCCCAAAAATTTTTATTTTTACGCTGTTAAAAAAAAAGCGGGTTATATGAAAATTTTTTACTGGAGGCCAAATCTTAGTTTATTGAAATTTAAAGTTTGGGAACTTTGTTTTTGGGTAACATAAATTAAAAAAAACTCAAAAATTTTCCCGGGGGAGTTGCAATTATTGTTGGTAAAAAAATTTTATTTGTATTGAAGTTAAACTTGGCCGGCCCATTTCCCCATTCCAAAAAAACCCCTTTTTATTTCATTCCTTGATTTAGTTGTTAATTATGTTTAATGGATTTTACTGCTCGGATTTATGTATGTCGGGAAAAAAATTATTTTTCGGAGGGAAATATGGGAAAAATAATGTAATTTCTTTTGAAAATATATTTTGCAAAGCAAAAAAAAGGGGAGGACCCCCACGTGAAAAAAAATAAAAAATCCCTTTTTCATGTTTCCACGAGTAAAGCGTTTTATGGAAGTTTTGAACGGAAAAAAAAAAAGTGTTGCATTTATTTGAAAAGAAAAATTTTCCTTTAACACACAATTAAGAATACCACAAAAACCAAAAAAATTTTAATATTTCCCGCAGGGCTGTTTAAAAACAAAAATAATTTTCATCTCGCCAAAAACCATTCTAAACCCGAAAAATTGAAAAATTCGGGGGGCAATTCTTCCTTCAGGGGCAGGAAAAACACAAAGGCAAAGTTGCGGGTCGGACCGTTGCTCTCTTTTAAGGGCCCAAACCTTTCGCCAACGGCCTTCAGGGGAAAGACATTCCATCTGCCTGGCCAAACGAAACGTTTTCAAATTTTTAAGGCTTTCCTTGGAACAAATTCTCCCGGTTGGACTTACCAGCGCTTTCCGGGTTGCTTTAACAAACGGGGAAATCCTTCGGATGAAAAAATGAAAATTTTAATTTCCAACCCTGGCCCCTTGGCCCCCCTCCCCTCCCCGGCCCCGGCCCCCGGCCCCCCTTTCGTTCGGCGTTTTTTCTTTTTCCGTAAGGCCAAGCCCAGCGGCCGGGGCGGGGGCAAAGGGAGGGATTTGGGAAACCCCGCCTGGGGGCCGGACGGGCATATTTAAACGGGGAGGATTATTGGGGGGGCCGGCCGGGCAAGGGCCTTCTTCGGGCCGCGGGCCGGTGGCGAGGCTGGCCCAAGGGTGAATTTTCGGGGGACTGGGCAGTTGAGAGCTGAGGGGGACAAGCCCGGATTTGATTGTGCCCCTCACAGGGGAAGGGCTTGGCTGGAGCTTCTATGTCCAAACATTTTTTTGGAGGCGTTTTGGGGGAACCTTCAACAAAAGGGAAATTGGTCTTTCCGGAATTGTTGCTGCGCAATAATTATTTTAATAATTAAATATTATTAAAAAATATTTCACATGAATGGCGTGAAAAACCGGGGAACGAGTATTAAAGTGACATTTTATAAAAATTCAAAAGGGAAGAAAAAATTTGGGTTTATTTAAGTCCAATATTACTGTTTAAAAATCTTGGGTTGCTGTTCATCCAATTCATCAAAGTTAAAAAATCACGGCATTTTTCAATTGTTTCATTTTTAAAATCACGAAAAATTAACCATTGCGGACTTGGAAAATAGGGTTAAAATAAAAAGGGACGTTTTCTCAAGAAAATTTTATTAAAAAAAATATTCCCACTATTTACCATTATGGTTTTTTCCACCCCCATTTTCATTGTAATTTTAATTAAATTTAAAATTTCGGAACTTTTTTCCAATTTAAAAAAAATTTCAATTATTGTTTAAAAAATGCAATTTCCAGTTTCCTTTACCGGAACCTTAGGTTTTGTCGTGCGGGGAACTTATTAAAAGTAATTCTTTTTTAAATTCCCCACTATTATTGATTGCTTGCAACATTCGTAGCTTAACGCCGGCTTTCCGAAAACAAACTCATTTTTTTCTTGCGTTAAAATGTGGCAATTTATTTTTTCCAAAAATTTCTTTTCCGAGGCAATTTTTTGTTTCTGGGCAAAAAATAAGGGCTTTAAGGAAAGCTGGGGGAAGATGTTTTCCATTGCACCAGAAATGAATTCTTTCCAGGTCTTTTTTCCACTTTTCCTTTCAAATTTACTTTCCTTTGGTTTTTCTGGCAAAAAATTAACCTTTATTCAAAAAATAAACTGTTTTTGCTAAAAAGAAAATTATTTATAAAAAATTAAAAAAATATATTAACAACATTTTTCTGAGTCCCAAAAATATTGTATTCGGCACATTTTTAAACAAAAGGTTTAAAGCCCCCAATTATAGGAAACTTTGGGGATTAACCATATTATTTGATTCCAAGGGAAAATATTGTCAAACAAAAAAAAAATATTTTTTGGGGATAGAAAACGTCTCCAATCAAAAACAATAAAATTATTAAAAAAAACCCCAACCCAAAATCCGCCTCAAAAACCCCCGGTGTTATTTAGCATTTGACATTTCTATTGTTTAAAAATTCAATAGTTTGGTGATTTTTGGCGTTTGAGTTGAGTGAGGTTTAGAAAGGACCAAGGCCCAAATCGGCTCTTGGGAACGTTTTTTTCAGGGAAAGTTGGTATCGCGCTCATTGGCCTGCGGCAATGCAACGCAACGCCTTTTTCGGGAAACTCGGAGATTCTTATGGAGGGCAGGAAGGGATCAAAGATTGTCCTTGGCCGCTTTACCGCGTGCTAGGAAGGGAATTTAACAAACCTTTGATGATTATTGAAAAAAAAAAGGTTCCCAGGGAGAAATTTTAAAGGAAAGTACCAAACTTTATTAACTGCCCGGATTTTATACAAAAACTCTGCCCCTGCGGCAGGTAATCTGCTGTTGACGGTTTTTTTCATTACATTCGGGGAAGCTTAAAAACATGTTCACCCATAGTGGGGGGGGACCCCCCGTCCCTGTCTGGGGAATCTCCCTAAGGGAATTCACTTTTGCAGTTTGAAATTTTGCTACAAAGGGGAAAAGAAAGGTTCGAATGGCTTTTCTCATTTGGGGTCGGGTTTGAGTTAAAAAACGGTGGGAAAAAAAAAACTTGTTTCTTTTAAAATATAAATTTTCCAACTTTTCTATTACATTTAAAAAGTTTTTTTCGTTGTTCGTGGGGACTCTGGGACGGGTCTGTTAGGAGTGCTCGATTAAATGCTAAGAAAAAGGTTTTCGATGTTCCAAAACCTTAAGAACTTTTCTTGCTTCTTCAAAATATTGAAGCAATCGGGTCCATTGAAGGTTTTTGTTTTTCTCCGAATTCAGTTTTTCTTTGGATGGGATGCCGGAACCTCCCAGTTTATATTAGCAAATTATTACTCATAATTAAGAATATTTTGTATTTAAAAAAAACCACTTCCAACCTTTAGTATTAAAGAAATGAAATTGAGTTTTTTACTATTTAGTTTAATGAGTTATTATATCAAAAAGCTTAGATATATTTTAACGGTTATTATTTTAAGTACCTTATATTTTTTATGACTTCTGTTTTTAATGTTATCTTTGATTTGGTTTCGTTATTTATTACTTACTTTGGAAACTATTTAGATGGGGATATTATTCCTTTTGAATGTGAAAATGTGTATTTCTTAAAAACAATGATGATATATCGTTGGTTTTTATTGACTTGTTTTGCTGGGATGTTAGGACTATGAGGCATAATTTTCAGAGGAGGATTTAAATTACTTTTACATTCATCCACTTATTTTCATCCATTTGAATAGTAGCAATAAAAGGAAGAAATTTAAGAAGTTAAAACATGCAAAATGCCGTTTTTCTACATGATTAGGAATTGTGTGCGAGGTTTACCTTTTCGTGTGTGTAGAGATTTATGTTCTGGATCGTTTCTGGCTATGTTATGTTAAGGATCGTTTTCTTCTTTGAAAAACATTTTCCTACTATCGTTCGTCTATTCAACATTCTTGTGTTATCCATTTGTCATTTGCCAAAAATTGTCATCATTTATGGCGAATAAGTAAGGTAACAAATCATTAATAATTTCCCGCGGTCTTTGAGCAAGTTGTCAAAAACAAATAATATTTTTCGGAAAACTTTCTGCTAGCTAATAAAACAAAACATTTTACCCCCACTGTTAATTAATTTTCAAAGTGGATCCGGAACTTGGCCATTTGATGGCCTTGAACTGCCATCTGAAAACGGAGGCACCAAACGATATTTACATTTAAAGATCAAAAACGTTTTTGATGTTAAAACTTCTCTTCTACCCATAAACTCAAAACATCAATTCCTCAATATAAAACAAATCAAACAACTTTTTCAATGTTAATTAACCCAGGACGTTCTCACCCTTTGCCCCACTGATGTTAGGGCGATTTCCTGTCTCTAGAATCTCACCAACCTTTCCTTTGGCAATGTGTGGAATGAAAGTTTCATGTGGGGGCATTCATTAAATAGCATGTTGCTGTGTTCAGCGTCAGTTCGTCCAATCACCATATTCCCTTTTGCGTCATTAAACATTCCACTCTCTCGTCCCCTCGATCCTGGCTGCGGTATTTTCCTCACTAATCGGAGTGAGGGTGTTCATAAACCAATTTCACCCCGCAACCTTTGGTCAATCGGGGCGTTCCCCATTCCCACGGCACCGCTCGGACCAAGGTTCTTTTGTAGCCGCTCCGCTTATTGAGATTCAACCCCGCGGGAGGGAAAAAAAATTGATGTTTCCAACTACCATTATCATAATTCCCAAAGATAAGGACGTTTTTGGCAATACTTTTGGCCACGAGGGCCCTATTTTACGATTAAATTGAGGACAAGCTAACCAAGGGAAAACAAAAGGCAAACACCGTCCTTCTTCTTATTTCTTCGTCAATTTCGAAAAGTTCGGGCGAGTTTCAATCATAAAAACCCCAGATTGGCGGGAAGATGCCCGAAAGGGACTTTACAACCGGCCCCTTTCACCCCTTCCCCTTAACCACATTTCGTTCTCCCCTCCGCCCCCTCTTCCTTGCTCCTGCGCCCCCAGTCTCCGAGGCTCGAAGCTTTAATTAAAAGACGGCGTTATTAATTGAGCGCCCTCCCTTAATCCTCACTAAACTCCTCCCGATTATTCCTTGATTTCCGCAGTTTTATTTATGTTGGCCTCCGTAAAGTAATTATCGGCGACTTGCAATTCCGGCCAGACCTTGGTTTTCGAGAAAAAGTTTCGGGGTTCGCTTCGTCGGGTTTTGTCGGTATATCAAACTCGCCTGCGCGGAATCAGTCTCTACGGTCAGGGGAACTTGCGACGAAAACGTCAAAGAAAAAAAGGACTAGGGAAGAAACGGTTTTTCTTATCTTATGTTCTACGGGGGTCTATTATTAATCGAACCTGCGAGGAACATGTTTCTGTGTGATTTACCGAAAATGGTGGGGAACATCAGACTTCGATGTATTGCGAGTGCACCTTTAAGATTGCTGGAAATTGTTGCTTGCCAAAACTTTTTATTACGTTTATTGATGATGTCCACACGACAAATCCTTACCCACAACTAATTTATTTTTATAAAATATTAATGTTTATGTCAGTTAAAATTTACGTCGTTTAATCACTTTACGAAGTTAACCTCGGCGATTTTTGCTGGATTGAAAGTTTTAGACGGCAGGTAAACTTGTTCTCCAATTGTGGAAATAAATATTGCCAGGTTGGAAAATTAGTGTCTGTATTTATTTGGGGCGGAGTTAGATGAAAAAGATTTACCAAAGGTCGGCGCGTATAAAAGCCTTTAAGCTGATTCAGCTCCAAAGGGCCGTATTCCAGGTAGATGAGAGTATACAGCTGCGTCGGGCGAAGAGGGGAGATAAATCCTTGAGGGAAGGTTCAGCGTGAATTGTGGACTTCAGCCGTCAAAACGCTAAATCTAATTTTTGATTGTATGGGAAATCGTTGTGATCGCGGGCATTGGGAAGCTGTTCGATTTATGTGCTGAGCGAGGGAGGCCCTTGATATAAGAAGCTTTGTTTACAATAGGGTTCGAGTGACCATTCATTCTCAAAATAAATTGGAATAAAAAGTTCAAAAAAGCGAGCAGTTAAAGACTAATACTTACAATGAAAAGGCATCTATCTCTTTAAATTCCTAAAAGATTGGGAGGGTTTGATGGGAGTTAAGTGATATCTTTGAAACCAAACTTGACCAGGGGAATATATGATTTGTGTTCTTTAGGGACATGGAAGCGTTTCATATGTTCTGCAAGAAAGGTGAAATGAATTTAAATTGGTGTGTAAACTTCAGGAGGGTGTTTATTTGGAGGGTTTATTTAGGCTTTCAATTATAAGATATAATACGCCGAAAAAGATGCTCAAAAAATTGTGGGAATTTTGTGGGGAAAATTTTCGAAAAATAAATCTGAACATAAAGATACTTGCCACCCATTGTCTTATCCAAAAACGTCCATTCTCACTATCCTATTAAACAAAATATAGTACTAAGAATTGATGACTCAGGAAGCATTTATATTGATAAGTAATTTTGATGATTTTCCCAGGTGCTTCATTGTAATAGTAAGTTACCCACAATAAGGAATTAAAAATTAACAAGTTTCAACTATTCAGAAGGGTAAATCAAAATCACGTTCAAACGAAATTGTTTGGCGAATATCAATTTTTGCGAAAGAAAAAAACGGGGCGGTCAGAAACGGTTCTGCCTTCAGTACATCGCCTAGGTGTTGTGTCACAGACGACGGGACAAACGGCAAGGGACTTGGACGAGGGGACAAGAGAAAACGATTTTGCGCGTCATTTCGAATTAGTCCTACGAGTATCAAGGAGCCCCACAAAAGGATTTCTGGTCTACAACAACCACCGTGTTTAGAGGACTTTCTTTTTAAATTTTCTGCGTACTGAGATTTATCACCATTTTTTCATTATCCCACAGTTCCTGTAATAAAAAGTTTTGGCGTTACCGTAGAATTGTCTCGTTTTTCCGCGCAACGTTAGATTTACCGTTTTTTTCTACTGCGGTAAGCGGAAAGCGAAAAGGAACGCAAAATTAAACTAGTCCTTTGAACAAATTGGTTGCTTCTTGCCATTGCGCCGTGTTTGCGGAAGCGCAAAGGAAAAGGGCCCGCCGGCGGACCCGCAGGAAACCAACGCGCCGCCCCCCCCGCGCCAGAGGGGAAAGCGGAGAGGGGCGGGCTCTGCCTTCCTGCACATCGGACAGGCCGCAGCCTGCAGGTTGGGCCCTGCGGTCGGGGCGGCGCGCTGGTGTCCGCCCCACCTTCCCGCGCCGCAAAACGCCCCGCCACCAATCCGCCCAATCCCCCGCCCCCGCAAAACCCGCCACCTCCCTACCCACACCCGGCCCTTGCCCTCGCCCCGCCCCCGCCCGGCCCCCCGTCGGTCGCCGACCCGCGGCCCCGCTCCCGTCCCCCCGCCCTGCCACTACTACCGCCACTGCCCCTTCGTCCCCACCCCCCGCCCGGCCACCTCCCCCCGCCTCCGCTTCCGCCCCCCATTCACCCCTTCTCCGGTTCCGCCCACCGCCACCCCCTGGCCCCTCCCTCTCTTTCTCACGCCGTCGCTCGCTTTGAACCGCCCCCGACCACCCGGCGGGACACCGCCCCCGAAACCGTGCCACCGGCTCCAAACTCGCCTCACCGTTTAACGCCCCGCGCGTTAGCACGCCACCGGATACCAGCCATGCGGTTTTGAACCCCCACCGTTAGACCCCGTGCTATTCCCCAACGTAAAATCCCCCCGGTGTATCCCCATTCGGATACGACTTTCACCGTTTTACCACTGCCCTCTTATATCCGCATAAATCCCCCATCGGTTTTTATCTTCAGGGATCCGCACATGAACCATCGTTTTTAGGATCCCATAGGTTCCCCCAATGGTGCTAAACCCCGCGGTTTAAACTCCCTTTAAGTACCAACCAAGGGATAACCCCCACTGCCCCACCAACTGCTTCAACCCCCACCGGCCCTCGGCTAGCTCGGGCGAACCCCCTCGGTTTAAATAAAACAAGGGCCTTACTCCCAGGTAAAACCCCCAACCGGCGAAACCCTCAGCTTCCTCCATTTGCCCAAGGTCCAATTACTTTTACTCCACCCAAGCCACAATACTTGGCCATCTAACAACCGGCTCCACAAACATTATCAGCCCGGTGTTGGTTAGTGTGCAAAGGGCGTTGGTGGTGATGTTGATGATAATATTTATTTTAGTATTGGCTGGTGGTGAAGCGGCATGAGGGCAATGAGAGGGACCGCGAGAGGGTGAGGAGTTGGTCTGGGGCGGTAACGGTGACAGTTAGCCCGGAGACGTTGTTTTCCATGCGTCGTGATTGGGGGCTTGTAAGCGGCGAAAATCGTTGGCGGGGGGAGCGTTCGTGATGGTAAACAAGAACGTGTAGGGCGGAGGGAGAGGAGTAAAAAGCAGCCCCAAAGCCTTCTACTTTCCGGCCCAATTCACCGTTCGCTGCTGCGTCCAATCCTCCCATGGCGCCACCCCTTCTTCCCAACCAGTATCAAAGACCAACCGCCCCCACTTGCCCTGCGTGGAATTGCTTGGGCCGCCGCTTTCCCTCTTCCCTCCCTCCCCTCTCTCCCCCTCCCTCCGCCCTCGCCATCCAGCACAACCACCGCCACCAACCCTTTCGCCGTCACGTCACGACCATGACCATGACGACTGCACCACCCCTGTCACCGTCTCCACCACGACCCTCATCTCCATATCCCCATCGTCCCCAACACCACCATTGCTAATAACATCCCCATCACCTTCACAATCACCACCCCCACCACCACCGCCCCGAGGTGGCCGGCGCCGCCGCCGCCGCCACCGCAGCCTTGTTGTTATTGGCTTGCACTTCCCTAAATGAATTTTCCGGTTCCCCCGCGTGTCCCCTTCCTTGTCGGAAGCTTCCCGCAGCCTCTTGTGCCCGGAAGCCTCGCCCCCATCCCTGCTCCTCGTCCCCGCATCCCCGAGCATGTCCCGACACGCCGTTGTCCCCGAGCAGAACCTGCCCTGCCCCTTGCCGCCCCTCTGACACCGCCACAGTCGCGTCGTCTCTAGCCAGAGTTAGGCAGGAAAGTGATTAAAAGGCTATTCGAAGGACGAATACGGCACACCGCAACCACTTCGACGACAAAGGTAATAAATTCCACTTGAGTGAACAATTGTGGAAAGTGTATTCCTACTTTAAATATAACCAGCATTATTAATCTCATTAATATGTTTGTTTCTTTTCTTTAGTTTCTCAACGTTTTTTCTGATCTGTAATTCATGATTGTACTGAAATAATTTTTAATACTCAAAATACACAAAATACTGTTTTTGTGGAGGCTTCCATATTCAGGTGTCCACATTTCGAATTCCATCCAAAAGCAAATAACTTATACTTTAGCGTAACATCTCAGGACGGTATTTACTTATTAGTACTTTGCAAATTAGCTATGAAATGAAATAT
The DNA here is from genome assembly GCA_017312745.1 of Gryllus bimaculatus. Taxonomy (NCBI): domain Eukaryota; kingdom Metazoa; phylum Arthropoda; class Insecta; order Orthoptera; family Gryllidae; genus Gryllus; species Gryllus bimaculatus. The sequence goes on along the minus strand of BOPP01000175.1, from coordinate 766,571 downwards.
TGAACATATTTTAGTTACCTGGATTATTTGTGTTCGAGCACAGTAACGAACATAGTGAGACGAAAAATTTTCAAGTATTATTGTTTGAATTTTTGTTTCATTATAAAAATATCATCTCTTATCGTCGGTTTCATTATCGTCAATGCAATGAATAAAGATGTAACAATTCATGAAAACGTCGAAAAGGGAGTATAGAAATTCCCAGCGTTTCACTTATGTTCTCATAGGATCATTAAAACCGTCAAAATACGTTTTCTAGATTCCTTCCAGAATACCCTTGAGGGAAGAGGTTAAGAATTGTACCAATCGATTTGTCTTGTGAAGACAAATGAAATAGTTATTGATTACCTCTATAGATGCCATCCAAAACGCATTTAAAAAGAAGGCAGCATTACGAAAACTAAACTGAACGACACGCGGCAGATATTACAAATATCGGATGTTTATAAAACTTGACTGTTGCCTCGGTTTACAAAAGTCAATGGAGTTTGTCATCTACTTAACATTCACCTAACATTGTTAATAACTTTTATGCAGTTTTGGCTCAGTTATTAGAATTTTCCCGGTATAAAAAACGTATTACGCTGCACTCTGACCCGAACGAGCAGCCGTCGCCGCAAGCAGAGCGGCGCTTGGCGGCGGCTGCGAATGCTGAGAGGCCTCTAGGCGGGGGCGGGGGCGGGGGCCGGAGACAGCAGAGGCGGAAGTCAGCCGGCGGCGAGGGCGGCGGCGGCGGCGCCACCACTACAAAGCCGCACTTCCTCCAGATCCACAAGTCACTCGTGGAAGCCCTTCGTCGCCCTTTGCTGGAGGCCCTGCGATTCACGAGCGCTCTCTCACAACTTTTGCTCTTGTGCTCGCTGCCTCCGCATTTTAGCGTGGGATGGCGAAGTTTCATTCATAAAAATGTCCTTTGCTTTCTCAGTAGTTATTATCTTTCTTTGGCGTTGAGTTCATATTTAATTTGATTTGATAATTTTGTGAATGGCTTTGATGAAAATTTGAAAGATGTATGGTTTGCTGTGCATTACTTGTATTATATTTCTCTATTTTTCCTCAAGTTGGGACAAAATTACTTCTGTATCACTTTCACGAAAGAGGTTGGTTTTGATAGTTAGTTGTTTCACTTTGGAATTCATTAGACAAAGGGATGCCTTTTGCCACCTCAATCGTATATCTCCTTCGACGAAGAATTATTTTATTTTATTTGATAATTTTGTGAATGAATATTTTATGACTTCTGTGAAAGCTTTATGGTTTGTGTATGGTGTATGGTTTATGTAATATTTTCTATTTTGCGATAAGTTAAGAATAGTTTCTTTGATATCACTTTCATGTTGTGAAAAACTTTGTTGACTCAGTCATTTTAGTGGATTCGTTATTCGCTGGTACACAAGTCATTGCAAAAGGAAAATATAAATGTTTCGTTTTTCGATTATTAGGTTTTGATGCCTACATTGATTAGATAAGAAAATTTAAAATGATTAGTGTAAAAAAGAATTTTCAGATAATTTGAGGCAACACACGTTTATAATTTTGAACCCAATTAGAAATGTATTGCAGTAAAAATAAATTTTAGAGCAGTAAAAATAAAGAGTAATTTTAACGAAAGTATCTCAGTATATTACCAAATTTAATAAATACATAAAAGAGTTCCCATGCAGAAAACGTTTGTTTAAAAAAGTGAAACGTTCAAAATTACGACATATTAAATTTTAAAAAAATATTAAACACCTGAATAAAACGATAAAAGTGTTTACATTTTTTATAACACTTGAATGTTATAAAATGTCTGTGAAATAAAAAGGAAAAATAAAATTTGTCAAAACAACTGAGCTTTGAAAATTCGTATTTCTTCTGAAGTGACATAAAAAATATTCTCAGTAATAAAATTTTAACATAAACGTTCTCCAGCAAGTGCGTTGTTTACAAAACGAAATCGTTGGCTCAAAAATTCCGTCGAGCTGACAGACAGTATTCTTGACCGTCGGGATTTGTGACGCTATCTACGTCGCCACTACTAAGAGACTAGTTAGATTTCGTCCACTGTACAGAAGAGAATTCTAGCGACATGTTTGTCTGCTTGGTACTTTTCTGTGGTTTCTTCGATTAATACCAGGCGAATACTAAAGGAATACTAACTACTAAGAGAGACAGGGCCATTCGTTTCTCACTCGTGTCCCCTCCTCTCCAGTTACGCACATAAACTATTACATGTGTCATACTTCTAGAAATGGGAAAACTTGTCATAGATGGGGCGGTGAATCGTTGGGGGAAATGTAGACGAGGTTAAGGTCGCACAATGAGAGTGGGCGTCGGATCTTAGTTTCAGTAGTAAGAACGCAGTTACAGACATGTTTATATCATGTACTACACTTACGGCAATTGTGACGGGCCCGCAAACATTAAATAATAATATAATAGTTATACCGTAAGCTCGGTACTTCACACCACATCCTTCCGTTTCAGCAATCTCCCTTGGCACCTGACGTGTTTTGTGTGCCTCGCAACCATTCTGGAGTTCCCTCTGCGGATCCTCTAGCTACTCCCCACCTCGACACAGCCGAGCGCCGCTCCCACGCCCCATTTCCTCTCCCTCCCCCCCGCCCCGCCCACGGCGTCCGCTCTGCGCAGTAGATCGCCTCCAGCCCGCGAGGGGCGGGGGAGGCGTACCGCAGGGCGTCGGCCTTTGACCCTTGGCGGAGCGGACCCCCGGGGAGCGCTTAGGGCCAGGGACGAGCCGCCCCCGCCCCCGCGCCGCCACCGCCACTGATGCGGCGGGCCCTCCGGTAACCGTTGCCTCGCGACCCGTCGCTCTGATAGGCCACAGCCTATGGATGGCCTGTCGAACTTTGCCACCATCGGTCATAGCGCTTCCCGCATGTTCTAGCTACCCACGCTAGACGCGACGGCCTTTCTGCTCCCCTCTCTGCCCCCACTGTCTTCACCCACCTCATCTCATCACTCTCCCGCTATCACCGCCTTCGCCGGCCTTCGTCTTCTCTTGGGCTTCTGGCCTTCCATCGCGACTTTAGCCATTCTTAGACCCTTAGATTGTCTCAAGCCGTTGACTTTCTCCACTCACACTTATTCTCGTTTTTCTTTCCCAATAATATCTCAACTTCGCCTTCGTATGCCATCGTTCGTTTCTTTCGAACCTCTCCGCTTTTTTTTATTTCGATTTTGTCCGTCCGTATTATTGTACTCTTTCTGCTATGTGAACTCGCTGTAACCAAGCTTCCTTTCCGCGTCATTTTTGTCCTCGTCATTTTTGCTCTCGTACTTGTGGTTGTTCCAACTACCTCGTCGCCCCGCGCCGGCTGTCGTTCCGAAGACGCTTAGGGCCCTCGCGCTTGACCCCGCGGGCTTAAGGGCGAGCCGCTCCCGCGGGCTTAAGAGCGGCCCAGGCGAGTGCGAGTGCGAGGGCGCGGGCGCGGGCGAGGGCGGTGACGGGCGACCGCTGCGGCCGCTCGCACGCGGCTTAGCCACCGCCCGCCCGCGCTCGCTCCCTTGGCTCTCGCCCCGCCTCGCCCTGCCCTCGCCCTGCCCTCGCCCCGCCCTCGCCCGCCCTCGTCCCCACTCCGCTTCGCCATACTCCTCCGCACCTCGCCCGTTACGTCTCAGGCCTCTGCTCAGACACGGCACGCCCTTTCCGGTCACGTCTTGCTCTTCGTCCATATCGTTTCATCAGGCTCATTTCGCATAGGTGATGGTCTCATCAGGCTCATCTCACATGAGCCATTGGCTCCATGTCTCGTCTCGTCCATGGCGTGCATCGCATCGCTTCATAACGTCTCGTCGAACCAACGCGTCTCCCCTTGCCTATCTCTCTTGGCCCCTATCGTCTCATGAGGCTCATCGCACCATAGCCCATGTTGTCTGGTGTCGGCCCTATTCATATCTCCTCGCCTCACTCTTGGCCCGTCTTGCCTCCTCAGACTCATCTCGCCCTTGATCCACGTCGGTTCGTCCGGCCCTACGCTCATCTCGTCAAAAGCTCGTCTCAACTGTTCTGGCCCTGGGCTCGTCTCGTTTCGCTCTTGGCTAGTCTCTTCCTGCTTTCGCCGATCTCGTCCCCCGTTGGCCAGTCTCGTCTCGTCTCGCTCTTGGCCCGTCTCCCCCTGCGTTGGTTGGTCTCGTGTCGTTTCGACCTAGGCCCGACTTGGCCCGCATCGTTACGCTTCCGCCCCGCTTCAGCACCCGCTTCACTTGCTGCCCTCGCTCCGCCCACTGCTGCGATATCGCCACCTCCCAGCACTCGCTCTCCCTGCCCGTCCCGGCTAGACCAGGACTGCCCCATCCAACTATGCCCAGCTCTGATCCGTGCCGCCATGCGAGATGCGCCGTGATCTTAACTTCTCATGAAATGATGTGATAATGTGCGTGTTTTCGAAAATTGCCTAAGTGCCTCCTTTCAATCTTCAATTGTTTACCCTTTCAAGAAGTATTTATTGAAATATTTTAGTATCTATAGGAATTTTTGACGTTTATTCAGCGTGAGTCACGTAACGTTAGCACCTTTGTATTTTTTTAAACTGTTGTAATTATTGCAAATTGGTGGAAGTCCATCAGAAAAATGGGGTAATTAATGTGTATGTATTCGTGTCCATTTTATGACTTGTATTTTACGAGACATTGAGATAAGTCTAAAAAAAAGTAATTATGCATATTTTTAGTCTATTATGATGGGTGCACAAGGACGATGTCAATGATACACATTTTGATATAGGATAGATAAGCATTTGTTGAGTAATGAAGGCTTTTTTGCACTCGTATTTAAGGGATATTTTCAATGTAACAGTGACACCCAAGGTAACGCAGCGTTCTTCCTGATTAAGCGCACTCGGTGAGTTAAAATATCCGTTAAACACGAGATGCAAAAATGAAAATGACTAAAAAAATGCTTATTGAACAGACAACTATATGTATATCTTTGAATTCATCTTTCTAAACTCGTAATGATAGACTAAAAAAATATGCACAGTTCTATTTGAAAAATGCAAAGTTACCTCAGTATCTCGTAAAATACAAGTGATAAAATGTAAATGAATATATGTATAAACTAGCTCCATTCCCTCATGCACTTCTGTGAAAACTGCATTGCAATAACTTCAAAAAATGCATGAGGTGCTAAAGTTACGTGACACAGCCTGTATATTGCAAACAGTCAAAATATACCATAATGTCTGTCCACGGAAACGAGTTAGGCTATTAGATAGAAAGATATTTTTATGCCTTGAAACGATTCGAACTTTTTAAAAGTTTTATGAAGTCAACCTTGTTGCAAGATTGAAAACACAAATCTTTTACATCTGAATGGTACCCACATGTTTTTGGCTCTGCATATTTTCATCCATTTCGAATACCCTGCACACCCAAAGCTTGCAAAAATGAAAACAACTATATTAAAATTAATATAAAAGTTAATGACATCTTAGTAGAGTGCAAGAAAAATCGTAAAGCAGGTATAACCCAATCCGGACAAGCAATAACTCAATAGGAAGCAATGTTTCCGGAACTCACACCGAGGTACGTCTGGGCTGGTTTGGACGCAGATGTACAATGGTGTAGCGAACGTCATCACATGGCTATAGTCGGATTCCAACCCGCCTACACCTCCCTGATAGAAACGTACAGGGTCCAAGACACTCTGAGTAATTAATCCCTCGCAAATGACATTGCTCGCGCATGCGCACATTATATCAAGTCTCTCGCTCGCTCTGCGACGCGAAACTGTAATTGAGCGTTCGGCTCCGATACCCGCGGTCGCTGCACGACAACAGACATTTCACTTCTACCACAGAGCACCTATTATTTGCAACGTTCCTGGACCTCAATGGATAAATGCGTCGAAAATGAGCTTTCTGGGAGTTTAACTGGACTGAAGTGGAATTGAGATTTCTGGTAATTACATCGGACCGAAATAGAGATTGTAATGTTAGACACATTTTAATCATCCGTTGGCATAATGTAACCGAAATATACTTTGTTTTTATTTCTTGAAGTTCTTTCAGAGCAATAAGAATAGTGTCGTTGGAATTAATACTTTCATCAAATTAATGTATGTGTGTTTCATTTGAGTGCTGACCGTAAATTTGCGTTGTTAGGTACTGGTTTCAATTTTTACCCTACATTTTAAAATTGAAATTAAGGATACGTGCAATGCTTCTCACTTTCTCGTATACGTACTCGTATGTACGTGAATGTAGAATAGAGGTAATTATAAACATTTATGGAAATTCTATATCGGGATTTTAAAAGACGTTGACTTTTTAGGATCCTCTGATTCCCTTAATGACGATTTTGTTTGCCAAACATCCGTTCGTTCGTCTGAAATTTCGCCTAAACCTTTCGTAGGTTTTATTTTCCATAAGAAGGTCCATTGGTCGATACAGCACTACTCAAAGCCCTGCGATTGTGAAAAGAATTATTTAAAGGGCATTATACAACTACATTATTCAATATATTAATTTTTCTTCAAATGAAATTTGTTCCTCAGAATTAGTTCTTTAAATTATGCCAGTGATTTTTTACTTTCCCGTTTACGTACGTATAGACGAAGTATACGGATTTTTCAATAGTACATAGAAAAGTTATATGATGCAGCAGAAAATTAATTTTGAGATTTGAATGGAAATACATGTTTTGTAGTCCCCAAGTACCGAAGAAGCTGTTTTCTTCAAAACTTCCCTCCGTCCGTCAGTCTGCCTGTTTCTATGGTGTCTGTAAACACCGCTAGAGCCTAAACAATGCGTAGGATTTTTTCCATATTGAAGACACCCCTGTCCATCTAGCTCAAGTTGAAACGTTGAGATTTTGAAAAACATTCTTCAATATTTGGGGGTACTTTGCGTGAGTCCCTCTGGACATTTTCAAAATGTTCTCAAAACCGACTGCAGAAGCTCCAGAATTCTAAGTATAGAGTAGCATACACATACAAATGAACATGTTTTTAGAAATCTCTCAAGTCGTTGATAGGCACATTTACAGCAATTTGTAAACACTATTGTATTTGTTAGTTAAAGTACTTAAAAATACTTCAAATTAAGTTTTTTCTAAAACTCAAAAACTTTCTGTGAAAAAGAGCTTTTAATCTCGAATTTACAATTACGCTTAAACGCCAGTTTATTAAAAACGGCTCCAAATTTTTAGAAGAAAAATTCTCTTAAGGACGACTTCTCTTTAATAATCTGAAAATTATATTTTCTGTCTACAATCGGGAAACCTAAAAATTAAGAAAATGTAAAAAAAAATGTACTTTGGGCGGTGATAGATGACAGCAGGCAAGAATAAGTGGCAAGTTCTAATAGCTAACCAAGACCAAAGGAAATAGAAAACGTATACGGGAAAGTCTGTTGCTTTCTGTAGCATTATATAAAAACTTCTTAGATGTATTGTTCTCATTTGGTCTTCCACTATCCCTTTATGAGTAAATGTGCTTTAAATGGTTCTAATAAATTATCTCAAAAAGTCAGTTTCTTTGAAAATGATATCAAATTTGCGAATTTCAGAAATGCTCAACGACATTTTCTCAGAAACGGCTTCACATTTTTTAAAGAAAATTTGCATAGAGGTGCATGTATTTTATATATTTTTTAAATTCTATCGATTTTCTTACACTTAAAAAAAAGATGTCTTCAAAAAATCAACCTTTTTTCTGTATTATAACTACGTGCTGTCTACTCCAGGTGCAAACCCTGCGTGAAAACCCTGCATGATGCATGATGTTCTCCGAGCCCGGCGCGCCTGCTTCAGTTATCTATGTAGCGGAAAGTGCGCGTCAGCGACTGAGATAATTTTTACCTTTAGGAATTACTGACGCCCGTTTCGTGACATTTGACCGAACTTTTCGAAAAACTTTGGTGATCGCCGACGTGTAATACTTCAATGAGAGAGCTACACGCTACAGTGATTTGTGGTGGTAGATATCGCCAGTTTGTACGATGCCTTTTATTGCGTCTAGACTGGCTACAAAACTGCGATCCTGAATAGCAACATATGAAGGTTTTACTACTGACGAAAAAGTTGTGCGGTGCAACACGTTTATCAACTTGGGGTTTCGATTTTACATATTTATTACATATTCTTACTGTTGTCATTACATATTTTACATATTTAAAACATATTTATGTATATATTTAAAATACTAGATTTTTTCAATCTCCACTCATCACGTTGGTGTTGTAGAGACACAAGACGGAGAAATGTATTTTTTTATTTCAGTTTTCAAACATATTCTTATTGTTATTATTACTAATCAATCTATAAAAGTCAATAATCTGCTATTAAAACCAATATAAACGCACACCACACTGTTAAACTGGACACAGTATGTAATCTTGTATGTATGAAAATATGTACGTAGGTAAGCATGGACGCTACTATCAGAAATTGCTTAGTATCTTACGTCATCATCCTTACACTATCGTTTTTGTTGTATACTGGTTAATCAATTGCAAAAGACATTCATTTGTTCTGTCATGCCATCATCTGAATTGTTTTTATTTTCGTACATACTACTTACGGGAATGCATTGTAATGCTGCGAAAAAACGGCAATTTTTTGACTGGAAAGATCGTATATCGAAACCTATTACGTAGTTAGTACATTAATTCCTTATAACACGTTTTGTAGTCAGAATCCACGTTTTGTTGGACTTGGTATTTAGAAATTGGCTGCCGGCAAAACGTGTGTTTGTGCGATCGGTGGTCCGTCGCTAATGTCTAAACCGAAAAGTTGTTTTCCCCCAAAGTTGATTTTCCTCGATCGATATGACCGGACTAGATTCCCTGCAAATTTAAAACGAATTTTTTTGATTTTTGAGGGGATGTAAGGATTGATTTATGAAGCATTTTCAACATTTTCTGAAAAATGGCTCCAGGTTGTATCTAGGTACAACGGGCCAAAATATGGTGGGACCTCATCGGTCCCTTTCAACAGATTGTCCCTTCGTACCGATGTTAGAATCATGTTTTGTTATGAGTTAAATGTACACTCGAGTAAAGTAAATTCAACATTTCGTGCAGCTCTCAAATCGACTCGGCTGCTCCGCCGGTGAGTTTGTCCGCCGGTGCCGAAATCAAGCAAGTCCGTTGTACCGAAGTATGAATAAACTCGTCTCCTGAACCAACCACAGCTCTAACCCTCTTTCAATCTGCTCACCCTCCCTTTCTCGCATTTTCTTCTTCGCCCTTTCGGCTCGCGCCCCACCAACGCTTCCCTCCCTCCGAACTCCTCCCGGTGCGATTGCTGTCCTCTCCCGCCGACCCCCCTCGCCACTGCACCACTAGGGATTCCTCTGTACTGGGCAACCTCCGACCACTACACCAGTCCCCCGCCCTGCGGCGATCGGGCGAGGGCCGCGTTACGATGACACGCTCCCGGTAGCCCCCGTCCACCCCGCGTGCATGTTAATTGATGGCTAATTTCATCTATTTTTGAGCGCCCGCCATATTAGCGCTGGCCCCGCGGCAACCCCCTCCCCCAGCCGGAACGCGTGCCGTTGCGTTCTTGTTTGCGTCCCCCCTCCCTTTTACACGTTCCCCGCGGTCTCTCCGCTGTGCTCGCTTAAGCTTTTCCGGCCCATGGAAATGAAGGGCTTTTCGGGCGATCACTTTGACACAGGAATTAATCGGTTTCCGGGAACAGCCCGGCCCTCGCCCGACGCGGACGAATGCGAGGATTAGTTCCGGGGCCAGCCGCGCGCCGCGCACGCGTCGCCTCGAAGCGGCGATTGCGTGCAAGAGTGTATTTTTAACGATTTGCTGCTGTTGCCGCTGCTACCGGCTGTTGGGCACTGGTGTTCGGAGGCACTGTGTTGAAGTTCTGCGGGTTTTAATGATCCCAGTGAGCTCTTTGCTGTGCTGGTGGTCTCTGGCTGGAAACCGAAAAAACCTCATTCAGTGTAGCTGCCGTCTGCGTTTGTCTTTGAAGTTCAAATTGGCGTTGTATCGCGTTATTTTTTGTTTGTTTTATATGTTTTTGGATATTTCGAATTCCCTATATATAATAATGGCAAAATGCTTTGCTTTTAATGTAAATCAATTGTTCCGCGTTCTGGTGAAATAAATATCTTAAATCGCATTCACAGAGTATAGCATTTCGTATTTTCTTTTCAAGGGAAAGGAAAACATGTTCCCGTATTTTATAAACAGTTAAACTAAATAACACTGACATGTTATTATTTATGTATGTGTATTTCCAAAGTAACTTAATTTCATTTTTACATGTTTTCTTTCTGAAAATACGTTGAAAATGGTATCCGAATGAGGATTGCGAGCTTCGAACCCATACCTGACGGTGTGAAATTGCAAAGAGGCGTCTCCCTAGGTGGTCTACCAATACGTGGGAAAAATACTTGTTGCCACCCAGCAGATTCGTGTACGCTGCTTACAGGTAGTTAGTGAAGTACAGCCGAAAGAGGTATTCAGTACACTACAACAACGTGGACGTGCATTACATAACTACCCACTATCCACTTAATCAGACATTAGTTTAATCTAATGTTTGAACTTTATCAAACAAACACATCTATTTCAGCTATGATAACGTTACTGTGAGATACCCTTTTTTCTTCTTGCAGGAACCCAGGTCGGTCCGTTTGAATATTAAGCCCTTTTGTAAAAGCTCACCTACACACTATTCAAACTAAGCACTTTTCAAACAAACACATTCATTCGCTATGATAAAGTTATTGTGAGTTATACTTTTTTCTCAGGGCAGGTACCCAGGTCAGTCCATCTGAATATGAAGTACCTGTTTTAAAACGCTGCCCTACACATTATCCACTTAATAAGACATCAGTTTAATGTAATATGTATTTTTTCAAGAAAACGCATTCATTTCAACCATGATAATGTTATTGTAAAATACACTGTTTTTCTCAGTGCGAGTACCCCGTTGGTCCGTCTGAATATAAAGTACCTGTTTCAAACGCTGGCCTACATCAGCGACGGTTCTGCGTCTCGGCTCTCAACGCAGAATCTTTGACGAGGGCGCAGGCAGCAGGCGGTGCGGCGGCGCGTTTACGATTGACGGAAGCGCCCTCGTCGGCTTCGTAGCCGGCCGCGAGTGGCGACGCGTTCAGAGCGAGCAGCGTCCGTCTCCACCTCCGCGCACGAGCCCCACCTCGCGCCCTTGCCGCGCCCGCGCTGGCCCGCTTCTTTGGCGTGTTTGGGAGGACTTCGAGGAGGGGCAGTTTAATCCATAGAATGAGGTTGAAAAAAAGTAGAAATGCAATGCTGATCTCTAATATACAATTTCTTTTGTATTTTCTGAAGATATTTTATCCTTTGCCTCATTTGTCTTACAAATATTTAGTGAATGTCCTTTTTTGTTAATTTTATTTTAATTAAATTACTCATTTAAAAATTAAAACGTCTGCAGTAACAGGAATATGCTGCACTGCTCATGATTTTGATCATTTGGCACACGTGTGAAATTATCTTCTGTTAGTTATTTGGGCGATGAAACATGGAAATAAAATACGTTGGTTATGACTAATTCTTTAGAGTTTTGTACTGCAGAATTGTGTTCTTCGTCAAGTTTCTATTTACACAATTTTTATTTATGTTAAACTTGTACTCATCTTTCAACTATTTAGTTAAAATGAAGGGAAGGGATTGTGGAACTCAAGAAAACGTGCACAGATAATCTTCTCTCCCATACGGCACATACAGTTTTTACGGTTTTTTGACTAAATAAATCTAAATCTACACAGTTGATGTAACATCCCTTCCCATTGTTGACAGGATTGATTGATTGATTATTTCATATTTCCGGACGCGACAACTTCTGTTGTCATTGGCCTCGTACGTGTAGTGCACGCTTTATCCCGGTAGTTGGGCAGTGTGAAGGTAGCGGTGTCCTTGTCTCTCTGGACTCTCTGTGGATGGCCAGATTCTGCGCCGATCTACATCTCAGCTTGCAGAATTTTCCCCATCCATGTACGAATATTCCAACTAGCGGCGCTCTGCCTCTATGCGGACACTCTCTAAGCCACCGACATGTTTGATAGTGTAGTCCTTGTGTGTGTGTGTGTGTGTGTGTGTGTGTGTGTCTGTGTATGTGTGTGTTTGTGTGTAAGCAAGAAGTGAGGATAGGAAATGGAAGAGGAAAGCAAGTGCGCGTGCGGTCCGTGACCGGTTTATTAGAGTACTGCTCCGGCATTTGCCAGAGAAAACTAACGATTAGAGCCGGCGGTGCCTAAAATTCTTCAGAAAATGTGACTGAACGTGGCGTACATAGTGTCGTTCGGACAGGTAGTGTCGAAAATGCTGCCACCGTGGGGACAGACTCCTAGGAGCTCCCGGTCAAACGCCCAGCAGTGACATCAGATGATGTTCTGAGCTACCTCAGCCGATGGCCGTTGGCTGGGGGGGGGGGGGATCGAGTGAAAAATTAAGGACGACTCCGTTTACACCTCTCTCCGCCGAGGCGCGAGTGCTGTAACTGCTCCAATAAACGCGCCGGGGAGCCGCTGTCGACCCTGCAACTTCCCGCGCCGGGAGAGCACTTCCTGCCCGGGGCGAGCAACGCCCTAAATATAGCTGTAAAACCGAAAATAAAACCGGAAGAATAACGAGCGGTGTAAGTGGGAATGAAGACAATCGTAAACGGAGGAGCAGCAAATTTCAAATTCCAACGCCGAAGCACGTACATTGCCCTTGTTTCTTCCTTGGGTGTTCCTCTTGGCGAGAGGGCGAATTTCAACGAATTCTGTGCGGGCGTGTTTCGACTTCATTAAAGTCCCACTTGGTGGATGTATTACGTGAGTGATGAGACGTGTGTGTGCATGTGGTTGTTTCTGGGGCTAGGCGTCAGTGTTCTCTGGAACGAAAAATCTCGCGAATAAGTATCTTGTTTTTACGCGCAATTAGTTTTGTCTGGCTGTATCTTTGGAAAAGGTACTCTCGGGAAACGAGCGGGAGCCGTCATAATATTTCATTGCTAGCTCTTCTCCAAGGAATACACTGTATTAGAGAGAAAATAGGACGATCCTATTCGCGGAAGCAAAAACAAGCTCAACGCAGTTTGTAATGTGCGCGTTCAGAAATTTCAGAAAGTTGTCTTGATAATTTCATAGCCAGCTAGAAAGAATGTAAAAGTAGTCTAATGTACGAAATTGTGTGTATGTATACGATTATTTGTGGAAGGAAACATCTCTATACTCCCATTCAAATGGAGAAAAAATCGCATAAGAAAACTGAAAAATTAAACGAGTAACATTATTGTATTCTTTGTGTTGAACTCATTTCTTTTACATTCTTCTACTACAAGTTATTTCATGTTTAATGTGTCGACAATTGTTTATGTCATTAACCAACTTATACCCGGTGAAATTTATAACTTCAAGTCACTAAATAAATTTCCCAATTATAAATTTTGTACAAAACTCGAGAATTCAATTATATAGTTCTAATAAAAGTAGTGATTATGAACCGAAAAAAATATTCTTTGGAACATTTCTGTTTTTTATTAATGTCTGAACACTGTTTTTTATTAATGAAAAAGCAGATTGCATCTCAAGTACATCACTTTTTAATTTCTCGTCGATCTGCTTACATGGAATTATTGTAGTGGTGTGGCGGAAATTTTTATTTTTCAACAAAATTGATTATTGTCGAAGCTTATTGTCTAAGAACTCTTATTTGTTTCGAACAACTACATAAATTAGGTTCATGTATATGAAGTAAATGACTTTCTTTAACGCATTGTATAGTCAGAATACATATTTTGTGAGTCTTTGATCTCGACAAATCGACTGATGGCAAAAAGGCTGTCTTCAGTCACTGCTGGCATATAAACCATTGGGGGGATTTTCTCGAAAATTGATATTCCTTAGTCGATCTGAACGAACTAAAGGTCCTGCGAGTTTCAAACGGATATATTTATTTTTGGAAGTACTTTACAAGCCTTCATTACCTTTTATCCTCAAATAGCGTATTAAACGCTTCAAAATTGGCAATAGGTTATTTGAAATATCTGATCTTTCAAAAATTACGAATGTTTGGGGAATCGCGAGAAAGTATGTGCAACGACTTTGAATTTCTTTCTTTAGAGAATAATTAGAGAGATGAATTGCCACTAGTCAAGTCGAAATACTTCACAAACACGACAACGAACAAAAGCGCTGCTTCATTTCCTTTGCCCACCGCACCTGGCGCCTTGTCTGCGACGGCGGGTCACTCCAGTGCCCTTCCTCTTGCAAAGATTTGCCGCGAGTCTCCCCTTTGGTGGGTCCGCTGATTTAACTGTCAAGCCCAGCCCTTACGGGGAAACGGGTGGGGTGGTAGGAGCGGGAAGGGAGCGGGCGGGGGTTGGTCGCGTGCGCACAGAGTCGGTCTTTGACTCGCAACGAAGCACGGCCCGGCTGGTCGGCATAATTACGCCGATCCTCCACTAATTGCCATTATTGCTTTCGCTGCGACACTGATAGCGGAGCTCGGATCGCGAACGGTTCAATTTTCCGCGAATTAGTGCTTCTTCCCGGCCAATTTGCGCACCCGGGGCGGGTCGCCAGCGCGGGGGGCGAGACGGAATCGGGACGGGCTGCAGCAGGGAGCGTCGACGGCCTCGGGACACAGCGGGGCGGGGCGGGGCGAGGACAGGACGAGGCAGGGCGGGGAGAGGCGAGTGGGCGGAGACCGAAGCCCGGGCATCTGGCGGCGACCTGACAACGTTATTTCAACTTCACTCCCCCGTTCATTTCACTCGCTCGCCCTGCACGAACACGCGAGGTTCCTCGCGTCATAAAGGAGCCTTAGTCAACGCGTTGTTGTCTCGTACTTGGCCCCCCTCCTCAGCGGTGCCCTGTTCCCCTTTCCCGCCCGCACTCTCGGCCTCCGAAAACGCCCGCCCACACTCCGCGCAATTTGATTTTATCAATACACACCGAGCCGCCCCTCTCGACCCCGCTGTCGCTCGTATGGCCTGGCGCTCTCGCTCGCGCGCTCGAGTTTACAAGATTACAGCAGATGTCATTATCGTTTTGATGAACACGCCCACCCCTACTGCCATCCAGTGACGCCCACGCCACCCCAGTCCGAAACGAACGTGAAGCCCCGTACGACATTCCACCATCCCCGCCAACCTCACCGATCCCGTGGCCTCAACGCCCTCTGTCCCCGCCATCCCGCCGCACTCACCGCCGTCTCCACTACCCAACCGTTCCACCCCACTCTCGCCTCCCGTCGTCACGCCGGCCCGCCACCTCCGCCTCCTGTCGTCCCCCGCCCCGCTGCCGCACCAACCACAACCCTTCCCCACCACACCCACTCCGCTCCTCCTCGCTGCTCCGCAACGCCGCTACCTGTCACCTTCATCGCTTCCCGATCGTCCTAGTTTCCCTCCCCCACCGCTCCAATCCGCCCCACCCTCAATCACCCCAGTCCACACAGCCCAGCCTCCATTCGATCTCACCCCTTCTAACCCTGATCCCACCCCCCCCCTACCCCCTATTCCCTCCACGGCCACCCATCACTCTCTCCGCGCCCCAGTGCCTCACCGCCAACCACCCCCAACCCAGCGCCCAACCTGCTCACGCTGCTGCGTGGCCCCTCGTCACTTCCGTCGGCCCGCCGCCCTCACCGCCCCCGGGCACCCCCACGGCACGCAGAGCGCGCTCCCGCATCGCACATGCAGACGGGAAATTAGATTTCGCTCAAGGGGAGCGAGCGAGCGCCCGCCCACTACTCATTCACTCGCGCTGTTGAAGTCGCTTCATCGCGGGGCCAATAACTCCGTTATGGTTCTTTCCGCGCGTTGGTGATGGGGTCGAATTGGCGCGCTCTGCTCGGGACGTGCTCGGCCTGCGAGGCTCCCGCGGAGACATCGCAGCGCGCTGGCGGAGGGGCTCATTTGAGGCGTTAAACAAATCGTCGCAGAATGTGGTGGTTATACAACGCTTGGCTTGGCAACACATGGCTTTCAGTTGTTGGGAGCGAGCAATTTCATTTTCGAAAAATATGCGAAGTGGCTGGCTATGGCGACCTTCCTTTAAACATTAGAATGAAGCAGTGGGAGTATTAAAGGGGGAGAATACATATTGTTGACTATGGGAGGTGGCTATGGGACCTTGATGGGAGGAGCATTTATTTCATCATCTAATATCAGCTAGATTGCGGAAGAAGATGTGAAACGTAGAGGTGCGCCAATAACCAAGGGTAGATTTTGGAGAAATTAATGGGAAAATTTGAAGTTAGGGCGGGTTCTATTGCTATGTCTTTGTAGAGGTTTGTGTAACTTAATTACGAAGTGGCGTTCACTGCCTTTTTCTGAAATGTACTTACTCGTTTGTCAGCTGTAATCGGTTGCTTTGGTTATCAAAATGTCCCCATTTAGGATTCGTTTGGTGAGCAGTCACGGAAAGTATGAAGAATGATCAAAAGATTCGCAAGAATAACTCCGCTAGAGTTGGGTTAAATCTGTCAAACGTAGAAATAATTGCAAATTATGCTTTAATTTAATGGCAGTGCACTGTATTACGGAATGTTTTATTCATTGGATTATCAGAATATTTTAAGAGTTTCGTGCGTCTAACATTGAAAATGTGATCATATTGATTGTCAGTCAACGAGGAGTACACATTTTGTAAATAAAACCTGCGATGTGCGAATATCAAAGACGTTTTGACAAGCCCTTTTATAAAGTTGAATTGATCAGAAATTGTGGAAAAAGAGACCTCTAGTTTCTGCTTTGGCACGTTTCTTCAAAACATATTTCAAACCCGACGATATATCCGAGCGTTCTATTAAAACGTCAGGGCACATGTCGTATTTTAAAACGCTCGTCGATCTGTGTATATTCAGGTCATCTGGTAGGGTGCGTAAAAATAAATAGAGAATTCTGACGCAGGTGACTGGACGCGTGCTGCCAGTTATGAACAGTGCAGATACCTCGGATATTGGGTGCACACTTAATCTGCTCCAATCCTTGCTGAGAGTTAATCAGAGCTCGGGGCAGGAAATAACCTTTTGCCGTAGCCGGCAACACATGAACCCAAACTGGGACGTCGGAAACATGATTTAGATGCTGAATTTCCAGCGCGTGCCTGGCGACAGTAGATGCTGTAGGTTTGTATGGAGCAGATTTCCACGAAATACACCTGAAATTTGACTAGCGTTCAAGGCTCGACTGTGTCGACAACTGCTAAGAAGTAAAGAGGCTGATTTTGAGAATGAAATATCTGACGTGTGACCTGGTGCAACGTCTTGTTTGGGTGAATATGTTGCCTTTCCTTCCTTTCCTCTGTTTTTACAGATAATGCTTACTTCGAATGCTTACATTTAATTAAAAATTTACTACACAATAACGAAAATAAACAATTTCATAATGATTTGTCCAATTAATATATATTTTATGTAAGGTTTACTTTTAATTAAGGAAAATCAGGAAAAATTGTCGATAATAAATCATAACTTAACAAGATAGAGTCAATTTTTTTATTGTTTTGTATAGTTTTACATTATCATTTGATATTCAAAACTCATCCATATTTTTCTTAAAAGGAAACCTCGCATAAAATGAACAAAGAAAAAAAACTTGATTTGCGCATAGCATTTTTTCTTTTTCTGAACTTTTTGATAACATTAATTTTGTGCATATCAATTTCGTTGTATGTTAGATTTTGTTCAATTTATAATGAGATCAATGGGTGCGGGGTGTCAGTGGTAGCATTAGATTGGTTTCTGCTATGTCTGTGGCCTGGAGGTCCTAGGATCCGACTGTCCAATAGGGACATATTTCCAACACTAGCTACATACTGTACTTCGTTGGAATTCAATGGATGGTGGGGGTGCAATCGGAGCGCGTATGGCCAGGGGCACGGGGACGGCGCGGGGCGGCGCAGGGCGGCGCGGGGGCGGCGCGGGGCGGCGCGGGGCGGCGCGGGGCGGCCGGCGTGGGCGGCGCTGGGGCGGCGCGGCGTGAGCGGCGCGGGGGTAAGACACCGGCTGCTAATTGACAGGCGCTGTCTCCGACGGCGAGCGCTTCGCAGCGCTGAAGCAGTAACTTGCCGGATCCGGGCGATTTACAAGAAATGATGGGACGAAACGCTGTTTCGCCTGTCTCTCCCCCCCCCTTCGCCTTCGCTCCCCCCTCCTTGCCATACCTTCCTCATCCCTCACAACTCGCCCCCCATCATCCCGCCCCGCCGTGATTCACTCTACACTACCGCTCTCCCCGTTTGAACAGAATAATCTTTGGGGGCGTGCAGGGTGGTGGAGGTAGACGAGGTTGCTGAAGTAGAAATGGCTTGGTGTTGAGAGGGAAAGTAGAAATAGATGGGGCGGAAAAGGTGAAGTAGAAATGGATGGGTAGGACTAGGGGAAGGGAAAGTAGAAATGGATGTGGAGGGAAGAGAGGGAAAGTAGAAATGGATGGGTAGAGAGACGGATAGAGTTGTAGAGGCGGGTGTAGTTTGGGCGTGGAAGAGGCAGTCGGGCAGGTTGGGGCATATCAGGTGGAAGAGCAGGAGGAAGGAATGGGGACGGAAGGGAAGTTGGGTCCTAGTGAAGACGAGGGAAAAGGGGGAAGAGACGGCGGGCGGGCGGAAGGGGCTGGCAGAGAGCAAGAGACAACGGGGCAGTGAGGCGCGCGGGAGCAAATGAGACGTATCTTTGAGGGAGGGAAGGGAGAAGGGAGGTGAGGGTGTGATGGCGTTGAGGGGGAGGAGTGGCACGCGGGTCTCAGGTTGCATCTGGCAAATGTTTGCCAGCGTGCACGCGTTTTCCGGCCTGGATTGCTCGCTGACGTTTGCACACGCCGCAGATGGATCTGTCCGTCGCTGTAAATGACGTCACTCTACGATGGAGTTGTTTCTAGAATCATCGCTAAAGACTGAATTACAAGCTATGACATTAAAATATGTTTAATATTATTTCGCATGTTTTACTGTTTTAATACTCGGACGATATTTAGCATAAGTGTACAATTTAATTGAATATTGTGTGCTTATATTGAAATATCCACTTAATGTAGGTAGCAATTCCATTTTATTTGAATTATTTAAATTAAAAATGTCAATAAATACATTTTGGTTGACGCTATAAGTACATTTCAATATTAGAATTATTATAATTTTATAAACAATTAAAAAAATTAAAATGCAGTTGTTGAATAAATTACTAAAATAATGGGCTGTTGATTAATAGGGGAAAATTTATTATTTTTGCTCAGAATTTGATGAGCACAATCTCATTAGTTTATCATATAATTCCTATTTAGAAATCATTTTATTACACATTTTGTCAGTTAACAACTATTAATATTATTAGATCTTATTAATTATCCACA
The DNA here is from genome assembly GCA_017312745.1 of Gryllus bimaculatus. Taxonomy (NCBI): domain Eukaryota; kingdom Metazoa; phylum Arthropoda; class Insecta; order Orthoptera; family Gryllidae; genus Gryllus; species Gryllus bimaculatus. Next base: position 747,278 of record BOPP01000175.1, on the reverse strand, counting down.
TCAAGTTTTGCACGTAATGATACACTTAAAAGTATAAAGTATTGCTGCTGTCAACGTTTGGAAGATTTGTACGGATATTTCTGCACATTTGCACTATTAGAGTACAAAAGGAAAGGAATGATGAAATGCATATTATGTCAAATGGATAATATCAGATAATACTTACAAAACAGAGAAAATTGTGTGGACCATTTTGCAATAATTAACACAATAGTTGCTATATTTTAGAAATTCGGGATTCTTAAGTGAAAGAAAATTCAGCACATTTATGTGGTCGTTCATATTCAAAAGGGTTCATCAAACTAGCTAAACTCATACTAGAAAAGAACTTCATCATGTGTTGTTAGATTTTAATTGCGATATTCGAAAGTTTTACGGCATAGTTTTGAAATTGTAACTGTATTTCCTACACTGAATTACAACAAACATACCACAGTTTGTGGAGCAGGTACACAGTTTATTAGTAGAGAGTTTTAGCCCCAGACGTAAGGAAACATCCTTAAGCTCTATTGATCACGTGACTGACGACTTTGTACGGTCGTAACGAACAACGTTGAGAAGAGTTTTCGCAATAGCGTCATTGCTTTATGTATTATAACAAGAGAAGCATTTAAGCGTTGAACAAAGAAGTTGCATAATCTAACAAAGAGTTTAGGTTAGTGGTGAGACATTTGAACCACTATACGAGTCAAGAGTGCAACAAATCTAAATTGTGCATGGAGGTTTAGATTTTATCGCCCTCCGCGATTAGAATAGATGTCCGGAATTTTGAATTGGTTATGAGCACAAGACATAACCTAACCAGAAGGTATTTCCACTTCTTTTTTGTCAATATCATACCTGTCACCTTTCCTACATTTTTCATTTAGTGTTCCCAGAGTGGTGGAGTTGGTAAAGAGTAAGCACGAGAATTGATTTATCAGAGTGGGAGAGTTGGAAAAATGCAACCTTTCCTATTTTTAGGTGACCATTTTGCCGTTTATAAGGTGACAGTAGAGACTGCTACAGGCGTGCACTATATAAGATCGTACTTTAGGCCTATGGTAAGACATTATGTCACTAAGGTCCGTCACGTGAGTATTTGCGCAAACGTCCCTACCTTACGCTGGAGCTAAAACTCTAGCACGTCATGACGGGAGTCTCCGACGTTATCTATATCATTGGAGATGGATTCTCAGGCTCGTGGTGCTCCCAATCGAAACTCGTTTCCTAGAAATGCAGACACATTGTGGGTTTAGTTGTAAACACGTGATAGGGACATCTAGGAAAGTTTGAAACTGGGTGACAAGGTAACTAGAAACGGCACTGCGCGACGGAAACTGACTTGGCTTCAGAAACGCGTCCCAGTGACTTAGTTTTCGACTCTCGTCTGTTTGTTTGATCAACTAACCCTGCTTCTCCTGTGGCAGATAGGACAAACTTGCTTTGCTCCAATTAGGTTGTGAATTCAGCCGGTTATTTTCTTCCTTTCAAAATATCTCTCAAACAAAAAAGTTATGTTGTGAGCGTCATTATTATGATACACATAGTGAAAATGCAATAACTGCGTTTTAATAGATTATGTTTCTTCTCCTAGAGGTGAAGATTAAAATAACTGGCTTATTTGATTTCTTTTCGCGAGTAAGAAACTATTAAGTTGATGTTGAATCATTAATGGGAATATGGATTGGATGTGGTTTTTCCCTGTCGTCTGTTAAAATATAATAATAAAATAAATCGCTACAATAATAAAATATACACTTACATCTATTATTTTGGTTTATTAAACTTTAACGTCTACAAAATACAACTTGATTACATTAGATTCAGTTTAAAATGAATAATTGTGACAATAAAGTACCTTACTGTACTTTGAAACTGTTTGAAATAATAGAGGTACAACTCGGGTTCCTTGGTAAATTCACAGTCGTGCCAAATTACTGTATTTAAAACTGAGAGTTCCGGTCACATACCTAGTCCACTTATTGTACCGTGATGCTGTATAATTATTTATCCGAACTTCAGATATCTTTCTGGTTTAGTTATAGACGTGGTTGAATCAGCCCAGGAAATTTGAAACAAGACGTAATGGTAAATGTTAGAGTTAGTTGCTAAATTTTGAAATGGCGTCTTACGTTATTTCAACGAAAATATTTTGGGTACCGCCGTTGACTACAATCGGCTCAATTGGGAAAATTTGAAACTGGGTTACAAAGTGTCTAGAAATGACATATAACGTTCACTTTATTTTATTTCGAATTGTATATGACATTATATTTTTCTCAGCGAAATGCACACAGCTCTTGAGTTGCTTAGCTTATCTGTGATCTTGTCAAACCGGGTAATTTAAAAGAGAGGCACAAGATTAATATGACACATGGTACATTTACTGCATATTGTAATTGTATCTTATATTGAATACATATATTTAATTATAATAACGATTCAGTCAGTAATGTAGGTAGGGATAGTGTTAACCTGCAGAATTTAAAAGTGGGTGCTTTACTTTATGTATCACATAAAGGAAGTTCTTAAGCCTCAAGTATATCTCCGGTTTAGTTGTTTACTGATATTAAGTCAATCGAGGAACTTGGAAACTTAGTGACATGGTAATATCTCACAAAGTGAGTACTTACACCTTTATACATTTCAATTAAATTGCCTCGATTCATACATGAATTTAAAACCTTGATATATGCGTTTCAACTAAACACAAGTTTATCTAGGTTGCGTTGTAGACCAAAATTGGGACAACTAGCCAAATGAAAAATGTAGTAATAAGGTACTACCATAGACAGTTGCTACGTGAGTTGATACATTTCCCTTTAATTGCCTCAATTGAAGCATGCACTTTAATACCATGATACATGCGTCTCAACTAATTACAACTTTATTAATCGTTCCGTTGTAGAATCAAATTGACATGACAAATTGAAAACTTACTGTCAAGGTTGATATCAAACAAAGTGACTTACAATATACATTGATACCTACGCTTCGACGAAATATACCGGGAGAGATGTCTCAGGGCATCAATTGATATCACTGCTGTCCCTCTGACCGGATGGTCCTAGGTTCGTGTCGCGTCAGGGTCAGGATTTTCGACCCTAGCCTGTCGGCGAGGTCGAATTCAGTTACTGTCTGAAGGAGAATTCTGGCGATCTGATCACTAGTTTTCCCTAGTTTCTCCGAACAGTACAGGGGAATGCCGGAGCAAAACCCTAACAAATGGGCCACGGTCCGCGTTCGATCTTACCTTCCTCCCACACTCTTATACTAACATGCTCTACACTACCACATATGCCGGGAGACACAACAGGATCTATGAGCTTGCTTCAGCTGGTGGGAGGTACCTGGTTGAGGAAAACCTCGCTAGCCTACAGTAGGTCGGCGGCCGGATCTCGCCATACATCGGGGATAGCCCACAGCTATTTCTCGAGCAAACCATGCACTACACTTTCGGGATTTATAACCTTAGTAGTTGACGTACCCGGAATCAATAAGACTCAATCAATGGACGAAATACATCGTTGGTCCCGTTGTAGACCGGAATGGGGTCAACAGGCGGAATTTAAAGCTGGAAGTGGGCGCGCGGTGACAGGGAGCGCCAGCGGCGGCACCGGAAGCACGCGCCGGTGGCGCGGCGGTGCCCGTAGCGGCGATCGATGGCAATGGAGTTATCCGCCGGCGCTATTTGCTCTCGCAGCGCACGTCGAGATTTCGTCGAGGAGCTTCATCAAAGTCAACAGCCGGCTGGGATCAGCCCGCGCGCTCTTTAAGTCGTTCTCGCCGCCCCGCTACGGTGGCATTGCAGTGCCTCCGAACCGGAGGCCCTCAGGTTCGAGTCCCGACGGTGACAGATTTCCGACACTAGCTCCGACACAGTCCGGGAGACCCGTCAGGGCCTATGGGTTTGTTCCAACTGGGGCGGTGCCTCGCTGGTGGGAGATACCTGGTTGAGGGCAACCCCGCTAGCCTACGGTCGGCACTGCATCTCACCATACAGCGGGGAAACACCCCAGCCATCCTCTTAGATATGTTAAATTAATCTGCTGTCTGGAGGAAAATTCAAATGGCTAGTTACTCTGATGGGTAGTTTTTGTGAACTCTTCGATCAATACCAGGCGAATGCCGCTGCAGTACATAGCAAAACGGCCACGGAAAGCCCGCTAACTAATCTTCTTACTTCCCCTAATCTCACTCCTTACTTACACACACTTAGACTTACATATACTACACAACCACACATTCGGTAATCCTGGAGGGACTGGTGGGAGATACCTGGATAGCAAAATCCCCGCCAACCGATGTGTAGATCGACTCACAATCTCACCATCTAGAGGAGGAATGATTACTTCGATGAACACATGCACTACACCTACTGTACTAATGACCAGAGTCGTAGACTAGATTGGAAATACGTAATCAATTAACCCATCGATCATTCATTATTTTATTACCAACACTGGTGTATCACTTTAACTTGTTCATCCTGGAGCACTCCAAAGGCGTTGAGAGAGGTATAAGAATATACTACTTGTGATTGCAGTAGTGCCGATTCCAAAGAATCCACAAATAAAGACTCATTCAAAATGTATGTGGCTCATGACTTGATGTCGTCAAGCTTCTCATCTCTCTTTCTCTTCCTCACCTGCACGAAATATACTACTACTATAGGGATTGCGTGGGGAAATACAATTTTACCATTTTACCTTACGCATCATATTTTGGTAAAGAGTTATTCCTTGCACTAGAGAACTTCAGATACAATGGAGAACGTTTTCGGCAGATTTGCTTTTCAGAAGTAAACTATATCGCTGTGAACCTAACTACTTTTGTGATCGTTAGAGGTATCCGCATTCCCCATGAGCTACAAATAAAACTGATCACATTGATTTCTGGACATGGTGAATGTCAACTCTCCTTTAATTTTCTGAGCCAGAAATTCAATTCAGGAAGCAACATAAAAATTCGGAGGAAAATATTATTTCATTTTATTTGTTAGTATTTGATAAACAACCTGGCGGTGTGTTTGTGGTAGAAAAAGATCCGACAAAAAGCAAGTCGTCATATCACGTTTTTCCGAAAGTTGCAAGATTAAGTTACTAAAAATATAATCCTTTTCTTCAACGATATCTCCAAAACTCTCGGCCATGTTCGAGGTGTCGCTTAAAGAAGGACATTAAACCATCTTTTGTTTGTTATTGGACCAATACATTACGTCGACTTTTCTGTCTCGTCAGCGTCCTGTGTCTCTTGTCACGAAACTAATGAAGCTACTTACCATCCTAACATTTTCCTTAACATTAGATAAAGTTTCATTGAACAGCCAAGCACAGATAATTGCGAAATTTTCTTAGCAGAAGTTGATAACTTTTTACTTAACTATGAATATATTATTCACTGAGTGATATTTTAGCTTATTTCATTTACTTTCCTGTTTATACTATTGCTTCATAAGTTTTTTTTTGAGATGATTTCTTTTTTACATTTTTTTCATTTTTTATCTGAAATTTCATTTCATTTCATTTCTAACTCAAGATTTTTTCTCTACTTCGTAAATTTATCTTAGTTCTACCCAAAGATATCCATTCGACGTCGAGATGACCCCAACTCTCGGGTGTCTTTCTGCGTTTTCCGATGCATCCTCGTCGTAAATGTCTCTCGAGCTCTCCTGCAGCCCATTCTACCTCTCGAGCTCCCTGCTGCTTTGTGCGTCGCTTCCTCGCACAGCAGCCCCCCTTCTCGGCTGCATTCGAGGTTAAGTCCTTCCTCCTCCGCCGCGTCTGCGCTCGTGAATGGACCCACGCTCCTCGAGGAGATAATTTGCATGTAAAACATCCCCAGACGTCTCTACTTTGCTTCCGTCGCGACGGCCGAACGTCGCATCCGGCGCCGCTGCGTCGCTTCGTCCTCCCCTCCCACTCCCAACCCAGTCACCCACACCCACCCGCACCCTCGCTTCAACGTCCCTCCCCGCGCTTTCCTAACACCCCGCCAACCACCTCCACCACCTCCTGCGCTTCCAACTCCCTTCCCCGGATCCCTTCTTCACTTTCCTTCTCGATCTGCCTTCATACGGCTTCCTTCCCCGTCTCTCTTCTCTTCTCCATTTCACACCTCCCTTACCTACGTACATTCCCCATCTCTTTTCCTAGTTCGTCTCTCTTTCTCTCTCTGGCCAGTTATTCCTATCGTATCTTCCTCTTCTCTTCGTCAGCTGTGTTCTTCAAATTCCTCTCCAACCTTAACCTCCACTCCCTTTTGCTTTCCACCCCACTCTCTTTTTCTGCCACCCCGTAGTGCTCCTCCATCTCCGTTCTCCGCCTCGTTCATTAAACTCCCCAACTCTCCCCATTCCCCTAACTGCTATTTTCCATTCCCTTTCCAATCGTCACCCTCTCTCGCTCGCGTATTCCTCTTCTTACGTCTCGTTCCCCAACGTTCCTCTCCTACTCCCACCATCCTCCCATTCCCAATTAACAACTCATCCCGCGCCCATCAACGGTCCTAGATTACCCCCTCCACCTTTCTTCGATCTCTCTCTTCAGTTATGATCATCAGTTTTCCATCTGCACCCCCGCCCCGCTCTCCCTCCTCCCCTTCCTCCCAACTCGCTTCTTTAACCGTGTCTTCGCTCCCAGTTCTCTCCAAATTCTTCATTCCCCCTTTGCTTTTATCTTTGCTCCCTTATTCCCACCTTCCGCCTCCCTTCTTCGTCACTAGCATTCCACCCACGCCTCCTGCCATTGCGGAAAGTGAAAGCAATCCATCTCGAAGGACGAGAGCAAAAGTGGATCACCGTGATTAAATTCGTTACAACTAGCAATTATTTTGAGTTCTAGAGGAACAGTAAAGTTACAGCTGCTGAGTAGAATTTAAGGGCCTTTGTTATCACTAGATTACGGGTTTGTATGCAAATGCATAATTTTTTGCTAATTCTCACTTCCAAAATCACATATCTTCTTTACTAATCTGCCCATCTAGAGCATTTCTGACGATTTTGTTTCATATATTCCCCAAATTTTGTATTTACTGCACACTTCTGCTTATTCAGCGTAATTTTTGTGCGCACGATTACAACACTCTCTTCTTAGAAAGTAAAGCGAGAAAGTAAACAGAGCATGATAAAATATTTCTGCACAAGTGTCTCTTATGAACTACCTTCAGCGCATCAAGCCCTTTGCACGCCTGCGCGTATTTGCCGTCTCTCCTCGAGCGCTCGGAGTCGATCGCGTAGTCGACGCATGTCCGCCGTGTTTTGTCGCCTCTCCCGAGATACAGATCGCCGCCACGTGAGCGGCGCGAAGGTCGCCGGCAGTCGATTTCGTTTCTCTCGCCCTTCTCGTCGTGATGGAGCGCGCAACCTACAACAAGAGACGCGTCAGGTCCATAGAAACATTTCTGAAAGCGACAGGTCAGCACACACGTTGGCAACTATTTCATTCGATCATCCACAATTACGTTTATTAACTTACATAAATAGTTTTGTTAGGTGCTAACACAAAAGCTTGCAAGCTTTCAGCATCACTGTTAGCTTTGGTGTCATTCAAACTTTTTGAACACCGTGCACAATTACGCAAAATAAGTTAGATCATCGCTGATAGTTTGAGATGATTTGGTGAATTTAGACTAAATACATGTAGACTGAAAATGTATATTTTTAAGTGGATAGCAGATTAAGACTTTTGTGTGAAGTCTTCCTTAAACCAGCGGTTGACATTCTACCGGACCTCACAGACAGATTATTTTATAATTTCAAATTTTACAAACAGTAAGTGCTATTTGTTTAAATATATAGGTATTTAGATATTATTTGTAACACAAAGATCGAATCACTTGCATGTTTCTAACATTATAATTGATAAAAAGAGTAATATAATATGAATAGTATAAATAATATTCAGATATAAGAAAATTGGTTGCTTATTTGCCCCAACAAAATTTGACATGTTTATTTTAATAAATTTATTGCATTTCGTTTAATTGTTACAAAATAAACATAGATTTTAAGAATACACATTTGATGTGTGACATTAGATCTGATCTTGCGAAAATGCAACTGAAAGGCATTTTATAGTACAGTTCCTAGATTTTGTGCATTGTTAGGTTATTATTATGCTTTAAAATTTGGTTTTGTAATATTACTAATTAAACCGAAAATGTCTTATTATTTTCTACTTACCACCAAACCGCAGATCATCTTTGGTCGGTTCACGAACGCTATTCTAGAAGATGATAGGTGTTGTGACTTGTACAGTAGTGGTGGTTTGGCCTATCGCCCGGCTGAAATAGTACACCAGGCGCAAAAAAAGGGGAATTACTGGCGAGTGTTACTAATGGTTAGTGAAACTGGTCCAGCTGGACTATCGATCAGTCGAACCACTCACTAATCGCTCCACCCATCATTCAGCTCAACCACCAGCTGGACTATCCATCAGTCGGACCACTCACTAATCGCCCCACCTGCCATTCAGGTCAACCACCAGCTGGACTATTAATCAGTCGGACCACTCATCAATTTAACTATTCGCTCACCGGATCACCCACTGATCGGATCAACGAGAAATGTCAGATCAAAGGCCTTGGCCCTGTTAAACACTCTTCCCGGCAGTTGCTTTGTGAGACGTCGCCACTTACCTTGAGTTAAAACTCTGCCACCGTGGCGGTGGAACATTAACCACACGTTCTTCGAATTCTGGACTTGGAACTACAAATATTTATAGTTTTGTTATGTGAACATTTTTAATTAATTGATACTCTTTTTATTTTTATTTAATGCGAATTAACATTTTATTTAAATTACTTTCGATGCCGTCCTTTCAATAATCATTTTCAAATAGTATGGAATGTAAATATAAAAATTAAATATACACAGCTTCATACTTATAATATTGCATGTAGTATTTGTAATATACAGTAAAATATTTTGGGTTTGAATGAAATTACATTTCGTATTTGATGGTTTCTGAAATCATTATAAAATAAAAAAAGAAAATGTTAAAACTGAGAGAACTCATTGTATATACATCCAGTACGTTGTAGTTTAAACGTTCATGCCGTTACATGCGATAACTGCTTGTCATAGCAATCAAGTAATTTCTATACAATTCGAGGAAAAGGGCGACATAGCTTCTCATATCACCATTAATGCAACGTCATTCATCTCATCACCATTGTCGCCATCATTTCCTTACTAAAATCACCAATCCTGCGCCTGAATGATCTCGGCAGTTGATGGGTCCCTAATCATTAATAAGTATCTAATTTAATGAGTATATAAATATCAAATAAATATATTCAAACGAGAAAAGTATGTTTGTGTCTTAGTTTTGGAACATCCCTGTACAAACTACTTGTAGAAAGATAATGCTCCTTGAATCACGAGAAGAATGGAAAGAAGCGCATGATAACGTCACATTATGTGCAGAGCATTTCAACATCTATAAACTGAAAAGAGATTCTGGGAGACTGCCGCACTCGAGAAGTGAATATCTCTTTAACCATCTATAAACACTGGCAATATTTAAACGGTTTTTAGCGGTAGCGTGAAAAATGTGTACGGATTTTCCGACAGTTTAAATCGCAGAAATATGTACGAAAGAAAACGTTTCGTCTCTTTAGAGTTGCGCTTCAGGAGATAAATAGATGTTTACGAGAACATAAAAAAAGTGGTGGAGGGGAAGGAGACGGAGAGGGGCAGGAAGCGAGTTGCTCGAAGGGGAAGGGAAAGGGGTCTTGGAGGGGAAGGAAATCGTTAAGATCGTATTCTACAGAGAAGGTAATCCATCATGGAAGCAAAGAGAAGACGGGGAGGAGAAACGCAAGAAGAGAGGTTCGAAGTACCTCGTAGTAGAAATGAGAGGGTAGGGGAGGAATGTGGCATGATAACGTGAGGAGGAATGCAATGAAGGTAAAAGAAACACTGGGAAAATTAAGAAACGCTCAAGCGGAAAAGTTAATTTGTGCAGAAGAAAGAAGAATCGGCAACCGGGTTTATTTAGTAAAATTATTGACACTGAACAAGGTAAGGTACATAAGGTTATAACGCAGGTGGAGATGAAAATGAGAGACGGGCAGTAACACTCTCTTAAGATATTTTACCGAAGATTCGGTAAAAAAAAGTAAAGGCGCCCAATGCAGATTCATCCGATAGTTTTTGGTGGTAGAAAGAGTTCGTGAGTATATGAGGGAGAAAGAGGTAATGTTAAGAAGTGAGGAAAGAATATGATGAAATGGGCGACGAAAGTCTTCTTTCCCTGAACAAATGAGAAGTGTGTGAAATAAGACAAGTATTTGGCTTGGAGTACGAAGGGTCAATGTCAATATTCAATGTTTTGTAGAATACTTTTTTTTACTTTTGGAAGTATATCTCATCTAAGTAACAACTTTTGTACTTTTCACTATTTCTGGTAAAAAAATAGTTTTAAAACTTTGTATAGTTTTAATTTGTCCAAAATATATGTATTGAATTAGAATTATTTAAACCTTTTTTATCACAATGGCCATTTTTGATAATTCCCAACATAGGTCTTTGACCTCACGTAATACCCACTTGTCTGTGAGAAGGAATTGACCAGAGTATTTTATTCGTCTTTTATTTTATATATATGAAGGATTAAAAATTAAAAGTCTGAAGTTTTATCCGTTCTTTATTTTCCCTTCTATAAATAGTTACATAGGCAATGACAATGATTTCGTTAAGTAAGAATAGCAAATGTTTGCGCAATAACAGAATAAAGAATAAAGAATTACTATTGTGCTGTGTATTATAGCCATATGAACACTAGTCAAATATGTTTTGCATTATAAAAATAAAACATGAATTTAGAGTAGAATATTTCAATAACGAAGAGAACTGAAATGACACGTAAGTCAGAACTATAAAAATTGCAAACTAAATTTATTCATGTTCGACATCTGACAATATCAGTTACGTTGTCTTCTTTCCCTTCATGAATGTTGTTTAGAAATGCTTCATTCAAGTATATTTTATTGGTTGGTTGAATGAATGATAGACCATCAATTGGTCGTGGACAAGAGATTTGCAATTCAAGGACCTTTCAACATTGGCTACTATCCACAAGGCCAAGTCAACATTGGCTCTTCTTACACAATAGAAATGATAAAATCCCCACCCCACCATACTCCACCCAGCGAGAGGGTGGACTCGTGCAACAGTGCATTCGAGACTTTGAGCAAGTGATGGGTACTAAATTTTCAGACTAACTTTAAATGCGTTACCTTTGAACACCCCCCGTTCTGAAGAAGCATTCTCAATGAAACTAAATGCGACTCAGTGTCGCTTTGGATTAAGTACAGTAGAACCTCGCTAATCCGATCCCCGCAAATTCAAATTTTTTGGATAATCCGAACAAAATTCGGGATGGAGGAAAAATAAACAAACTAAATAACACGCTTATTTGTAGTGTAAAGAAAAGATGTTATAATTACTGTAGAACTAAACAACTAATTATTGAAACAAGTTGTCGAAATGAGTTTATTGCACCCGTAATTGCGGTGTATATCACATATTAGTTGGCAGTCATTTTCATTTAGAGAAACTTGCGAAATCGGTCTTGCAAACTGTCGTTGTAAAAATTAATGAAAGGAGTGAACAGAAATAATCTTACACGATATTATGAAAATGATTGTTTGATTTACTGTGCAATTTAATCTCAACGCGTAGCAATTTAAAATATTTATTGAAGCATAATACTGGCCTTAAAACTTTGTAACAGAATTAAGGAGCCAGCCATTCGAGATTTATATCTAGAGTGAAAATAATTTCACTTTTTAAAGAATGATGTACAAAGTGTACAAATTGCGCCCTAAATATTTGTCCTAAACGAGCTAATACATAATGAGCAAAGGAAAATGTCCATATTTTACCATTTTAATGAAATAATCGACAAAAAGACCTAGTGTGCTACTGCTGGATAGTGAATTACTTCTAGTCCTGCATCAAGGAAATTAATCGGGAAAATATTTGATATATCAAGCAAAACGGTATGTTCACTTGCAGCCTGCAAAACACGCTACCATTGTGCCTGTCAGAAACAATGTTCCCCATACATCTTACGAAATGTTTTTCGTATTGAAAAATTATATATATATATATATATATATATATATATATATATATATATATATATATATATATATATATAGTAGAATATTTGATGTAGATAATGTGCCAATGTTTACGAGACGTCATTAATAGTTGTCATAAAACAGGTCAGGAACTGGAACTTGTAGATAATGGAACTACAATTGTGGCTAGATATATATTTGAAATGAATATTAATAATCGAGAATTCAAATCTATGTGATATTTGAAAATAAGTTATTTGCCTGTTGGCAATCAAGGTATAAAATACGCATTAATGTCTCTTCTCATTTCTTTTATTTGGAGTTAATGAAAACTTCATGTGGATGCCAGCTGTGTTTTAGCAAAAAGCAACAAAAATGCGATATTTTGAATTTTATATTTCTTTATAAAACAATGAATGCAGGTCTTGTGGCTAAATGTCAGAAATGTAAATTTAGTGATAGCAAACAAAACCAACGGTTGAATAAATCTCATGTATGTAAATTGTTTGTGCGATGCCTTCTAGCAAATTGCAACCCACTTTTCGTGAAATCCAGAGATAGGAAATTTTAAATATTAAAAATTCTTATGTAACACAAATATACGATTGCTGCTCAGGAATAAATTTATTGTCTTGAAAGAGATAAATATTAATACGTTTTATTTAATTTCGTGTGTGTAATTGTAACACATAAATTAAATACAAAACTGATTACACTCTAATTTCATTTTCAAGTGTTTAAATGGAAGTGAAATGTACACATTTTATAATTTTTTCCCCATTACACACCATTCAAACAGTCAATTTATTGCAACAATAAGATAATAATCTGAAATCGTCAAAATTGCCACGTAAGTCTTCAACAATAAATCAAATAAAAATTTTCATTAGGTAATGCTTCAAACCTTCAAACCTTCTCATGTTAACATGTATGATTCGTCTTTTGTTTCAGGTAAGACTGACATAACCTTCATGATGCCGTACCAAGAGTGCCTTGTCCACCAGAACAGTAAGAGAATATCATTTTTATTTAAACCGACCTCCGAAAACCCTTCAGAGCACTGGCTTATTAAGCGACGAAAGCAGCGATGATCCTGAGCGTATGCCGCCAATCCGTGGGGAGGCTGACGAGGTGTAGCGGAAAGGCGTGGAAGGGAAAGACGCAAAGCGGAAAACGGTTAGCGCTGAGACATGGAACGGAAAGAGATGAAGCGGAAAAAAACGAAGCAGAGAGTCGCGTTTAACGGTAAGACGTGAAACTGAAAGAGGTGAAGAGGAAAAAGAGATGCGGAACGTAGAGACGCGAGGCGGAGAGACGCGAGGCGGAGAGACGCGAGGCGGAGAGACGCGAGGCGGAGAGACGCGAGGCGGAGAGACGCGAAGCGGAGAGACGCCGAAGCGGAGAGATGCGAAGCGGGAGAGACTAGTAGAAGCGGGAAGAGACGCGGAAGACGGAGAAGACGCGAGCGGAGAGACGCGAAGGCGGAGAGACGCGAGGCGGAGAGACGCGAGGCGGAGAGACGCGAGCGGAGAGACGCGAGGCGGAGAGACGCGCAGGCGGCGAGACGCGAGGCGGAGGAGAACGCGAGGCGGAGAGACGCGAGGCGGAGAGACGCGAAGGCGGAGAGACGCGAAGCGGAGAGCGCGAAGCGGAGAGACGCCGAAGCGGAGAGACGCGAAGCGGAGAGACGCGAAACGCGGAGAGACGCGAAGCGGAGAGACGCGAAGCGGAGAGACGCGAAGGCGGAGCGAGACGCGAAGCGGAGAGACGCGAAGCGAGAGACGCGAAGCGAGAGACGCGAAGCGAGAAGAGCGAAGCGGAGAGACGCGAAGCGGAGAGACGCGAAGCGGAGAGACGCGAAGGCGGAGAAGACGCGAAGCGGAGAGACGCGAGCGGAGAGACGCGAGCGGAGGAGACGCGAGGCGGAGAGACCGAAGGCGGAGAGAACGCGAACGGAGAGACGCGAGGCGGAGAGACGCGAGCGGAGAGACGCGAGGCGGAGAGACGCGAGGCAGAGACGCGAGGCGAGAGACGCGAGGCGTGTCCGAAGATTGTAAAATACTTGAATGCGAAAAAGCGGCGGAGCTGCTGGGCGTATGTCGCCAGTCCTGGGGCTGTGCCGGGTGGGCGCCTCGCCTGATCCCTGAGCCCGCGCATCCGTGGCCGCTCGCGCCCCGTCCCCATTCATACGCTCGCCCTTACGTTTTCATGAGGTTCTTTTTGGGCGTGCGCGCGGCTTGGCGCGGGGTAAACCGGCGAAAGGCTTTCCAGGCGCAACCGGGTCGCCCAACGCGCGCGCCCCGCCTGCAGTTATATATCGGCAGCCCCCAGCTGTTTCATTATGCCGTTCGCGCGCGGGCCGGGTGCGCCTGCCCGGCCGCGCCCGGCGCGTCTCGACCTGCGCTCCCCGCTGCAACTCGCCTGGCCTCGCTTCAAACGCCGACCTCTGCTTTCCGAACGCACGTTCTTGTCCAGTTGTCATTTTCTTCACTTACATCTCGTCAGACCTCGCGTTCGTTTTTCCATCCAGTCTTCACGCTTTCACTTCTTTTCATTTCACATCTCTGCACTTCACGCCTAACCTGCTTAGCATATTTTTTAATTCATTTTCGCTTCACATGCTCATTTACTTTGCGTCTCCTCCACTTCGCTCTTTCTCTTCTCTCCACTTCTCGTCCTCTTCTCGTCCCACTTCTCGTCTCTCCATTCTCGCCTCACTTCGTCGTCTCTGCCTTCTCGTCTTGCACTTCACGTCTCTTCACTTCACGTCTCTACATTCACGTCTTTTCCGTTTCTCAATCTCTTTCTGCTTGCTCGTGTTTCTGCCTCGTGTCCGCAGTGTAAATTCCATATCTAGTGAAGCAATGACTGTCGCTCATTGTCCGTGTTGCGCAATTACATTATCCTTCAACCTTCTCCCATTGTCAATCACGTTTACAATTAGTAATTTTGACGACCGGATACTCGAACTTGAAAACAGTTTTTTGTAATATTGGCAAAGTCTATATGCAACCTGTTTCAAGTTCACATCACCGTACTTCTCGAAAAGTTGTCGCTTCCCTCGGCGTTGACGGTTTAATCGTTTCTCGGGAAACCGACGCGATCGTTCCGGGACATCATACCAAAGCCTGCACGAGATAGTTAATAATTACGGCTACGCCTATGTAACCTCGTTAGGGTTTACGTTGTAGTTTCCTAGCGCCAACGGCCAGGCGCGTCAAAGAGGAGGCAGCAAGCTGCCGTCGGTCAAAGGAGCCGCGACCGCTCCACGAAGAACGGATCTCGGACAGGGTCTAGTTCAGGGAACGGGTGCCATGAATATCGAGTGAGTCTAGAACGTTGCGAGCGGGTTTCGGCGAAAGGACCAGGTCACCATTTCTGCCCCGTCTGCGCTCTATCTTGTCGTGTGCTCTTCCTGTCCCTTCCCTTCCCTCCCATCCGACTACTCCCTATCGTACTCATCCTTACGCAAGACATTTTCCGCGTTGGGACCACTCAATCCTGTTCCCAAACTCGCTTCACATCCTGCTTGCCCCGGCTCTCTCCTCCTGTCCCCACCTTCCCCCCCCCCGACTCTCCTCCTCCCCCCGTGACTCCCCGGCGATCGTCCACCTCTCCCGTCGTCGTCTCGCCATATCCCGCTCCGCTCCACCGCTATTCCATCCCCTCCACACTCTCCCACTCTCTGCTGCCGAGCTTCATTTCCGCCACCCCATCCTAAATCTCCCGGCGCGCCCCGCCTCGGCCACAACCTCTTCTCCGCCCGCCCCCCCGCGGCGTGCGCTTTCGCTCTATCAGCTCAGAAGTAATTACGTCGCCGCAAACATTGGTTAGTGACGCCGCGCGCGCCGTCTCAGGCTCTTCGGGAAGCGGAGCCTCCGCTAATAATGAAAAGCCCCAAATTGCTTCCGCAAATAGCGCGAGCGGATGGAGTGGCGCATTCGCTCGCCCGAGCGCGAGTACGCTGGAACGGCAAGCTCGCGACGGCTCAAACCGCGCGCGCACGCCCACGCTCTCCACGCCCCCCATCCCCCGCCCGGCCTTCCACAACCCATCCGCGCCACGCCACGCCACGCAATCCACGCCCCGCGCACCCCGCCCCCACCCACACCCCGCCCCCCGTCCCCCCCAGTCCCCGCCCGTCCCGCCCCCGTCCCGTCCGCCCCGTCCCGCCGTCCCGCTCCGTTTACCGCTCTCGCCCGCCGCCGTCCCGCCCCGTCCCGCCCCTTCCGGATTCCGCCCCACACTGCCCTCCCCGCCTTTCCCTGCCCCTTCCAGCCCAGCCCCTGCCTCTCTACTCCACATCGCCTCTCCCCAACCCGTCCAGCCGGGGTGTTTGTATGTAAGTTATGCACTGCCTGCCTGTACACTCCCCGCAAGCTGGTTGCTGTTGGTCCACGCGGCGCGACAAGCGGCTCGACGCAGCTTTGATGCAGCGATCCTGCAATAAACAGTAATATTCAGGGATCAGAGCAATTCGGGAGAGCAATGTTTGATTACTGTCAGTTAAATTATTTTTCCGCGGCACATATGAATTATAAGGTTTCAGAAATCAAACCAATGCGATCACTTGTGAGAATTGAGTTAGTTTCAATAATTGTCTTTATGTCCAAATCGGCGTACATTGCACTTTCATGCATATGAATTCAGAGCTTGACATGGTATAAACGACACAATTCTGCAAAGACATGAATTGAAATTGATTTATTTAAGAATAAATGAGGAACCTTGGTGTCACTTTCAAAATTACGAAAACAAAATGAATATAAAATAAATTAATTGATGTGAAATTATGTTAAGTGGAGAAGGGGGAGAAATTTTACCTGTTAAAAAGTGCAAAATAAATTACCTAAAGTTATGTAAGTCGCTATAGGAATTTGTATTTTATATTCGCATTTCTTTTATTATATAAACTAAACTATCTATTCCACTTGTGATATTGTCACCAGTGGCATTGAACCACACATCTGACATGTAGCAAAAAAGATGGTGTATCTCAAAGAATATATCACTTTTCATTACTACTTCCTCCCTGTCTGCAATTGTGCTGCTGTCTGTAATTGCGTTTCTGGGATATTTTAATTTTATAAACTGTTAAATACGTACTCGTTGCTACAAGATCCTGGAATTTTATCTGAAATTTCCAGGGCATACGTCGATTTACCTATGATAAACATCAGTTTTCTCTTGATTTTTATTTCAGTTACTCTCAAGTTCTGCTGCCATACAAAACACGCCATTTGTCTCCATGGCGAATGCCCTTTCCTAGATATTCTCCTTCGCGTTGTGGTAGGGGCCTCTATTGGGGCAATAACCTAACTGTATTTCCTTGGACAGGCCTACTCTAAGCGATAACATTTTCTTCCCCATTCTCGTAGCGTGAGGACGGCCACATAGGGGATCGTAGAGGCAATAGAGGAAAACGTTTCATCTTATACGACATGTAATTTATCTGACGTAACCTTAAATTACTATGTTTATATTTCACTACAAACAAAAGAAATAAAATAAATAAAATATTACACACTTTTATTAATGAAATAAATTATCTTTATTAAGGTACCACACACTCGTTTGTTTCTGATGAGTTAATACCAACCTCTCGCAAAGAAAATCTCTTTACGCTCTTTAGCGTTAATCATTATTTCTAACATGAAGCGCAGTTTTTTCGGCACTATTCCTGAAGTGAAGAAAAAGTACAATGATTACTCACAATTATTTTGTTAACCTACAACAAAGGTGGACATAGTGCAAACAGCGGGAAAGCGCAACAGATTTGTCCACGACAGAAGCAGCGGGCATCGGCGACGGGGGCAGGAGGCAATTTTCGACGATAAGCGGAAATGTGTCGTATTTGAATCAACATTAAGTTGATATGTTCGTGTGAATGCTTGCCACTTTCCGAAGCTCATTTAAAGGAGCTATGAAGTGAATAATCGACTCAATTAATATTTTTAAAAAAATTAGGCAATGCTAGTAATTTGCGTGTTAGTTTTTCACTGATATTTTTAAATTCTTATATACAAATAAGAGCACAAAAATATTCATTCAGGGAATGCAATCAAATGTAAGGCGAGAAGAGTTTTTGGTTTTTGCTGAGTATTATAGTTAGAGAATGAAATGTCTGAATAATTTAACATATATGACGATATTATTAGTGGACGTAAAACGCGCGTAGATAAACTGTACGAACTAAAGGGGTGGTGGTAAATTACCGTTGGCCCTTGTGTACATATTCGAAATTATAATTAAGGAACAGTACAAAAAGCGAAATTAAATTCCAGAGAGGAGCTCTAGTCTAAAACTACAACGTGAGAGATTGAATTTCGTAAATTTGGTACTCTTTATGTAGTAGATATTCATACAGAGTCATGAGTTAAAATGAATTCCTAGTGCTAAGGCAGTAATTCAACCCCCAGAGCGGCCGTGTTCTCTTCTGGCCTAGAGTGAAGCAATCTTCCTGATATCAAGAAATAGAATAATTACTAAATACCCACACGCGCTATTTTATATAAATCTCGAGCCAAGCTCATTCGCATAAAACTAGAGTTGTGGAGAAACAGCGTACTTGAAAGGTGCACGTAGCGCGGGGACGCGCACAAACACCGGGCATTAATTTCTCACCCGGCGGCTGCTGCGTGGGCGGAGGAGGTCAGAGAGCAGCGTTGGCTGCGCCGCCAAAGCGGCAGGAGGAGCGCGACGGCGTAAGGCGGGGAGCGGGGCTCCGCAAACAAGAGCGCAGCGGGGGTTCGAAGCGCGCGGTCGGGCGCCGCCGGATCCGGCGGTCAAGCGGGTTAGAAGCGCTCTGCAGGGCCCCTCGCGTGCTTTCGGCGACGGCTTAATACGGCATTCGCTTTGTGCGGCGGCGGCGGAGGCTTCGGCTACGGGCACGGTTACGGCTATGGCTACAGCTATGGCTACAGTTACGGCTACAGCTACGGCTGTGGGTGCGCGGGTGCGGGTAAGAGTGATGTCGGTAGGAATGGTGTCGGTGAGGGGGAGCAGATTTATTTTTCTCGTAAGCTTAGAGGATTATCTTCAGTTTATTTGTTTCTTATTTGTACCTGATTAGTCATGTTTGAGAGGTACCGGATATCGAACATTGTTCTTAAGCAAGAATGGCGTAATATATTTAGAAAGATAAATGAGTTAAGCAATAAGACATTTCTCACGTTTGATGTGGTTGCTAATTTATCAAAATGTCCATTACCGAAAATTTTCTTTGTTCTGATGTACACCTTTGCGACCAAGGAATGCATTCAGGGGTGCAGCAAGTGTAAATTAAATGATGGTTGTGGTTGCAACGGTTTGCAATGGTAGGGGCGCGGCAGAGAATATTGGAAGTGGTGGTGATGAACCTGGCTGTGGGAGATTGGGTGGTATTGGAGATGGTAGAAAGAGCCGGGGTAACGGTGAGATGGAGGTGAAGGAAGCACGATGGCAGTGGGAGAGACGAGATGGTGGTGGTGGAGCGAGTGGGGGGGAAGAGTGAGAGGGGGTGGAGAGGTCGGGACTGTGACGGAGGGAGTGTGTGGTGTGCTGTTGGCGGATGGGAAGGGGTGGATCGTGGGCGGTGGAGGAGACGGGGCGACGTCGGGTAAAGCGGCTCGTGCATGGGGGCTTGGGCATCTGAATCGGGGTCGCAGGGCCCGTAGCGGCTCGCGTTTACCTCGGCAGCTGCTCCAGTCAATTGGTGGGAGGCGTGGAGTGGGAAGCGGCAGCTCTTGGCAGTCGGGAGGTCGCCTGCCGCGTCGTAGGTTTGCTGGTTAACGTGTCCACCATCTTGTCCATGTGGTCTTCATGACGGTAAATATTTGCCTATGACTCGGGGCCTCTCTCGGAGAGCCGAGTCCTAATGTGTGATCCTGGCCAGGAAGCTCACCGACCCGCACTGGAGGTTACTCGGTATAATGATTTGGATACCTAATACGACGGGATGCAGACACGATGATGTGCTATTGTGGAGGATCAGGAAATGATTTGAATTTAAATAAGAGAATTAAAGAAATGTTAGGACTAACAACTGAAGTCATCTTTAACAACATATTATTGGTGAGTCAGCTGTCAATGGCTAAATCATCCTCATAAATACTATTGCGATGAAGTAAATAATCGACTCAATTAGTGTTAAAAAATATAAACTATTTTGGTAATTTGCATGTTGATTTTTCACTGAAGAACAGTAAATATTTCTAAATATCTTCTATAAAAATATGAGCACAGAAAAAATCGTTGAGAGAAAGCAATCGAATGTTAGGTGAGAAGAGCTCTTTTTGCTGAATATTATAATAAGAGAATGAAATGTCTGAATAATGTAACATATATGAGGATTTTATAAGTTTAGGTAAAACGCCTGTAGATAAACTCACGAACTAAAGGGTGCGTCGTAAGTTCCCCTCGGCCCATGTCTACATATTCGAAAATAATAATGAATGAACAGTACAAAAGGCGAATTAAATGCCAGAAGTTTGCGGCCTCGAGAGCGTTTGCCGGACATATTTGAGAAAACCACTCGGCCAGTGGGTAACAGATTCTTGCCACCTTGACCACCCTCGCGATGGCCACCGCCACCGCCCCCGACAACACAGTCGATGCCCCCGATCCGCCTTCTATCCTACTACCACCACTACCACCACCAACACCAACACCGCAACCTTCACTCTCATCATTACCGTCACCGCCAGTGCCACCACTACTACCGCCT
>BOPP01000175.1:700070-721219 GCA_017312745.1 Gryllus bimaculatus | reverse complement strand
GTGCAAATGGACGCGTCGACGGAATCGCCTCTATTAATAAGGCGCCGGTTCTGAGGGGAAGGGCGCGGCCACGTCCGACGCCAGTCCTTCTGTGTGCTTCTACGGAGCTTTGTATTCGACCCTCCCTGCTGGACGTCATTGTGATGAAACACCTTGTTATCTCATTATATGTATTTAATGATTACGTCAAATATTTTGTTTAGGGGACTGGAGGTAAAAGCACTCCTTTACAGCGTTTGGTTCCAGCAAACAACTATTGTTATAAGACTTCTATCATTCTTTGCATTTCGAAAAGATCGTTTGTAGTATTTCTTTAACATTTTGCAAAGTTTTGACAAATTCTCATGTTATCGAGATAATTAGGTTATTTTTGCCGTCTAAGGGTAAAATTACGTGAATTTTATTTTGCACAAATTAGTAACCATGAGATCTTAGACCAATTTAACCGACAAATCAATTCATTTGATAATCATAATTAACTATCGAGAATTATAGATTGAAGTATTTAAACGAACAAATTAAAAATGAGAATTATCGTAATTCAAATTGTTAACGATTAAGTTCATTTTTTTAAATTATCATTTAGTTTTCAGAAAGTTTTAGATTTAAGAAAGTTTTTTTTAGGTATTCTTGCATGTAGTTCTCTATCTCGTAATGTCGTAACACTGTTTAAAACTAAGCTTACGGAATTCTTCCCATGTGAGGTTTACGAGATTTATAATATTTTTTCGAATTTTCCAGAACAGTGAATTGTACAAAGAGTTATAAAAGTTCTTGTATAGATAAGTGTAGCATTAATTTAATAGATTTAAAATTAAAGTTTGTAAGGTATTATTTCCTGTGTTAATATGTTTCCAAATTAATTTTATGGTATAAAATTATGTTGACCTATTTATACATTAAATTCAGTAAAAATATTCATACTTTAAATAAATCTCTTAACATTTTCAAGAAACTGCTATATAACAGAAAGAAGAGTTGACAAATCGTGACGTAATCTTCCACCTACTTTTACTGGAAAGAGCACAGCATTTTTGGGGTATTTCAGAACCCATAAGAAGAAGAATATGGGAAAGTCATGGTGCTTCCCAAGATTTAGAAATGTATCTTGAGCACTATATTTTCATTCTTTATCGCATTTCTTTTCTCTGACACGTATTAACCGAGTGTTGGGAATGAGCCTTTCTGCCTGGAGATGCTTACTTCTTGTGTGCTGGACTTTCTCTTCAGACAGCCTTTTACCACATGCGAGCGTTTCGGTGGAGAAGGTCTCGCCACAAGTTTTGAAAGAAAAGTTTGAACCCTCTTCATTGCAGCTCCTGAACAGCTCTCGTAACAATTAATCAACACGAGTCCCGGTTAAGGGGAGGAAATGAAAATTACTCAGGGGAAGGGAAAAGACTTTCTTGGGTTGTAAATTTTCAGTTAAATGACGCGAAAGATAAAGTGCGTGTGAGATAGCGACGGGCCTGCCAGTTAGTTTTCTCCTCGTGGTATTTATCACTGTGTTTCGCCAACATCGACGCGCAGATCGCGCCAGTGGACGCCCTATAAGCGAGAAGTTTATGGCGCCCGTCAGCCTCCGGGTCGGTAATTAAAGTAAATTGATTTTACGATCCACGTGCTGAAAATATAACTTCCTACATGCGTGTTTGAGTTTTAGAGGTTTTTGGCGAAAGAAAATTAAAAGAATTGTACAGGGTTTATGGATTAAAATTTAGATAGGCACCTTGAAACAGCTACTAAATGTTTAATATCTACTCTCTGGACGAACCCTAAAACAATGCCGTTGCAGATGTTGTAATGAACCAGTACTGAAGAATTTAAAACGGTTTATTGAAATAAGATGAATACTAACTTGCGGAAGAAATTTCATAATTTTGATTTAACACAAAATCAAACATGAGGTTCTCTATTACTTTTCTCTTAATATATGATTATAACTTAAATCAGTGCAATGCTTGTTTTCAAATTGTTAATTATACTTTGTAGTTTTGTTTTGTATTTGTACTTAGTATAATTAGTAAATTCTAAGATAATATTTATCATCTTTCAATGTTTTGCTAAACTCATTGAGCCCTTAAATACATACATTCTTCATTCTCCGTCTAATGATGAATCCAATATTTCTACTTTCCCTCCAAAAATGGAAATTTAATTCTTCTCAACAGGTTGGTACAATCATATTTTAAACAAGACGTTGCATCTTTGTTACACACTATTATTTGTAATTAGTTTTTGGGATCATAAAATCACAAAACATTGTGAAATAGTGAATTTTTCGCTTTCAAATGCAATCATAATTATACTAATCTATATAAAACTGGGAGGTAGCGGTGTTCCTACCCCATAAGAACCGTAACCGACTAACACGTCTACTTCCGTGTTTTACGCGCTGCAGGTATCGTTTCCTCCCAAACACCAATCCATCCAGTACAAGTTCTAAGCACACGATTGTTCTCCCGACATGTGTGAAATTGTAGCACACGTAAATAAACACGTGTGCTTGTGTGTATGTAAGTCAGGACAAATAATTGGAAGGAAAGATCGCGCGTGGTCCGTGACCTGTTGGGTACCGTTCTGATCTAGCATTTACTTGGGGTTGTTAGGAGAAACCACGAAAAACGACCAATCAGAGCAGTCGGCCACTGGAACTCTCTTCCAGACTGCGGTTGAAATCGATCCAGCTATGCCGCTAGTGTCGAAAAACCACTGCTGACTGGATGTCCCTGTCAACGGCACAAGCAACGAAGTTGTCACAGCCGATTTGCGGGCCTCAGGCCCCTAAAAGTCTGGCGCACGCACAACCCTCCTGGTCCGACTGCTCCGAAAGTATCTAGTGGGCCGTGCTGGCGGAATTTTCTGCGCCGCGCGCAGCGGACTCAGTCGTATCGCTTCGCCTTTTCTCACGCGAACTGCGCGCGCAGACGCGACACGACGCGACGCGTCGCACGTGCGCGCTCGCTGCGTCAAGCAGCGTCTTCACGCACGGACGCGCCCATTTAATTGGCGCCCCCCCCCCCCGGCGGCCTGCCGTCTTCTTTTCCCTTCGCGCGCCGTCCCGAGGGACGATCCAATTCTCCGTTCGCGGAAGCGGATACTTAGGGCGAGCCAGCGTGAAAGTGAAAAACACAAGATTTCGGACAGACATTATTTGAAGTGAATGACAAGTTTGGACGATATTCACGGTTTACGAGTTGTTGAATTTGAAAGGCTATTGCTTCAAAGACTATTCTCTTCGTCTTCATATTAATTTCCGATTCAATTCCATATTAACCTTTGCTTACACCCATAACGAGTAAGCATAAGCCTCATGAACTGAAATGAATGATAACTTTGAACCATATAATTATCATTTTAGAACTAGGTTTTTAAGGGGGAAAATATTAGATAATAAACTTTTTTAGCATGCTTTTTTTCTGAGAAAGTATACCTTTGCAATCTCTGCCTTTTACTTCCTTAGCCCTTTCAACCCGGCTTTTTCGCTCGAACGACTCAAGGTAAATTAGTACGTAATAATATTTTAGGATACTTATACGTACAGACCTCAACATTTCAGGTGAAAACTTGGTTATATTATTGTTTCGGTAATAATTGTATCTGTATCTTCACTGTACTACAATCTTCCACAATCTTTTATTATATACATACATCTTCAATGTTAGATATTCTCAGTCCTGATTTGCTTGAACTTTAATTATAGCAATGATGACTGCGAAAATTTTAAGTACTACTTGAAGTAAAATATCAGGATTATAATACAGACATGATGTGATCATTATTTTCCTTTGGCCGTCACAATGCCTTTACAAATCTCTAAAGTCAAGCAAACAGAAAGGACGTTACCATGGAGAGTGATGCGTTGATAAGATATCTCTAGTTTGCAGATTCGAAAAAGTCCAGACTCACTGCGAAGGATTACGAATAAAAACCTCGAGTTAAAAATAAAGGACACGGAATTATACGATTAGGAGAGCTTTAGGGAAGAAGAGTGCTGGATTACTTGTGTCACATTTTGAAACAGAGATTGTTTTCCAACTCTACATTCTCCTCTTTTATTTCGCGTTTGTAAGATTCCCATTTACTGGAAAATAAATAACAGCATGCAGATTTCTTTGTGTTCTGTGTTACGAATTTCTCTCGAAATTGAAAAGTGTCAAAAAATTGAAGAGCATATTCATTTGTGCGCCCGTTGGATATAATCTGCAGCCCTCTCTGTTGCGCTTTGAACGCGAATGTACGTATGTTGTTTCATTCGCATCTCAAAGCAAGTTACCCAGGTACTTTTCACCGAGGACAGTGGTGCGAAGTGCTAATCTTCTTTCGTGTACTCGTTAACAATGCTTTTGCGTATACTATAAATGTGTATAGAAAGGGTAATCACCCATTTCGAGTTTCGTTTTCATCGAATACTGTTCGAAACATTATGAAAGAAAAAAATCTTAATTTTTTTAAAACTAGTATATTTTCAGGAGAACGAATAAACATAAGAATTTATTCTGAGTAAAATAGTATACCTTCTATGTAATAATTCTACTTAAAACGTCGAAAACAAGTTCTTAAAGAACCACTCCTTCGAAAGCCGTATATATATTTTAGTTTCAGTTTAAGACCATGGGAAGTCACGAAATGCAATATTCATGCAATCCATAATATCCATTTCATCATCTTTGAACCATTGAGACATATGTGGCGAACTAAGTAGAGTAACGTCGTATTTTCCTTTGAATGACTTCTATATGGATATAAAGTATTGTAATACATCAAAAATAATACTTATGTCATTTTAATATATACGTAAGTTAAAGAAAACGTCGAAACTTATTTAAAATAAAATCTTTGTGGTTTGCCCTATTGAAGTTCTCAGTTGCTTACTTTGTCGTATCTACGCTGGTCCTCAAAACCATCTCATTTGGCAAAAAGAGTGTTGCCGAAAAAAATCGCCGAGATATCTTTTCTTATACACTGTCTCGTTCATTCGTTGACCATATTGCTTCATTACTTTAGAGTACCTCAGCAGATACGAAACTGATGGAGATGGTTTAGGGCAAAGGTTTATACACCCGAACAGCCTAGAAGTCATAGGGCAAAGGTTGTTTCATCTGCATCATTTCTGACTAGGTTGTCGAAGAGTTTGATTGCCTACGAGACAGATTTTTGACACTAACTAGGTCGAACTCAGCAAATTTATCCGTTGCCTGGAGGAGAATTCTAATAACAGGCTGCTCTAAACTTTAGTTTCTGTGGTTTCTCTTTTCAATTCCAGGAGAATGCCGGTCTAAAACCGTAATGAAAGTGTCACACACTACGCGCGATCTATCCTCCTTCAACTTCGTTCCGTCCTCTCCTGTCACGCCTACACGCTTAAATTTACATGCACCACACTAACACTCATGCTGAGAGAGTAATCTGGAGCTTAGAGCTTCTCCCAAGTAAGAGGGTGGGGGGATACCTGCCGAGGGAAAACCGCAAGCCAACGTGTAAGGCAGTCTGATCTCGCGTTTCTGCGAGGAACACAGACAATCATTAAGAAATATAAAATAATCATAATAATTGACGAGCCTGGAAACACAAAGTAATCAATTAATCAAATTCACCGAAACTGATGCTCGAACTTTCGTTATGTTCCACGTCTCCGCTTGACTTTCTTTCCATCACTATTAAGCCTCCATTCAATTTGTGGAGGTTGTTGGATACGCACGCTCACATTCATTATTCTCTTTTTATTTCCATGCCTTCTGCTTTGCCCTTTTCAAGTTTTCTTCCATCTCCCCGTCGTCTTCCTCAGTCTACCCGGACTTTCGGGTATTACGGGGGAAACGAGCTGTTGCGGCTTCTAAAGAAAGGAGGGCGTCCTTCTCTGGCGCTCGCGACTCCAAACGGCGACGCGCAAATCCGTCAGGCAAACTGCCCATTGGCCGGCGACTCGCGCGAGGGCACGCGAAAGATTCCTCCGCGGCTTCCTCGCGTCCTTCTGTCCTCCGTGCGCCCGTCCGCCCGTCCGCCCGTCCGCCCGTCCGCCCGTCCGCCCGTCCGCCCGTCCGCCCGTCCCGCGGGCCGTCGACCCGTCCGCCGTTCCCAGCCCGTCCGCCCGTCGCCCGTCGCCGCCCCGTGTCCGCCCTCGCCGGTCCGCCCGCTTCCTCCCGTCCTTCCGTCTTCCCTCCTCCCATTCCGCCCATCCTCAGCGTCCTCCGCCTCTCCCCGGGCACTCATACCTCGCCGGTGTGTCACCTCGCCCCGTCCTGTTCTCCGATACCCCGCCTTTCTTTGCCTTGTTTTGTTTCGCCCCGCCCCGCGCCACCCTGTTCTGCCTAGTCCCATGTTTCTCACTTTTCGCTGCCATGCATCCCTCCGCATTGCCTTGTCTTTCTTCGCTCTTGCCTGCTCGACCACGTCCTCGTCTCTCGACGCTCGTCCACGTCTTCACCCTGCCCTGCCCTGCACTGCACTGGCCCGCTCTACTCTGCCATACCCAGCTCCTCCCTGACGCGCTCCGCCCTACCTCAGTCCACACTGTACCTCCATCCCATGTGACCCCACCCACGTCGTGTTGGTTCGCCCGATGTTGCCTTATCCCTCTCCTTCCCGCCCCGCGCTGCCTCACGCAGTCTTATTCCACCTCATCCCTCTCCAACCCATCCCACTTTCCGCCCCGCCATTTCCGCTCTTGACTCGCCACCTCCCACCCACCCCGCGAGCCGCACCACACCCTCTTAAGGAGCTTACCCCCACCATTGTCGCCGTGCCTCGTGCGTCTTCGTGCCGCCGCGCCGTGCCGCGCGCGAACAATGCCTTCTAGATGTTTCTCCGGAGAGCACCCACGCACCACCCAGCCCACCGCGCCCGCTCGGCCGCCGTGGAAACTCGTCTCGGCCCTCTGGACATCTGGGGCCGCGGCCGCCCCCGCGGAGTTCATTGGAGGACTAAAGGGCGCCGACCCCGAATATATCGCGAGTCCGCGAGGGAGGGATAGCGCCACCGCCGCGGGGCGGCCTCCCTGCTCCCCCCCGCTCCCTTTACGGCCCCTCGGTCCTGAGGGGGGCGTTGCGAATGAATGAGGGCGAATGTCCGCGCGGGAGTCAGAATTAGGAGACCTGATGTCGGGACAGGGATTGTCTCGATGCGAATAAAGCGGCGCGCGTGTCAGTGGTAGTGAGATTTGTTGGGCTCATAATGCTCTCGCGTGCTGAGAGAATTAATGTTGTGTGTTGCTGATTTGACGAAATACAGGAGCAAATGTGGAAATTTGAATGTGATTGTTACGTTGTGGTAAGTTGATGGTGAATAGAAGCTCTTATCGAGTTACAGAGGTTTCATCATAAGTTAAATGCGACGGCTGGCTTACGTTATCACATTGAATAGAGAAATTCTTCTGTTACTTTGAGAAATAAATTATACACAATTTTTCACTAACATTAACATAATGCACCATTAAAATTTTCAAGATGTTACTTTCAAGCTTTTTGACACAACAATACATTAATAGAAATTCTCAAAAAGATATAATTTTATTTTAGAAGAAAAATAAATTTAATTTCCAGCATTCAAACGAGTATTGTATTTATCCATTAATAACTTTTCTAAAGAAACGAAACCCTTATCTCTCAAAATTACTGTTGCTATCATGTCAATTCAACAAAACTAAAGTCCATAAAATTGTGTTTGTTAATCATTTAACATTCAAACTGTATTACGATATACTAGTAACTTTTCTTAACAACAACAACAGCTCAATACATATTTGGAGCAAACAGGGAAAGCATTCCTACCCTCTAGGGCAAAGAAGGGAATGACAATAATTCCTAAAAACCCCAAAGTTTACAAAAACATAAAATTACGTCTTACCAACGGAGTAGTGATTTTATTTACTGAAAAACCAATAGCACATGTAAAAATCCTATTTCTGAATATTGCACCTATGTCATTTTTGTAATGTAAAAGCCTTTTACACTGTTCAGATTTCGTGCAGATTGGTCTTCGAGGAAGCCTATATTTCAGTCTGCGTGACTGACTGCATGACTGCAGACTGCAGTCTCTATGAAGACTTTTGAGCTTGGTGATTTTATCATTCAGAAAACGTACGGTTTGAATCTAGCGCATCTATCGTTAGAATCGTGTACTGATAGATTTGTTTACGGTGCATGACTTCTGTCATTTTCAATTTTGTAGTTCGGTTGGATGTGATTCTCGAGATTTTGAGAATTAGTGTTGTCGATACGAGTTTTCGGCTTTTTTGGAGAGTTTATAGTACTGCCATTTGCAAATATGTTAATGAATGTCACTTTTTCTGCGCTGCGTTTGCACACTCTCTATCCACTTCGGCTATTCAGGTCGCTCTTACGATTTATTATTACTTAAATAGTATATTAATGAAGTAGCCCA
This sequence comes from Gryllus bimaculatus, assembly GCA_017312745.1. Taxonomy (NCBI): domain Eukaryota; kingdom Metazoa; phylum Arthropoda; class Insecta; order Orthoptera; family Gryllidae; genus Gryllus; species Gryllus bimaculatus. The sequence goes on along the minus strand of BOPP01000175.1, from coordinate 712,837 downwards.
GTACGAACATACACTAATGCTGCGAATTCATTTGTTCTTGCAGAGCCCCTGGCGGCAACTTCTGACAACTCGAATAGAAATAAAACAGACTGCGCAATCACGACTTTTGTTCTCATGTAATTGTAGTTTGGAATCTTGAAATTTTCGTACCATCTCTTAATAAGAATCTGAAAGAGAACTATATCGTGTAAAAAGAGTTGGGGACTAAAGAACCTGTTTAAACTACCCCACAGTACTGCTATGTATTGCGGTTTGCAGACCACGTGGTATACAGGGAGCACTTATTCTGTTATAAAAAAAAATATGACACGTGTTGCCTTTTCAAATAATTAAGCATGTGATTATAATATCAGAATTAGAAAAATATATCAGATTACATAAGTAGTATTTTGTCATGCACCGTATGTAACAATAAATTTAGTAACAACTTTGCTTTCTATTAAAAAAAAGGTTTACAACATATTACATTCAGAAACTATTAAAAAGTATTTTGTAATTTTAATTTCATTTTTATATGGTCACATTTTATTATGCGTATCTTAATGTATTTTTGTGAAATGTGATTTATTTGGGGAATAACTGATGATTAGATTTCGAATGATCTTCGAATCATGTGACATTTAGGTCAATCTCTCAAAGTATGTGTTCTTAAAAACGTTTGAAATGCTTTGATATGAAATGGACAAAGTACAAGGCAAAAAGGAAACATTTTCAATATTATCTACGTAAAATCTTTAAATATACTACGAAATCTTGAAATCATATTTTCATGAGAATCCACAGTATGTGCACAGAGCAACGAGAAAACGTCACAAACGATTTCACTATTTTAGAAGACTAAAATTTTCGTATCTGTTCGATTTCGACATTTGTGTTGATTCGTTCTTATCAGTGATAGCCGAACTCTGAGACTTGAAATTAATTGTGAGTGTGAACCTGGTCCTGTTATTTTAAGATTCCTCTCTTACAGGTCTGGACGAGAAGAATGAAAGTAAATATTTTTTAAAAAATCCAACGACTTCTTTGACACAATTAAAAATATTTTGTTTTGCAGTTAAAATCAGCAAACGACGGGTTCTAACGTTATCAAGGAAAAAATATTATGACAATATATATTTAAAAGGAATGAATCGTTCGTCCAAAAACGTAAAAGTATACTTAAATGGGCATGAATGACCCGTGGCGTAGCAGTAACCAACTTTCCCTTTCGGGTATTTTGAGGCAAATACTGGCCAACCCACACGGTATTTGAGGTAGACAAAACTGGACATTGTCAGAGTTTTTGGAGTTCAATCGTATCCTCTGTCTATCATTCTACCACTTTCAATCCCATCATTATGTCACACCGTAGTGTCTCATCATAACGTCATGTTCTAATGTCACGTTCGATCGTGATGTCACGTCTTAGTGTCACGCTGTAAAGTCAGATCATAACGTCACGTCATCGTAATTTATCGTAACGTTGCGATATGTCGAAACGTCACTTCATGTCAGCATATTGTAACAAAGGTTCACGTTGTGTCATCATGACATAGTCACGTCTTCTTGTCACGCTCTAACGTCCCGTGATATCGTCACGTCACAACGTCACATATATCATCACATCATAACGTCACGTTATAACATTGAATTGAATTGAATATGCCTTATTTTACGTGGCGATAACATCACGTGGATAACATCACGTTGTAACGTCACAATCTATCCATTAAAATCACTGACCCTTTCCGATGTGATCTTACGAAATAGTGAAAGCAAGGAACGTGAAAGGAGATCTACCGCGGGGGAGTTCGTCCACAAGGGAGGCGTGGCGACAGGTGCTAGGCGGGGCGGGGCGGGGCGGTGGGGCGAGCAGGTCGAGGAGAAGAGGGTGGGTAGGAGAAGGGAGGGTGGGAAGGGGAGGAAGGAAGGGGCGTGGGGCAGGCCGGGGCTGGGCGGGCGCGCGTGGAGTGCGTGACCCGGCCAGCCAGGCTGCGCTGCCGGGCGGCGGGGGCGGGCGAACCTCCGCCGATTGTTCTGCGACGCGCGGCGGGCGCGGCCCCCGTATTGATGTGCGTGGCCGGCGGCGGCGGCGGCGGGGGCGGGGGCGATGTTCGTGCGCCATGTTGGGCCCGCCCTCGGCGGTGGCGCTCGATCCCCCCCGCCCGCCCCGCCCCGCCCCGCCCCGCCCGCCCCGCCTAGCACCTGTCGCCACCGCCTCCCTTGTGACGAACTCCCCCGCGTTAGATCTCCTTTCACGTCCTTGCTTTTCACTATTTCGTAAGATCACATCGGAAAGGTCAGTGATTTTAATGGATTAGATTGTTGACGTTTACAACGTGCATGTTACCACGTGATGTTATCGCCACGTAAATAAGGCATATTGTCCAATTTCAATTCCAATGTTTATAACGTGGACGTTTGATTGTGAGTGATATTGTGACGTTGTGACGTGACGATATCACGGGACGTTAGAGCGTGACAAGAAGACGTGACTATTCAGTGATGACACAACGATGAACCTTTGTTACCAAATATGTGCTGACATGAAGTGACGTTTCGACATATCGCCAACGTTTACTAAATTATAAATTACGATGACGTGACGTTATGATCTGACTTTACAGCGTGACACTAAGACGTGAAACATCCGATCTGAACGTGACATTAGAAACATGACGTTATGATTGAGACAGCTACGGTGTGACATTAATGATGGGATTGAAAGTTGGCTCTCAGGAGGATACGATTGAAACTCCAAAAACTCTGACCAATTAGTCCAGTTTGTCTACCTCAATACCGTGTGGTTGGCCAGTATTTGCCTCAAATACCCAAAGGGAAAAGTTGGTTACTGCTACGCCAGGGACATTTCATTGGCCCATTTAGTATACTTTTACGTTTTTGACGAACGATTCATTCCTTTTAAATATATATTGTCATAATATTTTTCCTTGATAACCGTTAAACCCGTCGGTTTGTGATTTTAAACTGCAAAACCAAAATCATTTTAATTTGTGTCAAAGAAGTCCGTTGGATTTTTTAAAAAAATAGTTTACCTTTCATTCTTCTCGTCCAGACCTGTAGAGAGAGGAAATCTTAAAATAACAGGACCAGGTTCACACTCACAATTAATTTCAAGTCTCAGAGTTCGGCTATCATGATAAAGAACGAACAACACAAATGTCGAAAATCGAACAGAGACGAAAATTTTAGTCTTCTAAATAGTGAAATCGTTTGTGACGTTTTCTCGTTGCTCTGTGCACATACCTGTGATTTCTCATGAAAATATGATTTCAAGATTTCGTAGTATATTTAAAGATTTTACGTAGATAATATTGAAAATGTTTCCTTTTTGCTTGTACTTTGTCCATTTCATTATCAAAAGCATTTCAAACGTTTTTAAGAACACATACTTTTGCAGAGATTGACCTAAATGTCACATGATTCGAAGATTCATTCGAAATCTGAATCATCAGATTATTCCCCAAAGTAAATTCACATTTCACAAAAATACATTAAGATACGCATAATAAGAAATGTGACCATTTAAAAATGAAATTAAAATTACAAAATAGCCTGTTTTGGAATAGTTTGCTGCAATGTAAATATGTTGCTAAACTTTTTTTTTTAAATAGAAACAAAGTTGTACTAATTTATTGTTACATTACGGTGCATGACCCAAATACTACTGTATGTAATCTGATATATTTTCTAATTCTGCATATTATAATTCCACATGCTTAATTATTTGAAAAAGGCAAACACGTGTCATATTTTTTTTTAACAGGAATAATGCTCCCTGTATACCACGTGGGTCTGCAAACGCGCAATACATAGGCAGTACTGTGGGGTAGTTTAACAGTGTTTTTAGTCCCCACTCTTTTTACACCGATATAGTCCCTCTGTTCCAGATTCTTATTAAGAGATGGTAGAAAATTTCAAGATTCCAAACGTACAAGTACATGAGACAAAAGTCGTGATTGCGCAGTCTGTTTTATTCTATTCGAGTTGTCAGAAGTTGCCGCCAAGGCTCTGCAAGAACATGAATCGCAGCATTAGTGTATGTTGCGTGACTGGGCACTTCATTAATATACTATTTAGTAAAATAAATCGTAAGAGCGACCTGAATAGCGCGAACGTTGGATAGAGAGTGTGCAAACGCAGCGCAGAAAAAGTGACATTCATTAAACATATTTCAACTGGCAGTACTATAAAAACGTCTCCAAAAAAAGGCCGAAAAACTTCGATCGACAACATTAATCTCAAAAATCTCGAGAGATCAACATCAGACCGAAACTACAAAATTGAAAATGACAGAAGTCATGCACCGGAAACAGAATCTATCAGTACACCGATTCTAACCCGATAGATGCGCTAGATTCACCGTACGTTTTGCTGAATGATTAAAACACCCAGCTCCAAAAGTCTTCATAGAGACTGCATCTGCAAGTCATGCAGTCAGGTCACGCAGACTGAAAATATAGGCCTTCCTCGAAAGACCAATCTGCACGAAATCTGAAAAACAGTGTTAAAAAGGCTTACATTACAAAAATGGACATAGGTGCAATATGTCAGAAATAGGATTTTTACATGTGCTATTGGTTTTTCAGTAAAAATAAAATCACTACTCCGTTGGTAAGACGTATTTTTATGTTTTGTAAACTTGGGGTTTTTAGGAATTATGTGTTCATTCCCTTCTTTGCCCCAGAGGGTAGGAATGCTTTCCCTGTTTGCCTCCAAATATGTATTTGAGCTGTTGTTGTTGTAAGAAAAAAGTTACTTAGTATATCGTAATACAGTTTGAATGGTTTAATGATAACAAACACAATTTTATTGGACTTTAGTTTTGTTGAATTGACATGATGAGCAAACCAGTAATTTTGAGAGATAAGAGTTTCGTGTTCTTAGAAAAGTTATTTAATGGATAAATAGAAATACTGTGGTTAGAATGCCCTGCGAAATTGAAATTTATTTTTCTTCTAAATAAAAATTTATATCTTTTGAGAATTTCTATTAATGTGATTGTTGTGTCAAAAAGCTTGAAAGCTAACATCTTGAAAAATTTAAGATGGGTGCATTATGTTAATTTGTTTAGGTGAAAAATTGATGTATAATTATTTCTCAAAGTAAAACAGAAGATTTCTCTATTCAATGTGATAACGAAGCAGCCGTCGCATTTAACTTATGATGGAAACCTCTGTAACTCGAGAAGAGCTTCTATTCACCATAACTTACCACACGTAGCAATCACATCAAAATTTCCACATTTGCTCCTGTATTCGGTCAAACAGCCAAACACACAACATTAATCTCTCCAGCACAGCGAAAAGAGCATTATAGGCCCAACAAATCTCACTACACGGACACGCGCCGCGCGTTATTCGCATCGAGGACAATGTCCCTGTCCCGACATCAGGTCTCCTATTCTGACTCCCTGCGCGACCATTCGGCCCTCATTCATTCGCAACGCCCCCCTCAGGACCGAGGGGCCGTTAAAGGGAGCGGCGGGGTGAGCAGGGAGGCCGCCCCGCGGCCGGTGGCGCTATCCCTCCCGTCGCGGGGACTCCGATAGTATCGGCGGTCGGCGCCCTTTAGTCCTCCAATAACTCCGCGGGGCGGCCGCGGCCCCGAGATGTCCAGAGGGCCGAGACGAAGTTTTCCAGGCCGGCCGAGCGGCTGGTGGGTGGTGGGTGGGTGCTCTCGCGGAGAAAACATCTAGAAGGCATTGTTCCCGCGGCGCGGCCACGCGCGGGCGGAGAAGACGCAGAGAGCACGGGAACAATGGCTGGGGTAAGCTCCTTAAAGAAGGGTGTGGTGCGGCTCGCGGGGGTGGGGTGGGAGGTGGCGAGTCAGAGCGGAAATTGGCGGGGCCGGAAGTGGATGGTTGGAGGAGGGATAGGTGATAAGACTGCGTGAGGCAGCGTCGCGGGCGGGAAGGAAGAGGATTAAGGCAACATCGGGCGAACCAACACGACGTGTGCGGGTGCACATGGAATGGAGCGTACAGTGCTGGACTGGGTAGGGCGGAGCGCTCAGGGAGGAGCTGGGTATGGCAAGTAGAGCGGGCCAGTGCCAGTGCAGGGCAGGGCAGGGTGAAGACGTGACGAGCGTCGAGAGACGAGACGTGGTCGAGCAGGCCCAAAAGAGCAAGAAAGACAAGCAATGCGGAGGGATGCATGGCCCCAGCGAAAAGCTTGAGAAACATGGACTAAGGCAGAAACAGGTGCGCGGGGGCCGGGGACGAAAACAAAACAAGCGCAAAGAAAAGCGGGGGTATCGGAGAAACAGGACGGGGCGAGGTGACACACCGGCGAGGTATGATGTGCCCGGGAAGGCGGAGGACGCTGAGGATGGGCGGAATGGGAGGAGGGAAACGGAAGGACGGAGGACGGGCGGAGGGCGGACGGCGGCGGAGGGCGGAACGGGCGGACGGCTGGACGGCGACGGGCGACGGGCGGACGGCGCGCGGCGGAACGGCGGACGGGTCGACGGCCCGCGGGACGGGCGGACGACGGCGGACGGCTGCGGACGGGCGGACGGGCGGACGGGGCGGACGGCGCGGACGGGCGGACGGGCGGACGGGCGGACGGGCGCACGGGAGGACAGAAGGACGCGAGGAATTCCGCGGAGGAATCTTTCGCGTTGGCCCTCGCGCGAGTCGCCGGCCAAGGGCAGTTTTGGCCTGACGGATTTGCGCGTCGCCGTTTGGCAGTCGCGAGCGCCAGAGAGGACGGCCCTGCCTTTCTTTAGAAGCCGCAACAGCTCGTTTCCCCCGTAGATACCGAAAGTCCCGGGTAGACCTGAGAAGACGAACGGGAGATGGAAGAAACTTGAAAAGGTCAAAAGCAGAAGGCATGGCAAATAAAAAAGAGATTAATGAATGTGAGCGTGCGTATCCAACAACCTCCACAAATTGAATGAGGCCTTAATAGTGATGGAGAAGAAAGTCAAGCGGAATGTGGGAACATAACGAAAGTTCGAGCATCAGGTTTCGGTGATTTGAATTTAAATGGGATACTTTGTGTTTCCAGCGCTCCCCCCCCCCCGCCCCCCCGGCCCGTCCAATTATTATGATTATTTTATATTTGCTTAATGATGGTCTGTGTTGCCTCGCAGAAACGCGAGAATCAGACCTGCCTTACACGTTGGCTTGCGGTTCCTCGCAGGTATCCGCCCCACCCTCTTACTTGGCAGAAGCTCTAAGCTCCAGATTACTCTCTCAGCGATGAGTGTTAGTGTGGTGCATTGTAAATTTAAGCTTAGGCGTGACAGGAGAGGACGGAACGAAGTTGAAGGAGGATGAGATCGCGCGTAGTGTGTTGACATTTTCATTACGGTTTGTTAGACCGCATTTTCTCCTGGAATTGAAAGAGAAACACAGAAACTAAAGTTTAGAGCAGCCTGCTTATTAGAATTCTCCTCCAGGCAACGGATAAATTTGCTGAGTTCGACCTAGTTAGTGTCAAAAATCTGTCTCGTAGGCAATCAAACTCTTCGGACAACCTAGTCAGAAATGATGCAGTTGAAACAACTTTGCCCTATGGACTTCTAGGCTGTTTCGAGGTGTATTAAAACCTTTGCCCTAAACCATCTCCATCAGTTTCGTAGTCTGTTGGAGGTACTCTAAAGTAATAAGCAATGATGGTTCAACGAATGAACGAGACAGTGTATAAGAAAAGAGTATCTCGTGCGATTTTTTTCGCAACACTCTTTTTGCAAATGAGGATGGTTTTTAGGACCAGCTAGATACCGACAAAAGTAAGCAACTGAGAACTTCAATAGGGCAAACCAACAAAGATTTTATTTTAAATAAGTTTTTCGACGTTTTCTTTAACTTACGTATATATTAAAATACAAAGTATTTATTTTTGATGTATTACAATACTTTATATCCATATAGAAGTCATTCAAAAGGAAAATACGACGTTACTCTACTTAGTCGCCAAATGTCTCATGTTCAAAGAGATGAAATGGATATTATGGATTGCATGAATATTGCATTTTCTGACTTCCAATGCGTCCTTAAACTGAAAACTAAAATATATATACGGCTTCGAAGGAGTGCGTTCTTAAGAACTTAGTTTTTCGAGCGTTTTTTAAAGTAGAGATTATTACATAGAAGTATACCTATTTTACTCAGAATAAATTCTTATGTTTATTCGTTCTCCTGAAAATATACTAGTGTGTTAAAAAAATTTAAGAGTTTTTTTCTTTTCATAATGTTTCGAACAGTATTCGATGAAAACGAAACCTCGAAATGGGTGGATTACCCTTTTACTATACACATTTATAGTATACGCAAAAGCATTGTTAACGAGTACACGAAAGAAGATTAGCACTTCGCAGCCACTGATCCTCGGTGAAAAGTACCTGGGTAACTTGCTTTGAGATGCCGAATGAAACACATTACGTACGATTCGCGTCTCGAAAGCGCAACAGAGAGGCGCTGCCAGGATTATATCCAACGGCTGCCAAATGAATATTGCTCTTCAATTTTTTTGACACTTGTTCAATGTTCGAGAGAAATTCGTTAACACAGGAACCAAAGAGAAATCTGCATGCTGGTTATTTATTTTTCCGTAAATGGAAATCTTACAAACGCGAAAATAAAAGAGGAGAATGTATAGTTGGAAAACAATCTCTGTTTTCAAAATGTGACACAAGTAATCCAGCACTCTCTTCCCTAAAGCTCCTCCTAATCGTAGTAATTCCGTGTCCTTTATTTTTGAACTCGAGGTTTTTATTTCGTAATCCTTCGCAGTGACGTCTGGAAATTTTTCGATCTGCCAAACTAAGAGATATCTTATCAACGCATACTCTCCATCGGTAACGTCCTTTCTGTTTGCTTGACTTTAGAGATTTGTAAAGGCATTGTGACGGCCAAAGGAAAATAAGAATCACATCATGTCTGTGATTATAATCCTGATATTTTACTTCAAGTAGATACTGGTAAATTTCGCAGTCATCATGCTATAAGTTAAAAGTTAAGCAAATCAGGACTGAGAATATCTAACATTGAAGATGTATGTGATATAATAAAAGATTGTGGAAGCATATGTTAGTACAGTGAAGTACAGTACAATTATTACGGCCGAAACAATAATATAACCCAAAGTTTTCACCTGAAACGTTGAGGTCTGTAACGTATAAGTTCCTTAAGAATATTATTACGTACTAATTTACTATTTTACCTTGCAGTCGTCGACGCGAAAAAAGCCGGTTGAAAGGGCTAAGGAAGTAAAGGCAGGAGATTGCAAAGGTATACCTTTCTCCAGAAAAAAAAAAAAGCATGCCTAAAAAAAGTTTATTATCAATATTTTCCCCCTTAAAAACCTAGTTTCTAAAATGATAATTATATGGTTCAAAGTTATCATTCATTTTCAGTTCATGCAGGCTTATGCTTACTCGTTATGGCGTGTAAGCGAAAAGGTTAATAGTGAATTGAATCGCAAATAATATGAAGACTCGAAAGAATAGTTCTTTGAAGCAATAGCCTTTCAAATTCAACAACTCGTAAACCTGAATAGTTCGTCCAAACTTGTCATTCACTTCAAATAATGTTCGTCCGAAATCTTGTGTTTTTCACTTTCACGCTGCTCGCCCTCAGTATCGTTTCGCGAGGGGAAGAATGATCGGTCCCTCGGGACGCGCGCGGGGAAGAAGACGGCAGGGCCGCCGGGGCGGGGGGGGCGCCCCAATTAAAAATGGGCGCGTCCGTGCGTGAAGACGCGCTGCACCGCAGCGATGCGCGCACGTTGCGACGCGTCGCGTCGTGTCGCGTCTGCGCGCGCAGTTCGCGTGAGAAAAAGCGGAAGCGATACGACTGAGTCCGCTGGCGCGCGGCGCCAGAAAATTCCGCCAGCACGGAACCCACTAGATACTTTCGAGGCAGTCGACCAGGAGGCGTTTGTGCAGTTGCGCAGACTTTTAGGGGGCCTGAGGCCCGCAAATCGGCGTACAACTTCGTTGCTGTGCCGTTGACGAGGGACATCCAGGTCAGGCAGTGTTTTCGACACATAGCGGCATGGCCTTTTGGGGAATCGATTTCAACGCAGTCTGGAAGCAGAGTTCCAGTCGCCGACTGCTCTGATGGTCGTTTTCGTGGTTTCTCCTAACAACCCCAAGTAATGCTAGATCAGAACGCGTACCCAACAGGTCACGCGACACGCGCGATCTTTCGCTTCCAATGTATTTGTCCTGACTTACATACACAACAAGCACACTGTTTATTACGTGTACTGCTACAATTTCACACCATTCGGGAGAACAATCGTGTTGCCTTAGAACTTGTACTGGAATGGATGTGTTTGGCGATGGAAAACGATACCGTGCAAGCGCGTAAAACACGGAATTAGACATGTTAGTCGGTTACGGTTCTTATGGGGTAGGAACACCGCTACCCTCCAGTTTTATATAAGATTTAGATTAATTATGATTGCATTTGAAAGCCGAAAAAATTTCACTATTTCACAAGGTTTTGTGATTTTATTGATCCCAAAACTATAATTACCAAATAATAGAGGATGTAACAAGATGCAACGTCTTGTTTAAAATATGATTTTACCACTGGTTTGAGAAAAAGAATTAAATTTCCATTTTTGGAGGGAAAGTAGAAATATTGGATTCATTTCTTTTTTTTTTATTTTCAATTCTGCGTAATTTACATCTGTTCACTTGGAACAATTAGTAAATGTAGTATACATGATGTAGAAGTTACTATGAGAGAATCTAAAGGGTTAAGTCGTGAATATGTTCACGCTTTAGTCTATTACACATGTTCACTATTGTCCAACATGTTCACTGAGTGTTGATTCGGGTGACATCCCAGGTCTCTTCTGATGCCTCTTGCTCTTCTCCGAGATAGTCTCTGTCATCTGTTGAAATGTTTCCAATCTTTGTACAAATTATTGTTTGGTGACGAACCACGGAGCGTTGCATATATTATCTCAGTGTTTTTGTTTTCGAATCTATCTGCAGGATCTCAGGTTTGACTTGCGCAAGTTCCCAGAGTCGATTGCCGTAAGTCCATATTGGTGATTGATTGTCTTGTAAGAACTAAAATTTTGTTGTAAAGGAGAGCTTAGACCATTCGAGTTAATAGCGCATGCTTAATTATCTTAATTTCAGTTGTGATTCTTTCCTCTTTTTCAAGATGTGCAGGTTTCCAGGTTTAAGTGACTGTCTAGATTAACAAGATACCTCACACAGTTGTTACTGAGAGTTCCTGACGAGTTTAATTACCACTTTGGACACTGTTCTTTTTCCGAAGTGAGAAGTAAGATGTTGTGATTTCTGCGTGTGTTTATATTTACTTCTCAACTGATTCGGTCCATTCTTCTAAGCTTGTCCAGATTCGCTTGCAGGTGTTGCGATGCTCGAGTGAGTCCTGTCGTCGACAGCTAAAATAGCTGTTCATCAGCAAATGTAGCCATCATTGTGCGTTCTGTTGTTGGTAAGTCAGAAGTATAGATTACGTACAGAATTGGTCTAGTGATACTTCCTTGAGGGACACCAGCTGTCTGTTGGCTTAAATTCAGAGAAAGACATTCTTGTTATTTAATTTGAAAAAGCGCTGATAGATACGTTTTAAAACATGTATAGAATGAGTGCGGAGTAATTGTTGTTGAATTTTTGAATCAGACCTGCATGCCAGACCTCTTAATCCAAATGCTTGCTGTACGTCATGAAAGCAGCAGCAGCAATATTTCTTTTCTTCTAGCTTTGAGATAGATCTTGTACTATTCGCGTGCTGACTGATCTGATAGTTGAGTGACCTTCACGAGAAACCCATATTGAAAGTCTGTATTATATTATCGGTTATTGGTTTAAGCCGTTGTAAAATATGTTTCACAATACCTTGGATAAAACTGCTGGAGAAGGCTTTATTGGTCTGTATGATGCAAACGTTTGTAGACAGGTTTTCCAGTTTCGCTATGCTATCCTACACTTGTGCTACTTCCAGAGAGTCGAATTATAGTGGCCCGAGTTGTTGCCCAGCTGCGGGAGGTTATTAATGGCGATTAAAGAGCATGGATGACAGTAGGATGTGCTTCCTTGGGTAGTCAGGAATTGCGTGTAGTAAAATGTGTACGACAGTGGGTATAAGATCTGGTTGACCTTTAGAGGGATTTTATTGTGCTTTTTAATGGTTTCTTCGTTATCACATGAGAGATTGAAACGTTCTTGAATGGATGCCCGAGACTGGGTGTGGCAGGGAGCGCACTGGGTTAGAAAGTTTCTAATGTACCGTGCAATTTCCGAAATACTTCGTGTTAGCGTGAGTTGCGAGTTTGAATACTGCGGTAAGAAATCAGTGCATATAGCAAGACATTCTCGCCTTATTCTCGTATTCCCAGCTTTCGTGCCCAAGTGCCATCTTGTCTTCTAATAGGCGAGAGTGGTCAACCGGGGTTGTTGTTTGTGGCGCATTGGTTTTTTGTTTGCGTTTCCACAAGTGAGTAATTCGTGACCTTGATTATAGCGTGTTCGTCAAGGAGAGTTACGGGGCTAGGCCCTCAGGCCTACCGTAATTGGTGAACCAATCTCTGCGTGCCTCTCTCTCTGGTTGTCAGTGCTGTGCTGAATTGTGCGTTAAGTTTCTTTTTGTCTTCAGCTGAGTCTGGGTGTACATATAGATTCTACGAAGTCGGCGTTTTCAGTTATTTTGAGATCTAATGTCTTTGCGGATACGGTAGTTCTTGCTGCGCTGTGCCATCACCTTCAGGTTTCCGGTGTTTGCTCGTCCTCCAGCGTTCCGATATAACTCTCCGTTACGATGTAACTTTGCA
>BOPP01000175.1:689439-700045 GCA_017312745.1 Gryllus bimaculatus | reverse complement strand
CTATCCCGCCCCCGCCCCGCCCCCCAACGGACGTCGGCGAGGTCGTGGTCACCTTTCGGACGCCTCGAGATAAGTAGAGTTTGGCCTGAGGCACGGATCGTTTTGGTCGGAGTTCAATCATATATTTTGGTATCTGTCGCCTGGTGATAATGTTTACTGTGCTCACTTCGCTTATTCGCTGCAGGACGAACCAATACACCCTTGCGACGCTGGGCTACCTTAAACGTAGGTGATGTTCCAGTCGCCGACGCGGATGCAGACGCCTGGGCAAAAATACGCTAGGGGCGCAGAACGTCTGTGACGGGTGACAATCTTATATTTTTAAATCTGAAGTTCAGATGCAAACATCACTATAACCATTTAGGGACACTACAGATCTCTATTTGCCTTTGGAAGCTAATAGTCGTCAAATTTACGATATATGATTAAAGAAGAATTTGTGAATTAAAGTTTATACATTTTTTACATATTTACACGTTCATAGAAAAGTTATTAAATTCGAAAACATTTACATTGTTTACAATAATGAATATACACATTTGCTTTTGTAATTTCTTGGTTATATCTAACAGTGCGTGAAAAATTGTGTATCCCAACTTGTGAAACATTGTATAACCCAAATGGAAATATATTGTAAATAATGTCAAATATTTTCATTCTTTTATTTTTAATGTGTAGATTGTAAGTCGCAATGATCACAATTAATATATTACAATATGGTGGAAAATGAGCTGATTGCACCATTTGGACAAACACGAAACACAAGACTTATAAACTTCGATATTCATTTCTATTCGAAACACATTGATAATATAAATAATCGGGGTAGATGTACTCCCACATAGCAGGTGAATTTACAGTAAAGAATTGTTATAATTATTACTCAAATTTCAATAAAAATGCACTTTCGATACAAATTTATTTTTTTCATGATTCTGAGCCGTATCAAGTTTAAATGACAACTATATTGCTCACCTCCGAAACGCACATCAATGCTTTATATTCATTATAAGAATATAGAAAAAAATGTTGATGGGTTCCATAAAGACGTTCCTTCTGAACAACACTTTTATATGTTTTTCTATCATAAACTTTAAAATAAAATATTGTAGAATGTACAAATGACAAAGAATTATGTACAAAAGGAACAAATTTCTAATTTGATAATTCATATCGTCAAATACACAAATCAAAAAAAAAAATTATCAATATAAATCTTTAAATCATTTTTAATTTGTTATGTTATAGATCGAAGGTAAATGCATATATATAAATTAATTCATTAAAAACAAATGCCTATTTTTTTATTTCATGCAGGCTTGTTCATTTTTTACCCAAAAATTGTTCTTTTGCAATGCGAAACTGAGTGAATTGGAACTTGTAAATGTCACAAGGGTATATGAAATTACAATGCATCTTCCGATATATATTTGTATAAAAAGTACAAATGATAAAGAAGTCCCAAGAAAAAAAAATCTAAGTTACTCTTGTGATGAACATTTGCCCTGACCGCAGAGTAATATAACGTACCTCCTCCAAAAGGAGACATACTTGTTTTGAACTTCGAATTCGCAACTTGTGCGCAGTGTTTCGGAGTGAAATTCACTTACTAATGAAAGCAGTGTTTGCAAGTACCACTCACGGAGATGAAACCTCACTCATTGCGGCTCTGTTTATTACTAACGTTTGTTTATGAGTAGTATGATTTAGAGCCACATGACGCCAGCGGCGTTAGAGGTCGCTTGTACAGTAAAATTGTTATTGTGTTTATGTGCCCCGTTATGGAGGTTATATAAATTTTAATGGAGGCACGCTTTAGAAAAAATATGCGGGAGGGAATGTAAAATAATACGCGCAAACGTTTTGGTTTTGCAACGAAGCGCTTTTGTGAATATGCTCCAAAAAAAGTTAAAACGTAAAAATGAGTGCGAATTTTAGCGGATTGAGTTGCTACTATGCAATTTTTTTAATATCTTGTGTAATTACATGAATATTTTGTGAGATTGAATGTTAAAAACAATAATAATATTTAATAATTATTATTAATAATAATAATAATAATAATAATAATAATAATGATGATGATGATTTTATGGTGTTAATTGCAAAGAGAGTTTTCACTTTAACATTTTAGTTTATATTTTAAATAATGCTTCAATGAAATAACTTCTATTGTAATATTGTTAATTGAATCTGATATAGGCAAGGAAGACATGTGAGCACGTTTTATAGAACGTTAAATTTTCTTGTTGTAATTAAAGTGACCATAAATATTAATACAAGTAGGATATTTGTTACAATGGTTTCAATTCATTACCTTACGCGTTTAAACAATACTTTTCTCAATATCGACACAAATTCAGTCTTTTGGAATCATGAAAGTAGATCAAGAAAATTAAAGTGAATGCCCCTAACACCTCTGTATGTGGTAGGAAATACTGGGAACAGGATGGGAGTTGTTCACTGAGAAAGGAAAAGTTACGCATTTGTGAAAATATAATATTTTGAAAAACAAACGATTTGGGCAATATAATCTATTTGCGTACATTTCAAATGGTTTCTTCCATAATACAAATTTTTTTCCATTACTACCGTAAAATTATCCTACAGAGTTTCAAGTATGGTGGTTTCATGTCAGGGCAAACTTTTAAAAAATAATATCGAGATTTGAAGTCTATTAAAATGTTTACAAGACACTGGTTTTCTCCTTCTTTCAGCTTAGTGTCTTTATTCCCGCAACATCCTTTAGCGCAAATTCCATTCGTTCTCAGTAGTACATTATTAATTTGCTAATTAATGGACTGGACTATCATAAATGTATCTTCCTAGTATCTCTGCGCAAGAAACTGTGAGAGTAAGCCACCCTTTGCGGATATCCTCTCCGCTTCCCTTCCCAAGCGATCTTCAGGTGAAGCCGAACGTCTCAATTGTGCCCGGGAAAGCGCGGTCGCGGCCGGGGCGAGGAGGGAAGGGAGGGGGAGGACCACGAATTACAGGGGATGGAGGGGGAGGGAAGGGGGAGGAAGTCTGCACGCGACTCGGGCTGCGGTGGAGCTTCCACGAACGGCGCTGCCTCTTTCGCCGCCCCCACCACCGTGCTCACCGCTCCTCCCGCCGCTGATTCCACCACCGCCTCCGACGTCAACTTCAAAGTCACCGTCAAAGGAAACGGCAGTGGCACAACTTCCGTCACCTCCCCACTGCCAACATCAACATCAAGTTCACCGGCAACTGCAACGTCATCTTATCCCACACCACCACCGCCCTACTACATTCTCAACATCTACGTCAATATCACTGTAATCGTCAATGGTAAGGGCAGTTCCACAGCCTCCGCTACCGCTCCCATCAACATCTACGTCAATGTCAAGGTCACTGTCATGGTTACCGTTATCTGCAACGGGTCAACTTTCTCCGTCATTGCCACCGCAATACACAGACACCGTCAACATCAACGTGAGTGTTCCCCTCGCTGTCACCGTCACCACCGTCGCCTTCGCTCTCACTACCTCCGGCAACGTCATTGTTGTCGTCACCGTCATCCCCACAGTCAGCGTGACCATCGCCGCCAAACAGTCGTTGTCGTCGTCTCCTCTACCGCGACCCTCGCCACCACCCTCGATATCATTGTTCCTCTCCTCACCACCGGCGAAACTGACACTGACACTCATCTGCCATTAGCACTGACACTGACATGGTTTTCTAAGGCTAACACTAATCCGTGACTCTGGCACTGGAAGTGACCGATCCTCATAGTGAAAGCCTCAGCAATCGACTTGCCATCCCCTCCACCTTCGACTGAATCATAACGTCTATCACCGCTGCCACCGCCGCCAACGCCTCTGCCGCGTCCATTGCCGCTCTCTATCTGCGTCGGCGCGACTGGTGAAATGCAGAGTGGGCGCGGGCCTGCCTGAAGCGCCTTGTAATAGCCCTCCAGATAACTCGTTGCGATCACCGGGCCGCGCCGTCAAGCACCGCGCCGGCCCGCGCTTGGTCGCTCGGGACCGCCTGCCCGCGTCTGCCCCGCCTCCGCCCCGCCCCCTCCGCCCCGCCCCGCTCCGTCCGTCGCCGCCGCCTCCGCCCGCCCCGCCCGCCCCGCCCCGCCCGGCTCCGCCCCGCTCCGTCCGCTCCGTCCGCTCCGTCCGCTCCGTCCGCTCCGCCCCGCCGGCCCGCTCCGCCCCGCCGCCGCTCCGCTCGCCCGCTCCGCCCCGCTCCGTCCCGCTCCGTCCCGCCCCGCCCGCTCCGCCCCGCCCGCCGCGCTCCGCCCCGCTCCGTCCCGCTCCGTCCCGCTCGCGCCCGCTACCGCCCCGCTCGCCCCGCTCCGCCCGCTCCGCCCCGCTCGCCCCGCCCCGCCCCGCTCCCGCCCCGCCCGCCCGCTCCGCTCCGCTCCGCCCCGCTCCGCCCGCTCCGCCCCGCCCGCCCGCTCCGCCCCGCTCCGCCCCGTCACGCCCCGTCCCCCGCTCCGCCCACCGCTCCGCCCCGCTTCCGCCCGCGCTCCGCCCCGCTGCCGCGCCCGCTCCGCCCCGCTCCCGCCCCGCTCCGCCCGCTCCGTCCGCTCCGTCCCTGCTCCGCCCCGCTCCGCCCGCCGCCCCGCTCGCCCCGCTTCCGCCCCGCTCCGCCCCGCCCGCTCCGCCCGTCCGCCCCGCTCCGTCCCGCCTCGCGCCCGCTCCGCCCCGCTCCGCCCCGCTCCGTCCCGCTCCGTCCCGCTCCGTCCCGCTCCGCCCCGCTTCCGCCGCTCCGTCCCGCTCCGTCCCGCTCCGCCCCGCTCCGCCCCGCCCCTCTGGCCCCGCCGTCCCGCTCCGCCCCGCTCCGCTCCGCTCCGCCCCGCTCCGTCCCGCTCGCCAACGCTCCGCCCGCTCCCGCCCCGCCCCTCCGCCCGTCCCGCCTCCGCCCCGCCCCGCTCGCCCGCCCCGGCCTTTCCCCGCCCCCCCCGCCCCCCTCCGCTTCCGCCACGCTCCGCCCGCTCCGCCCCACCCCGCCCCGCCGTCCGCTCCGCCCGGTCCCGCTCACGCCCACCCCGCTCCGCCCCGCCCCGCCGCGCTCCGCCCGCCCCGTCCGCCACGCCCCGCTCGCGCCGCCCCGCCTCGCGCCACGCTCCGCCCGCTCCGCCCCCGCCCCCGCCACCAGCTCTCGCTCCGCCGCGTAACCGCTCCGCCCCCGGCCGCTCCACCCGCCCCGCTCCGCCCCGCTCCGCCCCGCTCCGCCCCGCTCTGCCCCGCTCCCTGTGGCACATAATAAATGTTTTTACCATATTTTAGTGTGGAACTACTATTTATTTAAAATTTTATCGATACAGAATATATTCTATAAAATGTTCCCAATTGCGAAGACCTTTCTCCGCACCCACACTGTTTCACAACAATATATTTTTTATAAACTCCACCTTTTAAAAATTCTGCAAAAATTGCAGTTCGTGTAGGTGTGTGTGTGGGTGTGACGGGAGGACAGGACAGGCAAGAAAAAATTAATTCGCCTACGGTCTTTGGCCCGTTTGTTACGGCACTGCAGCGGCATTCGCCTGGTATTGAAATCGATAGTAGTGGAAAGAACTGTGGCTGAATTCGATCCAGATATAGCCAGTGTCGATCCGGGTAGCCGAGATCGCTAACGCAGTAGTGCCGTAGCGATCTCGGGCCGAAGGATTCAGGGTTCGAATCCCACCTCGGGCATGATAGGGTGTGTTTCGTGATTGTATGTGTTGTCGATGTGTGTGTGTGTGTTTGTGTGTCCCTTGTGGTTGACGTCTGGAAGACCATCCGGCCGTAAAAAGATGGTCAAATCTGTGTAAAGGATTGTGGGGAAAATTGATAAAAAGATGAGCCCGCCCCGTTAGCAACCATCCCGTAGAAACGGGAAAAGAAAAGGATGAAAAAAATACTGTATTGCCATCGTCGAGTACCCGCCATCCTTCTGGACTCGGAACTTCTCCCAGAGGTAGCAGCAATGTTGGCTCTGCCCTGGGTGATCGTGAGGCGCCCGCGCCGAACCCTTTTGGCCCACTGCGAGCCCGTCCTCGCCACGCCTTCTCCGGGACGTTGGAGCGCGTGTGTGCCGACGCCTCGCGCATATTCATGGGGCCGCGCCATATCGACACCATCAGTGTCAAGCGCCGCGCTACGTTTTCATTTCGGCCTCTTCGGAATGGTCGCCCGGCGCGTTTGAACCTCGTTCCCCGCCTATGGATGAACTCCGCGTTCCTGCGGTTTGGTTAAAGCTTTTATCCGACTGTCGGAACGCAATGAAGGGTCATGTGTGGGGTTGTGAAACTTCTGTGTTTGTTTGTCCCTGTATAGAACTGAAATTTGCATTTGACCATGTAACCACGTAATGATTAAACATACTCCTTATTGTCATGAAAATATTGTGGTGATTGATCGCTTCTAATTTTTAAAATACCTTCATGAATATCTAATGACCAACGACTGATCAGAATATCTAGCATCAAATGTATCATTCCAGTCAGTTAGGCCCAGCTACTGAATACTGAATATCCACTACACTAGGAACTCTAATCTAAGATCTCGTTTTTAGCTATGGATTCCAACGTAATTTTCTTATGAATACATTTTTACATACCCTGTAACTGCTTCTTACCATTTGCTGTATGAACGCATTTTTTTATACGTATGGTGTAAATTTACCTTGAAATGAGTGCTCCGGAATGTTAAGGTTAATCGTCTCCATCAAACTATTAGCTAGTCGTTTTGTTTGTTTTGCTACTTGAATAGAAAAGTATACGAGTGTAATGGATATGCAGCAAGTACACAAGTGGTTAGTTCGTAATGTATAGAAGTTTCGACACGAATGATGAGAATGGAAGCAATACTCTTAGTTTTAATTTTACATTGCACATCACATTTTGGAATGTTAATTTAAGAATATTAAGTTTAAATTAAAATACCTAATGAAGGTTGTGGATTTATTGCCGTCTGAAATTTGCATTTGACCATGTACTGTAATGTACTGTAAGTGTACTTTAATTTTTCAGTCGAGTCAATTCTGAGTAAATCGTTTCCTGAGAAACTCTCCTAAAAATTTGCGATGAAACAGAATGAACATATTTTTCCTGGAACCAGTTACGAAATGAAATTTCACCATGTATCATCGCCACCGCTATTTCTCGGAGCTTTTCATGACTAGCACCGAAGTGGGCGCGAGTGAATTTTTGACTACCAGTAACGGCATGTGAATAAGTAGAATACGTGTAGAGTGTGGTTATTCAAATATTTTAACGCGTTTCTGCTTCTGCAAAACAGGTATAGCTATCAAACTTTATTAAAATATTCGTAAAAAGCTATAAACTGTCCGTAAAAAGCAATTTTAGTGATGAGTTGACAACTAATGCTGCAGCTGTGTAATGGTGAGATTCTATTTAATTTAAATAACTTTACTAGTAATCATTTAGTAGTGCTTACGAGTGCGAAAATAATCAAGTTAAGCAATACCTATATTGCGGCGTAATTTGTGTCAGAAATTTTGCTTTGACTAATCACAAGGATATTTAATGAGAACCGCAAAAGCTGAAGGCCTAAAACGAGCCTGAAAATGCGAAAACTATGCCAGGCACATTTGCGGTATCAAATTAACGATCATTTTGGCATACCATTAACTTAACACTTCGACCGCAACATATGAAAACATTTAAATCTCAACATACAAATCGCAGGGCCCATGGGTTCCATTTGTTTATGTGATTTAGATGTTGTTAATTGTTTAAAATAAAAATTCAAACTATTCGCCGCTTGCATAGCGTCCTTTAGGCAAAGTGGAAAGTAAGTGCAGCACAGGAAATTCCCCACCCACGAATATTTAGCATGCGTTGCCATTCGAGGCAAATCCACTACTAAGGCGTCGTAGACCAGAAGGCCCTACATTCAATTGCCTGAAAGAGAGTTCTTGAGTTCGGATATTTCAAGCGGTCGTTTCTGTAGTTTCCTTAAATCAACTGCAGACCGATGTCAGAGTAGCTCCTTATACTACGGGACACGAACGCTTGCAATCATTCCTTTGTTTAGCTTCTCTCCTCTTTTATTCTGAACGCCTTGCTAGCGAGTGAGAGGAGTGGACGAAGTACCAATGCAAATAAGGTGACTGGGAGGGAAGGAGACGAGGAGGGAGGGAAGAAGGAAAGTGGAGTCTAAGAGTGAAGGAGACGCAGACGGAAAGGGAGAGAATGAGAACGAGAACTTACCCGAGGCCTCACTACGCTTCGGCGTTGCGGCGTAGTTCCATCGCCCAGCGCTTATCCCCGAAGGCGACTAGCGCCCCCGGCGGACGGGCGGCGGCGGGGAAGGCGGCGCGACTAGACGTGGCGGGGCGGGCGAGTAAGGCGGAGGGGATTTCTATAGCGGGAAGCGAGGGTGGCACGACGGAGCCAAGGGGAAGTTTCGGCGAGATATAGAGCAGATGCTGTAGATGGCTGGAGGGACGGACGGTTGGAGGGTAGACAGGCAGAAAGGTCAGAAATTCGGACACTTGGGGGGTAGAAGACTCCGAAGGATGTGACTAGGAGGGACAGCGACTTGAATCGGAGGGAAGAAGAGTCGAGACGGAAGGACGGCGACTTCAGACGGACAGAAGGCGAGAAAAGTCGGAGAGAGGGCAGTAGGTCGGAGGGAGGGGCGAGTGGAGTCGGAGGGAGGGCGATGATGGAGCCGGAGGGAGGGCGAGTGGAGCCGGAGGGAGGGCGAGTGGAGTCGGAGGGAGTGGCGTGTGAAGTCTGAGGGAGGGCGAGTGGGGCCGAGGGGAAGCGAGTCGATCTGCCCGCGGTGTCACCGTGGTTAGAGACCTTGAGCGCGAGGGGCTAGGCTCGGCCGGTCCCGGCACGGCTTATGCGAGGTTAATGCCGGCTGCGCTGTGCCCCCTGCGATCCGCCAGCCACGACCTTGCAGCGCCTCAAAGCTCCTCGCCTCCTCGCCGGACAGAGCCCGCTTCCACGCGACCACAGACCCCGTTCCGAGGTGATGCACCTCGCCTGCTCTTGTTTCTGCTCCTTGCGCAGATCGTATCAATACACTCTCAGACTCAATCACACTATTAGCACTTCTGCATCGTATATTAGGAACGATTGTAAATCTTTTAATTTGGAGATTTCTTATCTATTACACGAATACTTTTATGTCTTCTTCCTTCTTTATTTTGTTTAGTTTTCGTCACTGTTTTCTTTCTTTTATTCCAATTGTGTTAAATTAATTGTATACGTTTCGTCATTGTACTTAAATTTGACATTTTCAGTCAATTTTTTCATTGATCTCATTTCCCTGTCTGCTGAAGAACAATCCGCAAGTACTGAAAAAGAGAACCTGGAAAAGGGTCACAAAAACTTTTTAAGTACGTATATTTTGAATGCACCAAAGTATTCGTTAAATCATTACGTTTTAGGTCTCCTGAAACCTGTAGTGACTTTAGGGGGCCAAAAAATCTCTATTTTCTCGTATTTTCGATTTTTGGCTGTAACTGTGTATCGTAAGTTTTTTAGAAAAATGATTTAATACAATTTTATAGAAGATAAAATATCGTATAACTTTTGCCTAAGATATTTGTGTCTAATCCAATTCAAATGCAAACTACAGCTTTTCCAAAAACAAAAATCACATTATTTTTCATTTTTCTATTATATATGCCAAGTGCACATATTTATGACAATTATTATTACGTGTAATATTAATATTTATGTCATCATCGGTGCAAACATTGCTTCATAAAATACCTATTACTTAAAATCTCAATATATAAATAGAAGGATGGGTGTATGTGCTTCATCGGGCTCCAGCGTAACTGCAAAGGGAAAAAGTTTCTTTTCAACAAAAATTGGTGTATAATATTACTGGGGAAGTACAACGTAGAAATAATACTATAGGGGTAAGATGCTCCTAGAGAAAGGGGTGGGAGGGAGTTAATCCTTGAGAAAGGGATGTCATTAGCAACCAGCAATGCACATATCGCGTGTAATGCGCACTGAGTTGGCACATGGACGAGACGGGCAGGACTATTCAGTTATATATATTTACAGGATAGAAATATCTTTTTATTATTTACTGTTACGTTGTAGTTTTTTCGTGCCTTTTGTACGGATCTCGATACACACGCATAACTCATCTGGATCGAAAGGATGGTAGTGGCGAGGGAAATATGAAAATGCTACGTCCTCTTACCGAGGGAGATATGGGAGGGAAGTATGAGAAGACAAACCGAGTGAAGTTAACATGTAGTTAATTAGTAAATACGTAAATCTAAATCAATAAAATTAAGTATAAAATTAAAATTATATACCTACCACGGGCGTTAACTGGTTACCCCTTGGTAACCGCCCTTCGTGTGTAAATAACTATTTTAACAGAATCTGTTAGGTAGAAGTTTATAATGAAAACATTTCAGTAATCTGATTGACTGATATTTTGGATATTTTCAATAAATTAGAAGAAGTATTAATTAAATTACAAAGGTTGCATTCGGAGGCCGCAGTGTTCATGCCCCCTTGGCTTCGCCACTGTATCGAGAAAACGTATTTGTCCCTCTGACGGACGCTTAAAACAACAACAGAATGTGTGCCTGCAAAGAATCCGTCGGGGCACGTTGGCGTTCACCACGAGGAGGGCGGGGG